>OY293303.1:82637723-82685678 GCA_958502075.1 Orchestes rusci
GTGTCTTGTTGTTTTAAGTCTGTGGAAAAACTAAAGCGTACTGAATGAAGAAGCTCTCGTGAGATCCACTCATGCGCTAGCCGGCGATTGCGTCACTGACGAGGTAGGGATGGGTGAGAAGGATCGATATAGAAAGGATGAGCACTGATTCCACTGGAAAAAGTAGAAGGGTAATCTCTTATGGATCAAGCGGAGGCACAGACACAAAATAAGAACGTGAAATGGATTTAAGAAGAGTAGCTAAGTATAGTCATGAATACATTTTGATATTGAACAAATTGATATAAAAAGAGAATTGAATCATTGTTGATTGAAAGGAGCTCTTACTCACTACCTTACATACATGCTTAAGGGGTTATTCAGCCCTGCTTGGATAGAAACTAATAAGTAGGTATGTGTCATAATTTTAGTTTCGAAAAGTTATGTATGTCGTGGAAATTAACCTAGAAACTATTTTTTTTATTAGTAAAGTGCTTCTTCCGTAGGAGATAAGACAAAATGTTTTTTAGGAAAGTTCTTTAGAATGGAAAACTGAGTGCGAGAATGCAAAATTTCAAATCCCTCCACCTACTTTGATAGTTTTTCCATAATTAAATTTTAATGATACTTGGCGTAGGTATTTCCAAAAAAATAGAGATCTTTATCAAATGACTCAAGTTATCAAAATTTGACTCGTTTTGAGGTGAGGTTATTTCTTGGTTAAAATAAATAGGTAGGTACTGTGCACTGTGCGTAATTATAAAATTATCATAAAAAAACACCAAGGAAAAGAGACTTAGCTGTTAAATTCAATGATGGAACAGCAGTTACTGTCAGGCCACTAAGACCTGGTACAATATCTTCAGGACAAAAATGATCCTCACAAACAACAAATTTATTATAAATTTCCTCAGTTGAGAGGTTTAATCTTCTGAACCCAGGCATTGAATAACTCAGGAAATCTTTTTGGAAATCTATGTCTTTTACCCGTTTGATTTTGGCAAAGAGGGACACAACAAGATCTAGCTTTTGTTCGCCGGACCTCTCCCAAATTCATCCAAGCGACAGATATTGGTAAAAATGACCACATTCTCGAATGAAAAAAAAAATTATCTCGGATAAATTGAATGATGCTAGCCATTTTTATCAAAAGTTAGACAGAGAAAAGTTAGAAAAATAGCCTTTTTTTGAACGTTAAAAAGGGCACCAAACAATTTGTTGAAAAAAATCGCCAGGACCCTCAAACTGACAAATGGATTGAAGTTTTCAAATGCACCATCACTTCTTTGATAATTGATGCAGGATCAGAGTTTTATGAAATTTAAGGGCCTTTCCGTACTTACGTCCGCCACTGTATATACAGGGTCATTCCGTATATATGGAAATATGAAAATTCTGTTAATATGAAAGTTTTAGGTATTTATCCGAACTGTTCAAAAATCTTATCAAAAAAAAAAACAAAAGACTATTCGAAATGTCAATATTTCTCCACAAGTAGCATTTTTTTTCAATGAAACCCACTGTATTTTATCATGTATTATGAAAGAGCTTATTTTCTTGACTTCAAAAATATATAGTTTGATAACTTTCTGATGAGTCGTTCAAGAGATATTTAAGTTTAAATATGTGTAAAAATTAGTAACGAGTGTTCAATAAAAAATACGATCAAGTCACCTCTGCATTTCTTTTTCTGTCATGAACGTAGGTCGTGGCTAGTTTGTATGGTTTGTCATCATGGCATCTTTGACGGTTAGATGGATGGATTGCGATGTTAACCAAGACATACGTTTTTTGGAACACTTGCAATCCATAGGTGACTTGATCGTATTTTTTTTTTAACACTCTTTAGATCCTGGTTGCCATGGATGAAGTTGCACAAATTTATTAACTAGTGAATATTTCGAATAACATCTAGAAGTAGAAGATATTTGACCTCCATTTTTATTGATTCAATCTATATAATCCATTCCATTGATATAATAATCACAATTTTATCATTTTTACCATAGCAGCTGGGATGTGAATTTCAATTTTTAAACATATTTAAACTTGAATATCTCCTGAATGACTCATCAGAAAGGTATCAAAGTATATATTTTTGAAATCAGGAAAATAAGCTCTTTCAAAATATATGATAATATACAGGGGGTTCCATTGAAAAAATGCTACTTGTGAAACAATATTGACATTCTGATAGTCTTTTGTTTTTTTTGATAAGATTTTTGAAAAGTTCAGATTAATATCCATCAAGACTTTCATATTTACAAAATTTTCATATCTCCATTGATAACACGTACCGCTTACTCAGAAATGAGTAAGGTGAATGAGTTTGAGTAAATTTCAAAAAAGTTTTTTAATAACATGTTCTTTCGCATGCGCGTGATTTCAAAATCCCTGCAATCGATTTATTTTTTCGACGCGTCCCGTACCCAACACTTGGTAGGCGTCGAATTTTTTAAACCCCCAAAAATATCTACTTGACCCCACATATTGACAACTTTGTACATCAGAAATTGAATATGTATTTCTATTCGTTTCCGAGATATGGTAGTCCGGAGTTTTTTTTGTGAAAAAACCTGTATACGGAATGACCCTGGTACATTACAAATCTTCTTTTTGCAAGTCTAGGTTAAAAAAAACACAACAAACAGTCAATTAATAAGGATGTGATATTCCAATACACAATAATATGTCATTTGAAAGTATTGATTTATAAAATTTACAATTTAAATTTGTATGTGTACAAAGTGCACGTCGACCAAAATATTTTTGTACCTATATGGGAATTACAATTTTAGAAAGCTCGTTATACCTGATTTCCATGAAACAAAAATTTAATTTTAGAGATTTGTAATTTCAAAGCCTAGTTGTAATATAGGTACCTACTTTTACCCAATAACTCATGCTGTAAATCTCTTTCATAGTCATTAACTGTAAAATGTTAATATAATAATTAACGAGGAGAGCGTGCGAGTCCCACCTCTCTTACGGAATGGGTCGCCTAGCTTTTATAGAGGCCTTTCCGATGTTTCATTTATTTATTTATTTATTTATTGAAGTTCTGTGGATCTCCGGTCATCTAGACCCAGATTTGATTCGCATCAATCGAGACGCTGCGGCTCAAAAAATGAGCCGTTGCGGGTCATTGAAGCGTTGTGGCTCTGAAATTGAGCCATTGCGGCTCGAAAGTTGGGCCGTATCGATCGGCCAATGAGCCATTGTGGCTCGAAGGTTGAGCCGCCGCGGCTCAGGTGTGAGCCGTTGTGGCTCGGGAGTTGAGCCGTTGCGGCTCGTTGAGCCATTACGGCTCGTTGATCCGTCACGCGTCAAGTTTGAGCTGTTATAATCCTTTGACTCGTTTTGTAATGTGTTGCAAATTGTTGAAAGGTTTTGCAGATGGTTATCCCTACCAAACACATCTCTATGGGAGAGCTTCTGCGATTAGAGGAGGATGAGGATGACGTTTCAACTAGGCTCAAAAGATTGGCAGATCAGTGGTTACCGCAGGGCTGGAAGGATTGGCAGTTGGTGAAGGATGATGGAGATGGAAACGAAGTTTGTACGGTGGATCAGACAATACTGAATAAACTGAGATTTGCGTTGCCCACAGTAGGCATCGCAAGAGCATTCAACCCTGAGGCTACGTCTTTACAAGAACGGCCTTATCGGGTTATGAAAATTTAGTGAGATCTGTTTGTTCTTGCTTCAATTCAAAATATTATTTTTTAAATCTCTAGGATGCTTAAATGGCCATTTTGTCGGGGTCTGGTGATTGCACCTTCTGAATTGTCGATCAGAATTTGGGGATCCCTGCCGCAACATGAACAGGTCCTTCAGTCGATTTTGCCGCTAAAGCAGTATTTCTTGTCTCGAAAAGACGCCTCAAATCAGCTGGGCAATCATGACTCAAATGAAGAAGAAAGTTTGTCGGATAGTCGTGTTCGTCGTTCGTCTTCTGTCTCCAGTTCAAAGAAATCTAGATTGGACGCAATTGAGGCAAGGCAGGAGAGAATGGAACTACTACTTCAAGAATTTGTGTCTAAATCATCATGCCGGCAGATTTCTCCGAGTCCTTCACAGCATAGCGAATGGTCAGTGGAGGAAAATGGGGATGAGTCTCGGCTGGAGGATTTAGCATCTGGCCCAGAAGTTCCTCTATCTCGAACTGGGACCTGGCAATCATCACCTTTTTTGGAAGAGGTCAAAGAATTATCCTTTGATTTTCCTGTACGAAGCAACTTGAGCCTCTAATTCCCGATCCAGATGAGCAGTTGAACAAAGCGGCTTCGAATTGTTTTAAATTAGGTTCTTCGGCCTAGAATAAGGTTCGTTATGCAGATGCTCAGAAAAAACTTCAGGTGGCTGGAGTTTTTACAGATCTTCGTCCGAATTGGCAGCTTTCTGGTCGCATGGCGCCGGGCATCACTTCTGAGTTACTTGTAAAGTCGGATGCTTCTCTAGGAATCCTGTCTCATGGATTACTGCTGCAAAGGAAGGTTATATCAGAAGGAATGCACGAGCTTATAAATAAATATCCCATGATTTCTGAGGATGTAAAGAGGATCTTCCTCTCGTCCGATTCGGGTTTTAAAAGTGTGTCTGACGATTTACTGCAGTATGTCTGTGGGAAAAGAGCTGAAACAATTGAGAGTAGGCTTAAGCTGTTGGAACCCTCGAACCCTTGTGAGGGAGATTCCTTCTTCGGAAACCCACTTATTTGATGAGAAGAAGTTAGAAGCATTACTTGCGGGTCAGCCAGGTAGTTCCGCTTATCAGTATAACCCAAAAAACCAGTTCCATCACAAGGAAAGGGTGGAAAGGAGGAAGATGATGCGTAAGGAACCATACAGGTCATCGCAGGGTGCTAGAACGAATGGGCCAATCTCCAGAAGAAAGAGTAATTCTGAGGGGGTGTCAGAGCATAGATCCAAACGTTCTCGTCAATCAAATACCCAGAAGCCTCCGGGAAAGAGGTTTCGTCGCCACTAAATATTCAGTGGCGCCGTACAAACCAGGAATTTTGCGGGGGCCAGCTTCGTCATTTTTTCGATCGATGGAGATATCTAGGAGCCCCCCAGTCCTTACTGAAAATTATCACTGGCTACTCGATTCCTTTCTTCAGTCAGCCTCCATTAGTACTTCTCGATCCTCAAAAATTCAAGCATCTGGCAACAAAGGACGAGCCGCAAATGTCAATAGAATTAAAAAAGATGCTGCAGTCAGGTGTGTTACAGGAGTCCAGTCATCGGACAGGCTTTATTTCAACAATGTTTCTCGTTCCGAAGTCAGACGGCGGATGCAGACCTGTCTTGAACCTGAAACGATTAAACGAGTTTATCAATCCCAAGCAATTTCGCCTCTTCAATCATTACAAGGTGCCGAACTTCCTGCAAAAAGGGGATTTTCTGAGCAAAATAGACCTCACTCAGGCCTATTTTCATGTTCCAGTAAAGAATTCTCACCAGAGATTCTTGACGCTCATTTACCAGGGCCAAGTCCTGTGTATGACCTGCCTACCTTTCGGTCTGGCTTCGGCGCCGCAGGCCTTTTCAATGCTATCCAACTGGATAGCGAATTATCTTCGGTCTCATGGTCTTCGGGTGGTGGTCTATTTGGACGACTTCCTGTTGGCAAACCAAGACGAGAATGTACTTCAAGAGCAATAGATCTTCTGCATTTCCTGGGGTGGAACCTAAATCTAGAGAAATCCCTCGTATCTCCTCTGCGAGAACTGGCCTTCTTGGGGATTGTATGGAATCTGTCTCGAGACGTGAAGCGTCTGCCAGATTTGAGAATAAAAATAATTCAAAAGTCCTTGAGAAAGCTGATTGCATCTCGCCAGTGGACGTGGCGGGGGGCCACTTCGATTTTAGGCGCTCTAAATTTCGCGGCGTTCGTAGTTCCGCTTGGAAGACTGCACTGCAGGCAACTTCAGAGGGACCTCGTTCTCTTGGAAAAAGATTTTCCGGACCAGTTTCATATTATTCCAACAAAATCTCTCGAAGAAATGCAATAGTGGATAACTGCGCTCCCTTCGACGTCCAGCATCTTTCCCCGAGTGAATCAAGTCTTCTTAACGACGGATGCCTTCGACACAGGCTGGGGAGCTCACTTGAACAATCATTTGATGTCGGGGACCTGGTCGGATGCCCAGAAGCGCTGGCACATGAACAGAAAAGAGCTCTTTGCAGTTTGGACCGCAATCAAGCAAAACCTCAACTGGCTAAAGGAAAAGAATATCCTTGTTCAGTCGGACAGCAAAACAGTGGTGGCGTATATAAGGAACGAGGGGGGTACTCGCTCAGCGAACCTCTTGGAGGGGGTGAGGAATCTTCTTCTCACCGCCGAGGAAAACAACATACATCTGACGGCCAGATTTATTCCGGGCATCTACAACGGGATAGCGGACAATCTCTCGAGGCAAAGGTGCCTCCCAGACTGGCACTTATCTCATCCAGTGAGGGAAAAAAAATCAGTCTTTGGGGAACACCGGAGATCGACCTTTTCACAACAAGGAGCTCTGCAGTAGTGCAGAGTTATGTCTCCTTAGACGCCGAAGACAGGAACGCAGAGTTTGTGGACGCGTTCAGTCGCCACTGGAATTTTCGTCTAGCCTGGGTTTTTCCACCACCACCTGTGATCCCGCAAGTTCTTCAACATCTCAATACAGCAACGGGGATCTTCATATTGATCGTCCCTCGATGGGACCGGGCGTTTTGGAGGCCGGATCTAAAAGCTCGTGCGATCAGTCCACCGGTCCACATTCACAACCTGAACCAGAACTTGTTGGACATGAGCATAGGTCGCCCACCGCCTTTCCTAGGTCTTCTGCGTTTGGAGGCTTGGAGGGTTCGGGGTGGATTGATTTTGTAGAAGGGTGGTCAGGAGGTGAGAAGGAACTGCTGCAATCTGCATGGAGAGTATCCACCTTAAGAACATATTCTGCTCCTTGGAAGAAATGGCTATGTTCGTCCAAGGAAAAGAATGTTCCGGCTAACAATCCAACCCCAAAAGACCTGGCTCGGTACTTGGCTTTTCTCCATGGAGTCCGAAAGCTTTCGTATAGCACAATCTGTGTTCATAAGTCTGTTGTTTGTACATTTGCAAACCCAGAAAAGGGACATGAATTGTCGGAGCACCCGTTAGTTCGTCATATCCTGAAGGCTATCGGCTTAAGTAAACCAGAGAGAAAGAGGATGATTTGGGACATCAACATATTAATCAAGTGGATGAAGGAAAATTCACCAAACGAGCAAAGTCTTTTTGATATTTCTCGACGAGTTGCTTTGCTTTTAATCCTTTTTTCGGGTAGGAGAGTTCATGATTTGACCCTATTATCCACACGGCCAGGCAGTTTTCAGGACGATGGATCTGTAATGATTTTTTGGCCTATTTTTGGTTCAAAAACGGACGGAAAAGATCATCAGCAGTCCGGTTGGAGACTGCCGTGAATGGCTGACGAGCTGTCCAATGTCCTGGCCTGGTTCAGGAAAATGTTGAGTTTAGGGGAGAGTCGTAGGGCTGGAGGATCAATTCATCAGTTGTTCGTCTCTACTAGAGAGAGAGTTGGTCCGGCATCTAGGCTTTTATAGCAGGTTGGATCAAAACATCATTAGTTGCAGCAGGAATTGAGGCTTCTGCGGGTAGTTGTCGGGCGGCTGTAGGTTTGGCAAGGGTAGCCTTGGATACTCCTCTGGACCTAATATTGAGGCAAGGTAACTGGAGGAGTAGTGCTAATTTCTTGAAGTATTATTGTAAGCAGGTCGTTGACTCTAAGAATACTGTTTCCAGTCCCGCAACCGGAAAGTTTAGGGGAGAGTCGTAAGGCTGGAGGATCAATTCATCAGTTGTTCGTCTCTACTAGAGGGAGAGTTGGTCCGGCATCTAGGGCTTTTATAGCAGGTTGGATCAAAACATCATTAGTTGCAGCAGGAATTGAGGCTTCTGCGTGTAGTTGTCGGGCGGCTGTAGGTTCGGCAAGGGTAGCCTTGGATACTCCTCTGGACCTAATATTGAGGCAAGGTAACTGGAGGAGTAGTGCTATTCTCTTGAAGTATTATTGTAAGCAGGTCGTTGACTCTAAGAATACTGTTTCCAGTCCCGCAACCGGAAAGCTTTTGAATAGTTTTTCGGCGGTTTAACGATCTACAATTCTTGGTTTTAGGAGTATTGCGTTGGATGTTTCTTTTATAGATAATTAAAACTATTATAAAGTTGCGAAGGTTTTTTCTTCCACTGTTGATTTGTCACAGTACGCATACACATATATATAGAGTGGATATGTATATTTATATATATATTAATATATATATTTACCCTACCATGTCATCGCCGGCAGATAGTAAACACCTCTCTTATGGGTCAAGCGGAGGCACAGACACAAAATAGAACAGTTTTTCCCCCGAAGGGTAAAAAACTATTATTTTGGGTCTTGCTGAAGCTTGACCCATCCATTGAAGTCCTTGCCGGCTTCTCGCGAGTACTGAATGAAGAAGCTCTCGTGAGATCCACTCATGCGCTGGCCGGCGATTGCGTCACTGACGAGGTAGGGATGGGTGAGAAGGATCGATATAGAGAGGATGAGCACTGATTCCACTGGAAAAAGTAGAAGGGTAATCTCTTATTGGTCAAGCTTCAGCAAGACCCAAAATAATAGTTTTTTACCCTTCGGGGGAAAAACTGTTCTATTTTTGATTCCTAGAATGATATCCTTCCATTCATTCTAGGAACCAAAACTTTTTTTCAATTTTGCCTGAATTAAATTCTGTGTCCCTCAAAAAGCACGAAATAACAATAACAATATAAAAATGGACACACAAAAATTTTCGCCTTAAACCCAATAATAATTTCATCAACATAGAAAAAAATGATTAGGTACAATATTTCAATTTTAAACAAAACTAAATTTATTTTTTAAAGGCCATTGTATTGGTTGGGTAGGTAGTTTAAAAATAAATGAACCAAAAGTCATGAATAAAAAATGTCATGATTTGCAGATTCAGAAATATTGCAAGACGACGCAATTCAACGATTCAGCAAGCAATCTGATGATCTTCCAACAACTGAAGCTGTTGAAAGTGCTGCTGCCACATCTCCAACCCTTAGATCTTCACCAAAACTTGGAGTAGTTAAGCAAGGTCAACAGTTAGTTCTACATTATTTCAAGCATTTGAACAAGTTGATTTTCTTATATTGATTCAAAGGCTATCCGATTCAAATCACATAAATTTGATTGAAAAAAAAAATACTTCTCGAACTATTGAGAAGCAACGACGATTTAGTTATCACATAACATATTTTGATCGGAAATTTTACATAATATCATTTTATAATTTATATCGAGAATGTTAGCGAGTCATTTTCCTACGGGTCGTAGAAAAACTGGTATGTATTTATAGACATTTTTCGTGATGTCTGTGCTCTCAATTAGTTTTTCAAATCACCTATTATTGTAAGTATCGTTTGTGTAAATATGTATTATATTTTATATAAGCAAATAAATTCACAAAACAAAGACTTGAATGTTTCGTTTGGAATTGCATTACTTATTGTAGCTACTTGAATAAGTACTCTGTTGCAAATATGGTCAATTTTGGAATAGATTCTCTCATTTTCTTGAATAATGATTTTCTCAATTAAAAGACATCGATTTCTGACTGTCATTATTGTATTTATCATAACGTTATTGCTTCCGAAAAGGTTGGATTCAATTCATTCATTCATTCATTCAGGGATTTGTTTTGTGGAAAAACTCTCGGATACGTCGATTTTTATTTTTGACTGCGGTTTTTTTGATGATGATTTTATGTGTACAAGGTGAACCAGAACTGAGTCACGACCATCAATGAAGTTTTTCAAAAGTTTTTCTCATTATTTAATTTTTGAATTCTACACCAAATTCTAAGTAAGTTTCATATACTTACCATGTCTTTGACCGAACCTGTTCAGAATCACGGTCCATTTGATCAATCGTAAATTTCTCGATAACAGTTGGGGTTGATCAAGAAGATGGTACATGAAACTTAGAATTTATCAGAATTCGAAAATGCAATAAAAAAACGGTTTTCCATTTGAAAAAATTAAGTAAATGGTCATAACTTATTTTTGATCTACCCTGTACAGGGTATTCACAGCTAAAAGGACCCCCCATTAACTTTTTAATTCGATCATTGGGAAAAAAATATTGCAAATAAAAGTTTAATGGTTCAAAATGGATTTGAAATGAAT
This sequence comes from Orchestes rusci, assembly GCA_958502075.1. Classification (NCBI taxonomy): domain Eukaryota; kingdom Metazoa; phylum Arthropoda; class Insecta; order Coleoptera; family Curculionidae; genus Orchestes; species Orchestes rusci. Next base: position 82,647,930 of record OY293303.1, read on the forward strand.
ATACAGGGTGTTTCAGAACTTCTGGGTGTGGTCCAACTTTCTTATTTCAAATCGCAACCATATTTTTTATTTGATTTTTGCATTCTCCGGAAAATTCTAAACATTTTTAATATAGCATGCCCTATACACAAATGCGACCAAGAAGAAGATATCAATGACACAAATTTGCTATTTTTTTGAGCATGTTTTAAAATGTATGGTATTATTTTTGGAAACTTTGGAAACGAGGTAATTGTTAATATGTAGATGTCAACTTCTCAAAAAAGATTTGAACATGGTGTATTGCGAATGGAAATATTTTTGAATATTCTCTTTATTCATACACAGGGTGACCCGATTTTATCCGACAATATTTAAAATTTAGATTCTACTAATTAAAATAAACAGTCTTGTATTAAATTTATTCTATGGACATTTATTCTGAAAGACGATGAAATACCTCCTCGAACCATGACAAAAACCACTCAAACAATAGGAGTTATATCCATTTAAAAAAGCTTCTAAAAAGAAACTATAAATGTTTAAAATTTTTCATAGAATAAAAATTATTCATTCTAATTACTAAGTAGAATATAAATTTTAAATATTGTATTTATACATACACCCTGTATGTATAAAGAGAATACTCACAAATTTTCCTTTTCGCAATATGCATGTTCAAATATTTTTTGAGAAGTTGACATCTATCAACTGCAGTTATTATAGGTACCTCGTTTCCAAGTTCTCCAAATAATACCATACATTTTAAAACATGCTCGAAAAAATAGCAAATTTCTGAAGTTAATATCTTATTCTTATTGGTTTAATGTATGTTATATGAAAAATGTTCAGGATTCTTCGGAGAAATCAAAAATCCAATAAAAAAACAGGGTTGTAATTCGAAATAAGAAAGTTGAACCACACCCAGAAGTTCTGAAACACCCTGTATATGTAAAAACCTCGTTTTCATAAAATTCATTTTGAAACCATTACAATAAACTTTCATTTGAATTTTTTTTTCCAAAACATCAAATTAAAAAGTTAATGGTGGGTCCATTGATCTGTGAACACCCTGTACACATAAAAATATTCGCAAAAAAACCGCAGTCGAAAAATAAAAATCGACGTGTCCGAGCGTTTTCCCACAAAACTAACTCCTGAATTTTAAATTAATTCATTCCAATCTTTACGGTCGCACTGTATTATGACGCTTACTTTTCCATAATTTTATTATTATGCCGTGAATTGAAAACAAACACGGTTATCAGAAATGAATGTCTGCATTAAAAAAGATTTTTCAAGAAAATAATTGAATCTATTCCATAGCCTACAATCTACAAAATCAAAACAAACAATTATCTACCCCCACTATTATAGGGGAATTTCACAACCTCCCCTACCGAGGTAAAAGAGATTTCTACTTTTCCCTTGTAGTTCGTGGGTACAGACATCAGGGGGCGCTGTGAAAGTTTTGTGTAGGGTTATATGGCTCTTTCCGGTTCTGGTCTATATTAATTTAGTGGCCTGTGCTTGATGGCTAAGTTAAGTTGGCTTGTGCCACATTGATAAATGATTTTCCAGCTTTTCAAGACCAATTAAGCAGTGTTTCTTAGCATTCCTAGCTTGATCTGTGCTGTGAGCTGTGCTATAGTGATAGAATCGGAAAGGTATGTACCTACACAACTGAACTTCTGAATTATGCTGGTGCCCAATTCTCCAATTAAATCCGTACCCGAATGGTGTAGAAAATCAAATGCATATTCTTATACGGATTACTTGGAGAATTGAGCACCTGATGAAATTAATCAAGATAAAGCATATTCAAGCAAAGCTAGTGCAGCCAAGAACCACTCGTTTGCGATATCAAAATCAGTGTTTGAAAAAAAAAAAACAAAAAAATCAGACTTGGATCAAGATTTATGGAAATACCTAATAATAATAATAGTTGATTGCAAATTGTCATGAATTAATTAAATTTTCTCACAGTCACTTCTTTGAGTAGCTTCAGTTGTCCTATATATCTTTTCTAATTCCAATCAGCAAATTCAGATACAACATTTGATAACACTGGTTGTTTACATATCATGTACTGTTTGTTGCCGTATCAATAATAATAATTAGGTATAAAGAATATAATATTCAATTAAAAACTTTACTTAAATATGCGTTGTTGTTCATAGCACTTCTGACCTTTTGTGTTTCAACTACAAGTGTGTTCCCTAAGACATACCTGTGTGTACCTAACTCGGTACCTAATCAATATTACAGCAACCGTCTAAAATTTGTTATAACTTTGATTCTGCATCAGTTATCAAAGAAGTACCTAATGATACATTTTGAAAACTTCAATCCGTTTGTAAGATTGTAAGTTACGTGGCCTAGCGAGAAAAAGTTTAAATTGTACAACTTTTGATAAAAATGGCCAGCATCTTTTGAAAGAGGGGTACCTAGGTGATTGATGTATTTAATGCGAGATTTAATGAACATTTCACAATAATTGATCAAAGGTTAGCCGAGCTATAAAACTTCTAAAGCTGGTTTCCCACGGCCCGTGATATTACACCGGGTCGCGCCAGCCACAAAGAATCCCCCTTTAGAGTGGGAAGCTCCATGTACATTAATGGTTACAAGTTTCTGCGCCCCCTCGAAACCGGTCGCAGAACTAATGGTAGAGTTTTCGCAATGCTACAACGTTATTTTTTACCGTTACTTTAAAAGTCGCCGTTAAATTAAGCTTTACAGGGAGTTTTTCTCATTATTTTTAATTTATACTAATTCAATGTTAATGAACCCTTTGTTGCTTACATAAGAATAGCTCATAATAATTCATTTTTTCTTTTATTCGATTATACTGGTTTAATTTGATATGCAATGTATTTGAAATATGCATTCAGGTAATTTTATTCTGTTTTCTAAGCGAAGACCGATTTTTTAAGAAATTTGTGTACTAACGCTGATTTTATTTTCGTGTTTAGAAACTGAAGGTTCCATATACGTTTATAAAATTATGCTATAATTGCATACATATTTTGCTTGATCTATTTCCAACATTTGATAGCAATCATAGGTACAGGGTTATCTATTATATTTTGACTCCCTCCCACTGCTCTTATTCTGAGTGGTAAAAAAACTCTAAATACAAAAGTGTTGGGTCTTTTCACGTAGTGTCTATTAGTGCATGATAGCGGAAATGAAAAATCGACTTGATAAAATAGAAAAAAATGATTAAGTGATATTTTTTTAAATGGATCAACGTTTCTTCTGATTCAAAATATATTATATATTATATTGGTATTCGGTTCAGCCGATTTTGCGCTATTCAGTTCAAATTTACATTCAATCCATTTTTTATTTCCGCTAGTACCAAAAGATACTATGTGATAAAACCAAAAACTTTTGTATTCAATGTTTCTTTCTATCACTCATAATAATAGAGCTGTAGGTGGGGGTCAAAATATAATAGATAACCCTGTATACATACCTACATGTTTTTTTTTCGTAATCTTAATGAATAGAAAATGTAGGTAACTATGTTCCGATCAAATGTTGAAATTAAAGCAAGTAGATATGTAGGTATGCAATTATGGCATAATTTATAAACATATTTGGAATGTTCACGAATTAACTATTTTTGTTTTCAAAACATTTTCTTATGGGTGTTTCCTAACCTTTCTGACAAAATGCGGAAGGTGAATCCTCACCTAATTCTGAGATGAAAAAGTAGAGTAAACTTTTTTTCGTAAGTTGCTTAATTTTCGAAATACAGGAAGTTAAAAATGTATTTCAAAATTGGTTTTTTATTTTTATTTCAACTACTGTTGAACCAATTTGCTTCGGTTCATGGCAACCAAATGTGTAAACTTTGTTTTGGTTCCTGTTTGACGTTTTTTTTTCAAATAAAAAAACAATTTTGAACACCCTGTATTTCGAAGACTAAGCGCGGCTTATTGCGAAAAAAAATTATTCTACATTTTCCTCTTAGAATTAGGTGAGGATTCACCAACCTCATTTTGTCAGAAATGTTAGGAAGCAGCTTGTATAATGTTGAAACTGATGAAGTATTTTTTGATGAAAAAAAAAGTAGGCCAATAAAACATCAAAAAAATTACGGTTGTTCAATTTTTTTTCAAATCTGGTACGTGGGTTTAGAAAACTAAACAAAAAAAGCATAATATTTTTTGAAAATTTGAAGTTTTGAGTTTTTGTAATTATTATTTTTCTGAAAGTATACAGGGTGAATTTGAAGTCGGGGTTTTCCTTGTTACAGGAGACAGAACTTGATAAAAGAAGCAAATTTCTCAAATAATATTTTCTCGAACACTTGTCCTCGAAAACTCACTAATACCAATCAAAATATCAAAACTCAAAAACACAAAAAAACCATCAAACACCATAAACACCGAAAATACAAATGGCTGATGCTGATGCTGCCAGGATTACATTGAATTTAATTTCAAAATGGAACTGTCAAATTGCCGCTTGGCAAACAAGAATCATATGGTACCATCTAGATTGTATTGAGCGTAAGCTTGACTTTGAACACAAATAAAATGTGAATGTTAGCATATGATTCCCGCTTGCCAAGCGGAAATTTGACAGTTCCACTTCGAAATGAAATTCATGTGAACATGGTAAACCTTACATGATGCTCCTACGCGAATGACGCTGACAGCTGTCAATTCGAACATCTAGGTACTACATACTACAGTTTTCTATAGTCTTGACGCCCAGTTGCGCCATCTATGAATCGGTCGCAGAAGTTATTCTATGTTCAGTCTCCGCCATTTGACTTAAGGTGGGCGTTTCGCGGTCACGTGTCGGCAATGTAATTTAATGATTTGGCGGAAGCGTCAGAGGAAGATTATTCGAGGGAAAATAAACCTGTCGTGTCTGACACCACCTCGACGCCGACGGGGAAATTCCATAGTTAGATATATTTTTTCAGGTACATACACAAAATGTTATTTTGTGGGCAAATCGTACACCCCCCCGCTATTACTTGGTTAATTCTGGGTGTGTATTCTTGTGAATATTATTTTCGGATGCGGATATTTTTTTGTGGTTGCCGTTGAGTTTCTGCTTTTTGTGAACTTTGCAAAGTTTTTCTGGATCTTTGAATAAACTTTATAGACAATTAATTTTTACGAGCATTGGAGTATTTTCCCCTGAGGTAAGCTTTTGAAAGAGTAATCATTAGATAAGTAACATAATATCACTATTTATGAATATATATTTCATATGTATGTACGAGCACAATACATAAATATCGCAATTCATCAGTTTACGTGTCCTGGCGATTGTGTTTTGCTCTTTTTCTAAAAAAACTTTTTTCTATGTAGGTAATTTTTGATAAAAATGGCCATCGCCGTTCGAAATATACTATAAAATTATATACTTTCTGAAAATTGCACAATTATTGAACAAAAGATAGTCTAGCTATAAAATTTTGAACTAGGCAAAAATAACCAATAATTATTCATATTTTTTTTTTAAAATCTGGGTTGCTAAGATATTGTAGAATCCAGTTCAACGCAATGTAATTTCCATGAGACTTTGAACTTGAATAGGGTTCAAAAAAAATTACTCAATCAATTTTTTCAATGTTGCAAAGATTTTTTTTTTCAAAAACGATACTACACGTGAAAAAACCTAAAACTTTTTCATTCAAAGTTTTTTCTATCATTTATAATAAAGAGCTCTGTAGTTGGGTGTCAAAATATAATGAATAACCCTGTACCTTCTATGTCTTGTTCATTGTCTATTCGATTTACTTAGTTTCACTCAAAGATAAATTCGTATGAATGTTTTTTGATCCGTCAATAATTATAGGTATTTTAGTGTTGGGCGTTGGGCCATTATTTGCATGATAAATTGGGGTGACGCCACATATAGCGCAGTCGAAAGTAACAATTAATTTTCCTGTAAAAATAAGCAAACTCATATAACTTATAATGATTTGTAAAGACATTTGTGAGAGAAAAAAGTGCGAAAACTGAATGTTTTTTTATAAAGTTATGGACACGGAGCGAATAGGGGTGGTGCTGGGTGGGGTAAATAAACAAATGTATGAATAAAAATACATATTGCATACAGTAGGACTGAGCAGATGAAGTAAAACAGCCTGCAATTTGATTAAACTTGAATCCTGCATCAGTTACTTTTTCATGATTTCCTCAAAAATGGGACATTTTTTGCAAAGTCCAAAATTTCAAAGCTTACTATCCTTTGTTCAACTAAAGGGCTGGCAAATTATGAGAAAAAACTCTGTACATGTGTGAACGCTCATTTTTATGAAAATAATCTGTAACGAATATTTCTTTTTTCAATTTTCCTATCAATTATTATTTTATTCGGCGACTTGTTCTACAGCAATTTATGATTAGAATCAAATCACGATAAAAATTGAAAAAAAAGAACAAAATATTTGAGGTGTTGATACTTGCATTTAATCGTCATATTATTATCAAATCGTGGAAAATGTAAATAATAATATTCTTTTCTCATTCCCATTCCTATAAATTAGATAGGTAGGTACTTTAGTAATTTGGAAAAAAGTCAATACCTGGAACCATCGATTTGTAGTCCTGAATATAAATAGGTAACTGTCAAATATAAAGCTGAAGTACTAAGTCATTTTTATGGAAAAGTAATTCATATTTTTTTATAGGCAGAGTGTTTATTTAAAAAGTTACCATCCACGTTGTGCGAAACTAGACAGATTTTTGAAATTCGACGAAACAATTCACAAGTCTATTGGGGGGAAGTTTTATTATTAAAAATTGGATGGTGCTAGTTCAACCTCCCTAACACCCAGTGCTTGCTGCCATTGGATGCGGGTGGTGATTTTTTTTAAAGGAAACCCTGTATTAGTATTCAGATTAGGTACAGAGTGTTTCATTATCTTTGATAACATTTCAATCAGCTGTAACTTCTTTGTTTTTGAAGGTATCGAAACGAAACAAATATCAGATTGTATAGTTCTCTAGCAAGTTTTTTTTCTGTACAAAAAATAATACAAAAGACTAACGATTTTCTGAAATATTGACCTGACTTATGTTTTTTTTTAAATTGAATGCCCTGTATAATATTGGATATTTCGATTCCACACAAAATTCTAAGTATATTTTATACAGCATCTCATATACCTATCTTCAACGGTTTGGGAGAAAATGACGTCGAAACATTTTGCAAAAATTGAATGGTTCATATACAGACAATAGTGACAATCATAAAAACGATTAATCACATATTACCTCGTGTAATGAGCAAACTCTGTGATTTGTCAAAGTATTTCAAAGGCGATACTGTGAAATCTCATTAATTTTTATTTTTCATGGCACACTTTGCGATCAATAAGAAGACTTCAAAATTTTTGTGTGACAGGTTTCGACGCCATTTCCTCACAAACCGTCGAAGATAAGTATATGTTAGGCTTTATAAAATATACATAGAATATTGGGTAGAATAGAAATGTCCAATAATACAAATAGGTACAAGGGCATTTCATTTAAAAAAATATAAGTAAGGTTATTATCTCGGAAAAATGTCAGTTTTTTGTTTTATTTTTCAAACAGAAAACAACTTACGAGATAACTATACAATATGGTATTTGTTCCGTTTCGATACATTCAAAAACAAACCAGCTAAAGCTTATTGAATGTTATCAAAGATAATGAAACACCCTGTACCTACCTATATTATTTTTCTATGGCCGTCTCATAAAACGGCTCACTCAAGTACATTTTCTACTATTATAGGTAATTTCATCACAGCACACACAAAAAAATATTATTTCTCTTGGGCGCCCATTCATCTGTCTCGAGAATCAGGTCCCAAGCAAACCCATGTTCTGTGAATACAAACATAGGTAATACAGGAATCTATGAATACGACTTTCCGAAACCCCCAAATCGATAATGTTCAAATTACAGTTTTCTCTACATCATCACTCGCCGCATCTATGAGTGAAAAGCTGAACCCCAGAAAAATGCCAAATCGTTGTTCCTACCTGACCTACCCACAGATGATTCCTTTCCATCTCTGTTATCCTATGCAATATGCCCCATCTTCTTTCTTTGTCTACTGTAAACCTTGGAAAAATCCCAAAATATTTCACAAAAAGTTTCCCCATCCAAGAACGGATTGTTTGTTGATTAAAATCGCAATGTTATATTGATAAGCAAATCCATGTGCCTCGAATAAGTTATTTTGGTGATGAAAAATGAAGAAATAGCCGAGAAAACAGCGATTGATGTGACCGTTTCGATACATCCAAAAATAGGTCATTTTTGATTGCCCAGAAAACTCTTCAAATTGAATCTAGCTAGTTCATGATACTTCATTGGAATAGTACATCATTGTTCATCATGTACATAACATGATCGCGTCTCAAAGTTGTGTTGTTCTCCCGAATTAAAACATTTAGTGAGTCCATGTCGGGTATAGGAGAATAACATATACTTATAAATACAATATACGTCCCATAAGGCAAATGAGAGGGATTTCCCGCGAAGAAGTGAGAAGGAGAATACAGAAGAATCCCATAAGGCAATCCTTGGTTAGGATTTCGATGTGCTACCCATGCGCGAAATACCATTACCTATTGGCTCGGTTCTCGGTTTCAAATTGTCACGACGGAGACGGACAAGGAGCTAGAGCCGGCTGAATTGAACGGGAACGTTGAAAAGACGCCATTATTGATTCATGGTTGTTTGTTCTTTGTTGTGCTACCGTTGTTTTGGATTCTTTCGAAATAATCAAATTATATTGATGAAATTTGGTATATGAGGGCTGTTTGACATGCAAAATTCATATCTGAGCACGGAATTGTTCTTACTTTTAGGGGACGCCAATAACACCTGTTTGTTTGTATGTTTAAGCAAGCTTTAAAACATTTTTATTCAAACAGAGGAATCATTTAGGACAAAAACAGTTTAAATTAAGAATAATTTCATTGAATCCCCACAATACTGAAAATTACCGTGTATTACAGCGGTGCCTACTGCCTAGTGAAAGAAATTCCGTTGTTTTCCTTCCGACAAAATAAGTTTTTTTTCCCACTGCCAAAAAAAAACGACTTTTTTCCTTCATCAAATACAACAACACATAAAAGAACTTGAAAAAAATCAAACCCAAATATTATTTCAGAAAATAAATCAATAAACCTAATTTTGTTCAGATTCATATTTTGAAAAACTCACTATGGTCCTCAGACCTTATAGGTATTCAATCATGTTTTAACAAAGAATCATTGCAAATTACGTAAATGAGTTGTTAATGGATAACGGGTTGTAATAAACTGAACAGTATTTAATTCATTATGTACAGTATAATATCACAAGCAGTCAGTATAATATTGTAAAAGACTCAGTATTTCTTTTAAAAATGATAAGTAAAAATGGACTTTTTGAGCAGTAAAAGTCCATTTGGCCTGTATTTCTATGTTCACTATTGTGATTCTAATGGTCAGTAAAAATGTATGAAATGTCAGTATGATGTCAGTAATAATTTTAACTTACCCAAACTTGATCCACATGAAACCAATAGGTACACAACACGTCAATTATAATATACAATAATAATTGTAATGTTAACCTAGTGCTAACCAACGAGCCGCTGCATATTTTTCATCAATTTCTATTACCAACACAAACTAACCCTAACTTACCCAAACTAAATCCGCTTCTCAAATGAACCTATCTGACTACTTCATCATGACATAAAGGCAGAGTGTCTTCTTTACTAAGTTGTGTTTTGTTCCGTTGTAATTTTTTTTTGTATTTATACGAAATAAAATATATGACCAACCATTCATTATTTTACTGTCGCTTTATTAATTTTATGGACTGTTCATTAGTTTCACCAGGCATAATTTACTAATTTATCTGATCGTTTTTTTATGATACTGACTCTTGATTATTTACATCCACCATTTATTATTTTTACTGACCACTTCTTCATGTTACTGACCCTTCATTATTTTAACTGACCATTTCTTTATATTACTAACCGTTAATTATTTCAACCGACCATTTATTATTATACTGACCATTTATTATTTTTACTGACTACTTCTTTGTTACTTAACCTTCATTATTTCAACCGACCATTTATTATCATACTGACCAAGGGAAATAAAATAATGGCAAAGAGTACTGTCCATAAAATTGAAATACTGACCATTTAATTTGTTGTAACAAAACAGCAAACAAAAATTAAAAATTATTTTTTCCAAATTGACCCGTTTTTTTTGGATAAAAAACACGTTTTTTTTTTAAACACTAACGGTGTCAAAGTTCTATTTTAAGGTTTTCATCTTGCGTTGCGCAACAAATGATTTGAGTTTACAAATTTAAAATATTCAAATTAAAGATATAAAACATGTTTTGTCCACAATAAATATTAATAATAATAATGAGTGCTATAATAATGACCAAGAGGCCGATATGCCGATATATATCGGTATTGGCCAGGACATTATCGGTATCGGCTAAAAAAGTCATATCGGTCGATCACTACCAGTTATACATCAAAAATTGTACCTATAAGATATTTCCATATAAGTACATACATTTTATAATAAGACTATATTATAAAATGGTACATATTATATGGATATTTCACTAAATTTAAACTTGAAAACTGGAAAGGTCTGGAACAGTTTGTCGAAGTGTCTCTGAGAAGTAAGTATAAAGTTAGAAAGTTAAGTAAGACCTATGAACTGTGTGATTGCACTACCGCACAGAAAATTACTATTTTCTTCTGATTTTATAATAAAGTCCTTGACGGGCAGCTCAAATAAGCGATTATCTCCCTTGAACGGTCAAATTTCTTGGAACCAATCTATGTTTTAATCTATGTTTTAACACATTTGTATATACTTTTATTTATAAGTATAATATGAACATTCGATGAAATTTTCTCTCAAGCGGGCACCTCCCATAAGCGAACAAAAAAGCTGGAACCGTGACTGCCCGCTTATGGGAGCTTTTGTTTTATTTATGTATATTATGGCATATTCTAAAAGCTTGATTGATGGATTTTACCCTTATTTCATTAGTGAAAAACATACTTATGAATACAAATATGGTGGAAACCAAGAAAGAGCTGTTTGATTTTCCAAATCTCCTTGTTTTACTTCTTCTGTTATAAAACTAGAAGAACGCCGATATCGGTCTACTCTCTATCGTCTATTCACCTACCTCTGAATTAATCTCACTTGATTTAAGATATCTACCGCAAATACCTCGAACTGTTATGAATATGAGCGATAATAATGACAAAAACATTATACCTACCTAGGTACACAAAGTTTATAAAGTAAAACCTTACCAATCTCTGGTGATACCTATATTGCTTCAAAAACTATTAAGTAACTATAATATTTCAATGTATAATCGAGAACAAATCACGAAACTAATTCAAATCGTTTTTGAATCAATAATAAATAATATTTTGTAGGGATTTTGTTGCACAAAAATGTTAAATCTTATGCAATCTCACACCTAAACACAAAATCCTGGATCAGATAAGATGAATTCATGAACATATTTTCCACTCATGCTCATAATATTTATCACCCACCCCACATGTGAATTCACGTCATTTTTTTTCGGAATCCCGCGAAAAATTTAAAAATACGTCGATACAACAGCTGATATTAAGCATGCAGCACTGTTTCCGCCATGTTTCAGCCGGCGAATCACAATTCTCGAAAATCGATTCTGCGCATAATTCAATCTCCTAACCAAGGATAGACTTATGTGTAAAAGTATATGTCTGTTTCAACATCCTCGCGGGAGTCCCGACAAGCTGCCCGCGGTATATTGTATTTATAAGTATATGGAGAATAACATTGCGATACGCCCACCTTAAAGCTCTAAAGGGGGATTCTTTGTGGCACCAGCTCGCGCCAACGCGCCGTGGGAAGTGGTTCGCCCGTGGTAGTCCAAAAGTCCAACCATATCTGTGGTGGCCCGTTCTATACGCCGCGAGTCCGGCGAGTCGGTAACTTCAAAGGCCCGATCCGGCGCGACGCGAACATGCCTCTGGCGGCCCGTGGAAAAACGGGTATTGTCCACAAGAAAAAATGTATTGTCTGGTCTACCGACATGTCGACATTTAATGTTTGATATTCGTTGAAGTCGGATCGTGTCTATGTAAATATGGATTGGACGAATGATGCAATTAAGGAATTTTTGAGTTTGTATGAAAGTGAGCCTGCTTTTTGGAACACTGCTCTTATTAAAAAACGATGACCACCAGCGTTTTTTTTTTGCTCTGTTCAGTAAATAATGTCCACTGAATAATATGACAGCTGGTGCAGCAACAGTCATTTGATCTTGCGACATTTTTGCACCAACGGAACCTCGCTCACTGACTACAGAATACGCCGCGCGGCCTGCAATATAACGGGCCATGATTTTCATCTTTTCATGATTTTTTATCTTTTCTTAAATGCGACAAAAATGGCACTACTTAAACAATTTTTCGAAAAAAATAGCCAGTGCACGTCAACCTACAAAAATTGATTGAAATTTTAAACGCACCATTACTTTGATAACTGATGCAGGATCAATAATCGGTCGGTACAATAATTATATTATTATTGCATTGAACACACTGAGTGAGGTACATACATAGTTAAAATTTTCTGCTTTTTTAACAGGTTCTGCAGAGAGGGCGCGCAAAGGCAATTCCCGGAAACAGTGGATTCAGTTTTTAACTGGCTGAAGAGGGCACCAGAACGTGCTAAAAAAGAATAATCATTTAATTTAACAAATCTGCCAGAGTACCTTATCAATTATTTTTCAGAATTGTGTTCATTTAAGGAACGTGCTGAGAAAAAAAATAATAATTTACTTTTACAAATTTACCAGAATACCTAGTTAATTTTTTTGCAGAACTGTTTTTATTTAAGGATTTATATTATTTTTGAATATATTATTATTTGTGTTGATGATATTTTGTTTGCAAAAAATAAGATCCATCTTCAGAATACAAAGTCGAGTTCAAAATCGTTGGGAACTTTTATTCATAGAACTTTGGTCAATTTTGAATGTTATACTGTTTTATACAAAAGAATCTCCAGAATATTTTTTTTGTATTTCAAAAATAATTAGGTATTAAGTATCACTCTTTGAGGGCAAATAGTTTTTTTACAATATCTAAAAGTACAATCTAACCGACATAGCCAAAATCTATAAAAAAAATATACATGGAGTTCATATTTTCATAAGTTGTTGTCTTCCAATGTTTGATAATTTGATAAGGAAAAAAATGTTATCAACTTCGATGATTAGAATGCGCTATGCAGAAAAAATTCTATGAAATTGTATGGGATAATTTTTGAATTCAAACTCTGAGACAATATGGAATAAACTTCAATATATTCATGACTTCTATAACAAAACATTTTCAGCTGGCCGTGGAGAGGGTTTTACACTCTCAGATAATTTGTGAAATCAACTTGTGCACACTAATCTGTGCAAATAAATCGTCAAATGTAGATCAAAATCATTAGTTTGCTCAGTTCAAAAAACGTGTAAACATGAGACACAAAATTTCTGGTAAAATTGGCTTGCGCGCGCAAACCAGTTTGCACAAAGTAGGTATCTGAGAGTCTGAATCCAGCTTGATGGTCGAAGCTTAATCTGTATATAGGGTGGGCCATTTAAAATGTGACAAGGCCTAATTGTCATATATTTAGTTCGCTTAGAAAAATCGCTCGGACTCGTCGATTTTTATTTTTAGGGGGAAAGATTTAAAGTTTATAATCAACTTTGTCACATTCATCCCCTCTTTCTCATTTAAAATTTTGGGATTGGTGTTCACCCCCGCGAGGGCATTAATGTGACAAAGTTGATTATAAACTCAAAATCTTTCCCACTAAGAATAAAAATCGACGGCTCCGAGTGCTTTTTTTCCAAGCGAACTATATATGATATATAGGCGTTGTCTCGTTTTGAATGGCTTACCCTGTATGCACGTCCAAATTACATTTTTCATACGTATCAAGCACGTTTTAAATACATTCGTTTTACGTCTGAACATACGGTTGGTACGTTTTTATTATGTTCATATCTTCTGTATGTAAGACGTACATTTCATTGGAAAATGTCCCAAACGAATACGTCTTTAGTACGTTTAAACGCTGAAACCGTATGTATTCAAGACGTGAGCTTCGGCTTCGACGTACGTATTTGACATGTCTTAGGAACGTATGTGTGCTCACTGGGATATAAATCACATCTCATCACACATGCCATGGTGGCAATGTAACTTCATAGTAACGGCATTGGCTGCAATTCTCAATGGCAATGTACAGGCAGTTATAACCTGAGGAGTATCAATTTGGCACGCCGGTCGTCACTTGGATGGATAATTGATGGCAAATCACTACTTCACCATCAAATATCAAGGAGTGATAAAAAACACCACCAATTCAGTGCATTATACAGGGTGTTTCCTAAAGATTGGTAAAAAATTCGTTGTGTGATTCCTGGGGTATTTTCATGAAAAAAAGTTCCTATAAACATTTGCCGAAAAATGCTTCCTAAGGGAGCTACGCCCCTTTAAATAGGGCACCCCGAAGACGGTTTTTCCTCAATATTTCCGAAACCTTACATACAAAAATCATGAAATTTGGTACATCATACAAACTTTTAATGCTGAATGAGAATTTGAGCTCAGAATTTCAAAATTTTAATCAGGGGCGTACCATACTGGCGGGGTTAAAGGTTAAAAGAAAATTGGATTCTTTTAACCCTTAACCCCGCCAGTATGGTACGCCCCTGATTAAAATTTTGAAATTCTGAGCTCAAATTCTCATTCAGCATTAAAAGTTTGTATGATGTACCAAATTTCATGATTTTTGTATGTAAGGTTTCGGAAATATTGAGGAAAAACCGTATTCGGGGTGCCCTATTTAAAGGGGCGTAGCTCCCTTAGGAAGCATTTTTCGGCAAATGTTTATAGGAACTTTTTTTCATGAAAATATCCCAGGAATCACACAACGAATTTTTTACCAATCTTTAGGAAACACCCTGTATATTTATTGGCATATTTCAAATCAATTCAAATCAAATAGTTTTATTATTCAAAACAATTGGAGATACATGCAGTCATTGGATCAAAAAGAAGGTTGAACAATAAGGACTACATCACGATTATTCAAACCGATCTCATAAGTCACTAGAATTAGTGAGGATAATGTGATGCAGACTAGTCTTATTATAAAATGGTATTAGAATGCTTTCCATAAAGTTGATGAGTTAATGGACAATGCATTAATATGGCGGGATGGTAATCACGTTGAAGTTAATTTTACCTATGACATACATGAGTTGCATAATTCTGCGTGCAAATCAAAATTTATTGTGAAATATATACTATTTACATGGTAAGATTTCCAAGCACCCCTTAGAAATATCGATTTTGATGAACGTTTGGATTGAAAATTAAAATTAAGTTATTTTTTTTTCTTGTTAAAAACATATTATTGAGGCTGTTGTAATGTTAAAAACAAAATAAGCATCTTCAACCAGTGCAGTATTTTTTTTTTTTATATAAAACACAATTTTTTCAATAAATATGTCTGCCGATCCAATAAATGTAAGCTGAACCACAACAAACATGGCAAAATTTTTTATAAAACAATCTAGTCACAGACACAGCACTTATTCGATCTTTCTGTTCGACCTGTGATGCTTTTAAAACAAGCAAGTGTTTTCATGTAGCAGAGAAATAATTCAAGTATTATTATTATTGCACTATGGCATCCTACAGTGTGTCCACTCTGAAGTGTCCCACCCCTGTAACATTTCTGTTTATTAACCGATTCTCATTTTTTTTTTTTTGTTCGGTCTCGTCAAACATTTTTTGAACATTATACCAAATCAGTTCCAGGGACATACTTTTGGGTGATTATGGGGGTTCAAAGTGGGTCAAATTTCAGAAAATCGTAATAGGGTATTTTTTAGAAAAAAAACTAACAACGGAATCTCAATCAGAATGACCAAAAACCTCCCTGTTCTTATTTAAAAAAAAAAAAAAATTGGTTATTTTTTTTTAATTTAATACTTATACTGCTCATTGAGTCTTCCTGTACGTTCTAATTCAAAGTAAAGATGTTAATAAAATCCCAGAATATGTGTTTTAAACAAAAAATCATCGATACCTAATCCAGGGTGGGCGACAATGGGATTCAATTAACGATTTTTATTAAACTTAGGACCATTTTATTCGGGTACCTCGTAGATTAGGGAGTTGAAAATTTGTAATGAGGGGTTTTTTCGATGCTGATTAGGATTCCGTTGTCAATCTTTTTCTAAAAAATGACCTAATATCATTTTCTGAAATTTGACACCCTTTGAACCCTCACAATTACCCATAAGTACGCCCCTGGAATCAAATTTGTCACATGCCCGAAAAGTATTTGTCTAGACCTATCAAACAAAAAAAAAATTTGAAAATCGTTTAATAAACACAAATGTTACAGGGGTGGGACACTTCAGAGTGGACACACCGTATGTGCTGTAACGCCAAACATGTTTTGGCGGTGATTCTTGGCATTTGAATTTAAACGGCAGTTTTTGCTTAAAATAAAATATATATCCAGGATTTTTTTGAATTTGCTAAATGATTTATGATCATATAGGTAAGCTTCCATTTTGACGATTTTCTAAAAAACGGGCAAATACCCAACGTCCCACCATCATAAAACCATATACGTAACGCGACCACCTCGTATTAAACGACACTAACAGGGCTTCTTCTTATAATAAACTGATATGTTCGTCCGTCCGTCGATAAATATTCTGAAATTCCCCCAGCGGGTGGACGGGGCAAGGAGTTGGGAACTTCGGTAATAATTGTCGGTTCGGTTTCGCGCGCTTGTGAGAGGCCCGTATTCAGGTGTTGCCAGACGTAACATAATTATCAGATTGTAACATATTTTCGAAGAAAAATGGGCGTGCAAAACTTTTTGTAACATAACCGATAACTGTAACATAATTTTTGAATCTTGTAACTTCACCAAAAAAAGAATTCCTACACTTAAATTTCATATTTATACTTGTTATATTTTCGGAGAAAAACGGAAAAAATCATACTGCCCTGGCAGAGGAAAAAGCCTTCATATAAACAATATTTTGATTAAATCACTTTATTTTTTTGATGAACCGCGACGTTCCGGACAAGTTTAGTAGTGGGCGACATTCTCTAGGGGAATCACACTAATCACAGAAAGCAGTGAAAGCACGCGGTTTCGTTTTCTAGAATAATGACAGGTTGCGGCTGTTGGGCATGGGCAGTTTCTTAGATTATTTTTGTAAAGTTATCTCAGATACTTCAGATGTGATTGAGTGTTTGTGATTTGTGAATTGTTTTTTCTTCGCTAGCTCATCAAAAAAAAGGGTCGTATCTGAGGGAACATAGGAAATTATGGAAGTTGGAAAGCAGCGTTTCAAAAACACAAATCGGCGTGAAACCTGACCACAACAGTATAGAGTAGATTGGGAAAATACTTTTGATTTTTTTATGGATGGCTGAAGCCTGTTACAGGTAAATCTAATAGAAGTTTTTGCACACATTCTCTTTTTTTAGAATACTGTAGCAAGTTTCGCTATAGAAAACACTGTTCAGCTTTAAATAATTTATTTTACAAGTCACTATGTACAGAACTCACTATTCACAAACAAAATCACAGCTTATTTATGTTTTACGATTTATATTTCACGACGTACCTATTCAGAACTGAACTAACTCACTTGAAATGACGGATCTCATTATATACCCTCGCCAGGATTGAGAGAACAATCCAGATATTTTGAGAAAAGCGAAGAATGTTCGACGCCATCTAGCCTTGCTAGAATGTACCAGAAGCCAATCGATTCCAAACAATTCTACACAATATGGTGGCTTGCGCATTCACCATGTTTTGTCACATTGCCCCCTTCTTAAGGCAATTCGTCCCGAGTTGCCTTCATGTCGGTATCGGCAACTGTCCCCAAACCGGCAGCCTGATGTCCTATGGAAGTAGCAGTCCACTGTCCTCTGGTTCGTCCTCCGGGAAGGATAGCAGCACACCAGGATGTCAATACCGCTTTCTTTGAAGATCACCTCCAGCATGCTTCTCACCACTCGCCAGTCCACTCGGTCATTAGTCATCTTCGGAATTGCCAAATGAGTCAGGTCCTGTGACTGCATCAAGTCACGAAGATGACTGAGGGCTTTCCAGATTTCACTGTAGGTGGTCAGATGTTGTGGGAGCTTCTTCGTCACAAGGTAGAACAGGTGTCGTGTCCCATTCGTGATTTGGAGCGGCTTCCTTACCTCTGGATTTTGTCGTCGCAGATGGTCCAATCGTCCAAATTTTTGTTTAAAAGCTGCAGCAAGTCCACTCCTCATACCGAGGTCTTCAGTGACCCAGTGAGCCAACGAGTATTCGTCCGGTGCTTCAAACAAATCCAGCTGCCTCTCTTGGACAACGCCATTCTGGACTTTCTGGCCATTGGAGTGTAGAGACATGAAAGTTTCCAATGACATGTCTTCCTTGGCTGACCTGATCTGCCTTACTTCAGCGTCCTGATCGTCGTGATTCCCAGCATACCGAGCTAAACGATTGAAGTGAACAACCCTTGGTTTTCCTCGTGGTGGCTTTCGAATCCTGTAGACGACGTCATTGATTCGCTCCAGAATCTCATACGGGCCCTCCCAAGAACTTTGCAGTCTTGGGGAGAATCCACGTCGCCTCTGTGGGTTGTGAAGCCAAACCAAATCCCCAACCTGGAACCCTCCTTCTTTGGCCTTCACGTCGTACGCCTCCTTCATCCTGTCGCTGGCACTTTGGATGTTTAGTCGGACTCGTTGATGGATATCGTTCATTTTTCTACGAAGATTACTTGCGTAGTCTTCCCCAGCGACATCCTCACCAGGTGGACAGCCAAACTTCAAATCGCAGGGCAGCCGGAGTTCACGACCCATGATGATCTTGGCAGGTGTTTCGCCCGTCGATTCATGAACTGCTGACCTGTACGTCATGAGGAATAGGGGGAGATGTTGATCCCAGTCTCTTTGATGGTCAGAGACAACTTTGGCTAAGTGTCGATTGATGGTTCGGTTCATTCGCTCCACCATGCCATCCGATTGTGGGTGTAACGCCGTTGTCCTTGTCTTCTTGATCTTCAAGACATCGCAAACGTTCTGGAATAGCGTCGATTCGAAGTTCCTGCCCTGGTCCGAATGCAGCTCCAACGGGACACCGAAACGGCAAAACCATTCCTTAACCAAGACATCGGCAACGGTAGCCGCCTCCTGGTTTGGCAAGGCATACGCTTCAGCCCACTTGCTGAAGTAGTCCATGGCGACCAAGATGTATTTATTTCCTTTGTCCGTTTCAGGGAACGGTCCAGCCACGTCGATTGCGATCCTTTCAAAGGGGCTTTCCACGTTGTATTGGCGCATAGGAGCTTTTGGCCGTTTCTGGGGTCCGTTACTTGCCGCACATACGGCACATTTTCTGCACCATTCCTTCACATCGGCTTGACAGTTGACCCAGTAAAACCGTTCTCGCAGCTTTCCCAGCGTCTTGGTTACACCCAGATGTCCACCCGTGACGCCATCATGGACCTCTCTCATCACCTCTGCCTGTCTGTTTCCAGGAACGACTAACTGCCTCCGATCTTCAGTGTCATCCAGATTCTTCACCAGCCTCTTTAGGATGCCGTCATCAAGAACCATCGAGTCCCATTGAGCCCAGTAGGACTTCACGGTGGTCGAGAACCGCGCGACTTCTTGCCAGGTTGGTCGTTGGCCTGCCTGTTTCCATCCGATGACAAGCTTCAGATCTGGATCTTTCTCCTGGTCCTCGCGAAGCGCCTTAGACTGCCAGGAATCATCCACCACAGTCGTCCTGCAAGTGCTCGCCTCCTTTTCCTCGACTCTTTGACAGTGCTTACATTGTTCTGGACAAGGTCTCCTGGACAGAGCATCAGCGTTGTTGTGGCTGGATCCAGCTCGATGTTCCGTGTCAAAGTTGAACTCTTGAAGTCTCTCAATCTAACGAGCAACTTGACCCTCCGGATTTTTGAACTGTAGGAGCCATTTGAGCGCGGCGTGGTCGGTTCTCAGCAGAAACTTTCTCCCGTAAAGGTACTTGTAGAAGTGCTCTACCCCTTTGACTACTGCCAGTAGTTTCCTTCTCGTGACGCAGTAGTTCCGTTCCGGCTTCGACAAGGTTTTGCTGAAATAGCCGATCACCCTTTCATGTCCCTGCTGGATCTGGGACAGCACTGCACCAAGTCCTACATTGCTGGCATCTGTATCCAGGATGAAGTTTCCCTCAGGTAGTGGGTAGCCTAGGATGGGCGCGCTGGCAAGTGCCCTTTTAAGTGTGTCAAAGGCCTCCTGACAATCCTCGTCCCAGTGGTAGCGTCTCTGTGCCTCTGTGAGCCTGTGAAGAGGCCGGGCGATGTTCGCAAATCCTTGGACATAACGCCGGTAGTACGTGCACAGACCCAGGAAACTTCTTAGCTCGTGGAGGTTCTTTGGTACAGGCCACTCCTTAACTGCCTCCACCTTTTGCTGGTCAACGGCTACACCCTCAGCCGACACGATATGACCCAGGTATTGTACTTCCCTCCAGAACAGTTGGCATTTCTTTGGACTCAGCTTCAAACCGGAACTTCCGAGTCTCTGGAATACCTCCTCCAAGTTCTTCAGATGGTCTTCAAATGATTTGCCAACCACAATTATGTCATCCAGGTATACAAGACATGTTGACCAGGATAGTCCTTTGAGCACAGTCTCCATCAGCCGCTCGAACGTAGCAGGTGCGTTGCATAACCCAAATGGCATAACAGTGAACTGCCACAGCCCAGCTCCAACGCTGAAAGCAGTCTTCTCTCGATCTTCAGGGGCCATTTCTACCTGCCAATATCCGCTTTTGAGGTCTAGGGTTGAGAAGATCTTCGATCCGGCCAAGGTATCCAAAGTGTCGTCAATCCGTGGTAGCGGGTAGCTGTCCTTCTTCGTCACGTTGTTCAGCTGACGATAGTCCACACAGAATCGAGTTGAACCGTCCTTCTTTTTAACCAGAACAACTGGCGATGACCACGGACTACTAGAAGGCTCGATGACACCGCCTTTCTCCATGTCCTTGATGATCTTGTCCGCCTCCTCCTTCTTGGCCAAAGGTAGTCTTCTAGCTGTTTGGCGGATAGGTCGTGCTCCCTCTGTGTTGATGGTGTGCCGCACCACGTTTGTTCGGCCCTTTTCCCCAGCCCCGTTGTCGAAGATGTCGCCGTAATTCCTTATCAGGTTTCTCAATCGTTGTTTTTGTCTCTTATCCAGATCTTTTGAAGAGGTGACAACTAACTTCTCCATCTCTCCGGTGAACTCAGAGATGGTTTGCTCAGTCTCACATACTTGTCGCACCACAGAGGAAATTGACGAGCAGAGCCCCAAAACTGTGTCCCTTGCCAAACTTACAGAGTGATACTTGACGTTCATCATTCTCACGGGCACAGTCTTTCCCACATGTACCAGGCTCTTTCCACATGCAATGCCTCGTCCTACTTCAGAATCGTGTATTTTAGGCTCAAACATCACGATGCTTCCTTCTTTCATCTTCCCTTCCAGGCGAGCCCACAAAATCATCTCGCTCCTCTCAGGAATTGAAGAATCCCCAGCCAGCAAAACACGAACTGTCTCTTCCTCTCTACCATGCATTATCACCTCTTCGTTGTTGGTTTTCAGTGTTCCATATTTGAAATCTAATTGGAAGCCTTGGGTGTTCATGATGTCCATTCCGATTATGATTTCTTCCTCAATATCGGCAACCAGCATTGGATGTTCGAAGCTGGTGCTTCCCAGAGTCATTGCTGCCTCCACTTCACCATGTATCCTAGCCAAGTCTCCTGTTGCTGTCCGTAGTCACCACTTTGTTGGTTTAATCATTGTCGGTGTTGTGACAATGTCGGGCCTGATGATAGACTTTGTCGCACCTGTATCCAGCAGCATGGTGCGTTTCTCTCCATTAACCCAGCCATCCACAAACACGCTGTTCAGTTTGGGTCCTAAAGAATCAACTATGGCGGTTTTCCTTGGGCATACTGGCTACAGGTCGACGATTGCCCCTTCGCATCGACCCTCTCTAGTTTTCCGACGTCGAAGAAGGTGCCCGTCTCTCCTTCTTGCATCGGCTACGAATGTGGCCAAGCTCTCCACAGTTCCAGCATCGCAGCTCCCTTCGCTTGGACGCCTCTATCTCTTTGACGACCCTCCTCACAGTTGCTTCGACGGTGTCTTCTTCCAGAGGATCCTTCTCCTCCACCCTTCGCACGCGTGCAGGAACCTTCACAGACTGCTTCGTCGCTTCGAATTCCAAGGCTTTGGCCAGTGCTTCAACCAGTCTATCGGGACGATGGAGTATCAGTGACTGCCGAATCTCCTGGTCTCAAAGTCCATCCAAAAAGGCCTGAACTGCAAGCCTCTCCATAACGTTCTCTGGCGTGGTTGGATAAGCCAGTCGTGCAAGGCGAGCAACATCCGCTTCAAACTCCTGCAAGGTCTCGTTGGTCTTCTGAATCCGATTTTTCAACTGAGAGTGGTAGACGTGCTCCAAGTGAGTTTGCCCATATCGCAGTTCCAGATGCTTGACTAGTACATCGTTGTCCTCCTGCTCCTGGGTGTTGAGCGTCTGCAGGATTTCTGTAGCTTCCCCACGAAGTGCCAGAGTCAATGCCAGGGCTTTTTCCGGTCCAGTCCATCCATTTCCCTTTGCTGCTGCCTCGAACTGGCGATGATAATTGTTTGCCATCAAACTAAGGGGCTTTCATGTGGATTCTGATGGTATCAGCTTCCATCTTGGCACTCGCACCGTGGTTCCCGAAAGTAACTTCCGGTTGTTGCATGATTACTGCCACTTGCCTTCTCACTTCGTCGATTTCGTCTTCCAGAGCCTTTGCAGTCTCTCCTAGTTGTTTCTCCAGATTTCCGATTTCCTCTGCTACATGAGCCTTCAAACAGTTGTAATTATCCGCCAGTTTCTCCTTGATTTCTTCCATTCTTCTAGAGTTTTCTTCCAATAATCATTTACTGCGTTGGGATCGGGAACTTCAAATTGGAACGTATCAGGATTCATGCCTTCTTCCATTAAAGCCTCACGAAGCCTTGTTTGTAGATCAGTTTTCTTACCGCTACTATCCAGGTCACGCTCTTCCAGCTCCCTCTTCAACTCAGCGACCTTCAATCCGGTTAAAAACACTAGTTTCGCAGCCATTAAAGCGAATATTTATGTCCGTTTCTATAGCACACAATAAATCCCACTTTTGACACCAATGTAGCAAGTTTCGCTATAGAAAACACTGTTCAGCTTTAAATAATTTATTTTACAAGTCACTATGTACAGAACTCACTATTCACAAACAAAATCACAGCTTATTTATGTTTTACGATTTATATTTCACGACGTATTCAGAACTGAACTAACTCACTTGAAATGACGGATCTCATTATATACCCTCGCCAGGATTGAGAGAACAATCCAGATATTTTGAGAAAAGCGAAGAATGTTCGACGCCATCTAGCCTTGCTAGAATGTACCAGAAGCCAATCGATTCCAAACAATTCTACACAATGTGGTGGCTTGCGCATTCACCATGTTTTGTCACAATACAAACCTCTTTTTTTTCTATTTGCTCCTCACAACACAAATTTTTATTTTGTAACATAATTTTCTATAAAATCTGATAATTTTGGCAACAGTGTACGATAAATCTGTTTCTGACATCTGGTAACGCTAGCCTAGTTTACACCGACAACTTGGTCCGCGGACCAAGTACTAAATTCGAACTATATCAGAACCAAATATTTGGTTCGAATGGTGTAAACAGCTTCGGACTAAGCGGGTCCGGACTTGGTTCGGTATTTGCCAGCAGGTGTACCGAACTACATTTGGTCCGGATTTGGTGCGATCTCCAACGACGTCGAATAAAAAAATTAAGTCGTTGGCGATCTCAATCAAAATTATGAGGTTATCTTGTCTGTTGATGTGTTGTGATTTTGTTATTGGTTCTGTTTCTAAGGCAATCTGAGCGTACTTACGTTGTGTTGATAAATGTTTCGACTCACTTGGTCCTATCGGACCGAACTAAACGAGTTTTCGGTGTAAACTAGGCTGCTGTCTCCGTTCGTCCTCAAGCTCGTTTAAGATTTGACGGCGTTTAACTACAAGATTTCGTATGCACCGGCGAAATAAGACACGTCCAAGTCGGTTAAACGCCTTCAAAGTTAAACGCCCGGTTTGGAGCGTTTAAGGATTTAAACGGCTTCAATCGAAAATGCGTGCGTCTTGAAAAAATATATCCTGACATAATATAAACTAAGGCAACAAATTAAATGGTCAGTATTTCAATTTTATGGACAGTACTCTTTGCCATTATTTTATTTCCTTTGGTCAGTATGATAATAAATGGTCGGTTGAAATAATGAAGGGTCAGTAACATAAAGAAGTGGTCAGTAAAAATAATAAATGGTCAGTATAATAATAAATGGTCGGTTGAAATAATTAACGGTAAGTAATATAAAGAAATGGTCAGTGAAAATAATGAAGGTTCAGTAACATAAAGAAGTGGCCAGTAAAAATAATAAATGGTCAGTATAATAATAAATGGTCGGTTGAAATAATTAACGGTAAGTAATAAAAAGAAATGGTCAGTAAAAATAATGAAGGGTCAGTAACATAAAGAAGTGGTCAGTAAAAATAATAAATGGTAGATGTAAATGATCAAGAGTCAGTATCATAAAAAAACGATCAAATAAATTAGTAAATGCCTGGTGAAAATAATGGACAGTTCATAGAATTAATAAAGCGAGAGTAAAATAATGAATGGTTGGTCATATATTTTATTTCGTATAAATACAAACATTTTTACAACGGAACGAAACACTTAGTAAAGAGAAAACACTCTGCCTTTATGTCATGATGAAGTAGTCAGATAGGTTCGTGTTGGTAATAGAAATTGATGAAAAATATATATATGTTGGTTAGCACCAGGTTAACATAACAATTATTATTATATATCATAATTGACGTGTTCTGTATTGGTATTATGTGTATCAAGTTTGGGTAAGTTTGAGTTAGTTAAAATTATTACTGACTATTGCATACTGGCCATTTATTATTTCTTACTGTACATTTGTGGAATTATCACCAGCTAAGTCATACTGACATTTCATAAATTTTTACTGACCATTAGAATCACAATAGTGAACATAGAAATACTGGCCAAATAGTACTTTTACTGCTCAAAAATTCCATTTTTACTTATCATTTTTAACAGAAATACTGAGTCTTTTATAATATTATACTGACTGCTTGTGATATTATACTGTACATAATGAATTAAATACTGTTCAGTTTATTACAACCCATAAACTAATACCACCGAACCTATTAGGTCTGTTTGTTATGCTCCACTAGTGCACACTTTTCTACACTACAAAACTCAGTGTGGCTTTGTTTGTGGAATGCGTGTCGGTTTTTCAGGATAGCATATCTTTTCTAGTTTAGTAGAGATATTCTATCCTAAAAAACAGACAAACATTTCACAAACAAAGCCACACTGAGTATTGTAGTGTAGAAAAGTGTGCACTAGTGGAGCATAACAAACACACCTATTATTTATTGTATATAATGGATATTCGGTGCTGATACCTAATTGTTTTTCATCCCTCTGTGAGTGTGTTTATTTTATTTTTTACTAGGAGGAGTCTGAAGACAAATTACTTTTTGAAGCCGATATTTTCGACATAATAATAGGTTTTGCATGGATTTACATAAAAATAAAAAATACTATAAGCGGGCGGACCATTTTAATAATTCGATGAACGTTAATTTATGTCATTTTTCAGGAGATTTCATTTTTTTTTGTGTTATCCACAAACTCAGCAATGCCATAGAGTCTGGTTTCAAGATAAATCAAAATGCCATTCGCAATAATCAAAGTACAAAATGGTTTTATTCAAATAATATCATGTTTTGGGATGTCCGTAAAATGATAATTCATCATGCACGTAGTTTTAATTTAAATGAATTAGCTTCCTGTCCTTTTCCCGTATTATCATTTTATCAATAGCACTGAAATTATTGGTTTTCTAGGTGGTGCTCAGGGGACAAGACAAATCAAGCCAAAATCGCGTATCATAAAAAAAATTATAATTCTATGCGTACCTAAACACTTACGGAAATTGACGCAGACACAAATATCAAACTTGGAAAAAACTATAGGTTTAAACTTTATATGGCGGAAATAATTCAATATAATAATAAGAAAATAATCTTAAACCATATATGAATGCCTTTGAGATTTTTGTGTGGTTCGATCACTTCTGCATGATCATTAACAAATATGGATATTTTTTAATCATCCTGAATAAAAATCTCATTTTTGGTGATTTTTCGTTTTGGTCCTTTCTGCATCAAGAATAAGCATAATTACGTCCATATATTAAAACAATGATTATTTATCAAAAAATATTCAAATAATTTAAAATATACTATGCATTATGTAAAGTTTACATTCAATTAAACCTCGAAGAGAAAGTGACAGATTTCCGCTAGTCAAACAGGAATCATATGGTACCATCTACATCGAATATGTGTTCAAAGTCACGCTCACGCCAAAACAATGCAGATGGTAGCATATGATTCTCGTTTGGCAAGGGGAAATTTATCACTTGCACTTCGAAGTGAAATTAAATTTAAACTAGGCATTAATGTCAACTGTCAACATCATTCTGGTCTCCAATCAACTTGAATACCACCAAAAGCAGAAATTTTATGGGTTGTAATAAACTGAACAGTATTTAATTCATTATGTACAGTATAATATCACAAGCAGTCAGTATAATATATTGTAGAAGACTCAGTATTTCTGTTAAAAATGATACCTAAGTAAAAATGGAATTTTTGAGCAGTAAAAGTACTATTTGGACTGTATTTCTATGTTCACTATTGTGATTCTAATGGTCAGTAAAAATGTATGAAATGTCAGTATGACTTAGCTAGTAATAATTAATTCCACAAATGTACAGTAAGAAATAATAAATGGCCAGTATGCGATAGTCAGTAATAATTTTAACTAACTCAAACTAACCCAAACTTGATACACATAATACCAATACAGAACACGTCAATTATGATAAGTAGTTAGGGCAAAGCCGATTCGGCCTCATTTCCCAAAATGCCCGCTAGGTGGCGCCACGATACGGTGGCGCCACGATAGCGCGACCGTCTCCACGTGCGCGTGACGTCATCCGTCGTCGGCGTGTTGTGTGGGGGTTGAGGTGGGGTGTGGGGGTCTTTGCGACCACGTGCGCGTGACGTCATCCGTCGGTGGGCGGTGTGACCGTTGGTGGGGGTGGGGGTGGGGGGTTTGGGATGACATTACATTTTATGAACAGTTCATGCTTGAAGAAATTGAATATTGTGGGTAAGTGTTATCATCGTTCAGTTCTAAATTTAGCTCGAATGCACGGTTCTCTTATCAGTAACAAACGAGTCTCAGCACGCGGTATTCTTATCACCAGTAGACAGCATGTGGTTTTCACGTCACACTCCTCTTATCAATAGTTCTAAATTTAGCTCGAATGCGCGGTGTTCTTATCAATAACTGACGCCTCATGGTCTGCAGGAAACTATAGTTTGATATTTATCCATGTAAAATTATCTCATTTCAATTTTATTCATTTTTTCAGAACCAATATATCAGTACGAAAATTCAATGCAAATAATTGTGGACAATTGTCAATCGAATTTCTATATAATAATATGACATGATCGAGAACCATCAGTAGCGTTGAGAGTGTCATCATGACTAGAACTATAACAATAACGGGAAATACTTCTGTGTTGAAAGCAGAATTCAATCCACCCATATTTTTGGATGAAAATAAAGAATATTTTTTGGGGTTGGCTGATTTTGAATCGTTTATGAGTATACCTAACATACAACCGGGTAGCAATAAAATATATGTAGCGGATAAAGTTATCACAATTCCAGAAGGAACTTACGATTTAAAAGATATTGAAACATATATTAATTCTGTAATTGATGACATTTTTGGAGAAAAAGTTGGGTTTAAGATGAAAGCAAACCCCAATACATTAAAATGTCAGCTTTATTGCACAAAGGAAATAGATTTCACACCAAGTGACTCCATAGCGAAAATATTGGGTTTTAAGAAACGAAAAATTGCATCAAATGAATTTTCTGAATCGGATGAAGTTGTTAATATATTTAAAGTTAATGCAATTTGTGTTGATTGCGACATTTGCATTGGATCATATAGTAATGGTCTACCCGTTCATATAATTCATCAGTTTTTTCCTTCTGTTCCTCCAGGGTATAAAATAGTGGAATCACCATTACCAATACTTTATTTCCCCATCAGCGTCAAGACAATCAACAACATCACTGTTAAAATAGTAGATCAAGACGGTGATTTGATTAATTTCCGAAACGAGACCATAACAGTTCGATTACATCTTAAACATTAGAAAATATTATGGTTATTAAATACAACTATCGCTATTTCAAACAATCGCCATATAAAAGGGAGAAGCTGTCTATAGAAACCAGTCCAAGACGAAACTCCAACCAGTTAACATCACAAGAAACCAGCCCAAGACGAGACTCCAGCAAGTTAACATCACAAAATCACCAATTTCTTATATCTCTGGGGTTAAAAGTATTGAAATAATGGATATATTAAACGTTGATGAAAAATTATATGTAGATAATTCAATAATAAGCTCTGAGCTTCATTCATATCAACCGTTTGTCTCTTCAAAATTTGAATACAATGATGAAATTCGCATACCTGTTCAAGAACTTGATATATACACACTACCTTCAGGGAGTCATCTTTACATTGAAGGTACCTTGACCAACAATAAGGGTGTTTATTCTAAGAAATTACAATTTGTCAACAATGGTATAGCTTATTTGTTTCGAGAAATTCGCTATGAACTTAATGGAGTTACTATAGATTCCGTAAGAAATGTTGGTTTAGCTTCAACCTTGAAGGGTTATCTTTCATATAATACAAATGAAAGTCTAAAGCTGCAAAATGCTGGATGGTTTCCAAATAGAGATGAAAAGGAAAACATTTTAGTTGATGATAAAGGAAAATTTAATGTATCTATACCTTTGAAAATGTTGATGGGATTTTTTGAAGACTATAAAAAAATAATCTTGAATATGAAACAAGAACTGGTTTTGATCCGAGCCAGCGATGATGTTGATGCAGTTTTATATGTTGAAGATATGCAAAATCCGTCACCCGAAGCGGAAAATCCAAAAGTTACATTTGACAAGATCTATTGGAAAGTACCTCATATTCAAGTTGATATACCACAACAACTAGCTTTAACACAAATTCTTGAAACAAATAAAGATCTGTTACTTGGATTTCGTAGTTGGGAAATTGTTGAATATTCCTCACTACCTGAAGCGACCCGTCATACTTGGCCTGTTAAAACAAGTAGTAAACTTGAAGCACCTCGTCATATAATAATTGGTTTTCAAGAAAATAGAAAAGGACACATCATGAAAGATGCTAGTCAATTCGATAATATAAATCTCTCAAATATTAGAGTATTTTTGAATTCTGAAAGATATCCATATCATGATTTGTATTTGAATTTCAATGATAACAAGTTTTCAGCTCTCTATGAAATGTTTGCAAACTTTAAAAATTCCTACTATGATATACCAAACGAACCAATTTTCAACCCTCAAAACTTTAAAAATAAGTGTCCAATCGCACATATTGATTGTTCCCACCAGAAAGAAACACTTCAAACAGGTACTGTTGTTTTGAGAGTTGAATTCGAGACAAATAATAATACAAAAAAGGATACATCAGTATATTGTCTGATTTTACATGATAAATTATTTAGCTACAATCCTTTAACAAAAATAGTCAAGCAATTGTAATACGCATGTTCTCAAATAATTATATAAACCATTTTATTTCTCTAAATGATGTTCAGTATGTCTCGAGAATTGAAGCTCTGCTTATCTTACCATTTAAAGAGATCGAAAGAATTGAAAAACAAATTCAAGATTATAGTGGTGAATAGCAGATGATGGTGAAATTCTCACAATTGAAAATATGAAACTACTCGTTTTGGATGTACAAGGATTTATAATTGAAAACAAAAAATTTATTCCTAAAGAACTGGCTGCCTATGATGGAGAAAAAATATGTCATTATATATTTAGATGTCCCTTTTCTATGGAACACTTGCCTCCAGAACTGCGTAAACAAGCAAACTGGTTGATGAAAAATCATCATTGTATTTCATGGAATGAAGGATTTACGCAATCACATAAGTTTTCCGACATTGTGAAAAACATAACAAGAAACGTGGATCATGTGTACGTGAAAGGAAAAGAAAAGGCGCAATACATTGGGAAATATTCATCGAAGCCCGTTATCGAACTTGATGACAAACCACCTTTATCGTTGGAAAAACCACATTGTCTATACCATTTATCATCACCCGCAATGTGTGCACTTACTAATGTTTTTAATTTGTATAAAACATGTTTAATGATTGAATAAATCACATTTTTGATTACATTTTTTATTTTATTTCAAACACCTTTTTATAAATATTTACAGGTAGGTATTCACAAATCTTCAACCCTCAAAAATAAGTGTCGAATCACACACAGTGATTGTTCTCATCACAAAGAAACACTTCAAGCAGGATATACTGCTTTGTTTTGAGAGTTGAATTCGAAACAAATAATAATACAAGAAGGATTCATCAGTATATTGTCTGATTTTTACATGATAAATTATTAAGCTATAATCCTTTGACAAAAATAGTCAAGCAGTTGTAATTCGCATGTTCTCAAATAATTATATAAACCATCTATTTCTCTAAATGATGTTCAGTATTTCTCCAGAATTGAAGCTTCGCTTATCTAACCATTTAGTATGAGAATTTTATGGTGACTTACAAATAAAAGGTTCTGTATTGATTGAAAATAAAACAGTTCAATAATGAATACTATCAAAGAAGATGTGGTGAGTGAGCTACACAAACCAGCCAGAAGATTTTTTAAAAGAAGAGCAGTAATTGTAAAGGGGATCAATGATCTTTTTCAAGCAGATTTAGTTGAAATGCAACCATATTCAAAAATAAACAAAGGATATAGATATATTCTGGTTATAATTAATGTGTTTTCAAAATTTGTTTGGGCAATTCCTGTCAAAACAAAGACTGCTAAAGATGTAACCACAGCCATGAAATTAATTTTAAACGGTGTAAAAACACCCCCTAAAAATCTGCAGACTGATCAGGGAAAGGAATTCTATAATACAGAGTTCCAAGATTTGATGAAAAAATTCAACATCAATCACTACTCAACATTTTCCAATATGAAAGCTAGCATCGTAGAGAGGGTGAACAGAACATTGAAAAACAGAATGTGGAAAAAATTCAGTTTGCAGGGAAACTATAAATGGTTAAAAATATTACCTGAGATAGTATCAGAATACAATAATACCAAACATTCTGTTATTGGAATGAAACCTATACAAGTATCTAAGGAACATGAGAAGCACCTACTATCAAAAGTTTATGGTCGCATAAAAACAGTGAATCCTTCCAAATATGAAAAGGGAGACTATGTGCGAATAAGTAAGTTTCGTGAGATGTTTTCAAAAGGGTATACACCTAACTGGTCAAATGAAATCTTTGTGATTAAAAAAATAAAAATCACAAATCCAACAACCTACATATTGGAGGATCATAGAGGTGAAGAGATACAGGGTGCATTTTATAAGGAGGAGTTGCAAAAAGTTAAACATCCTGACGTGTATTTGGTAGAAAAGATTCTAAGACGGAAGGAAAATAAAGTTTATGTTAAATGGTTGGGCATGAATAATTCACATAATTCATGGGTTATGAAAAATAATGTATTGTAATATCTTGTAATTCAATAAAAAACACTTGCTAGTAGATAATTCTTTTATTTCTATACAAATATACTCCTAGAATGGGTAGCATGATACAAAAAATGAATGCAAAGATTGATATAATAGCGAATTCTATATGATTTTTACATTCAAACTAATCAATAAGTACATTCCAGTTTGTTGGTTTAAAATTTTCATCTACAAAATAAAGTCTTAACTTAAAAGCTAAATATGACAAATTTTTAATTGACTCATCAATTTTTAGCCAATCAATCCATTATTAACAATTAATTTTTCTCAGTTTGATGGTCAAGAGTCATTATGATTGGTTGATATGCAAATAAACGTTTCTTGTATATTTGAATCCACTTGTATATACAAGGTATTGTTAAAAAGGCGCTCAGAAACAATACTTTTGCTGGAAGTCCTGTTGTCATTGCTAATTTTTATACTAAGGGATATATCGTGGCAATATTTATGTGTTCTAGTGTTCTTGTTTTCTTGTTGTCTTGTTTTCTTGTGTTCTAGTGTTCTTGTTTTCTTGTTTTCTTGTTGTCTTGTTTTCTTGTTTTCATGTTTTCTTGTGTTCTTGTTTTCTTGTTTTCTTGTGTTCTAGTGTTCTTGTTTTCTTGTTTTCTTGTGTTCTAGTGTTCTTGTTTTCATGTTTTCTTGTGTTCTTGTTTCCTTGTTTTCTTGTGTTCTAGTGTTCTTGTTTTCATGTTTTCTTGTGTTCTTGTTTCCTTGTTTTCTTGTTTTCTTGTTTTCTTGTTGTGTCCAATCACACACACAGTGATTGTTCTCATCACAAAGAAACACTTCAAGCAGGATATACTGCTTTGTTTTGAGAGTTGAATTCGAAACAAATAATAATACAAGAAGGATTCATCAGTATATTGTCTGATTTTTACATGATAAATTATTAAGCTATAATCCTTTGACAAAAATAGTCAAGCAGTTGTAATACACATGTTCTCAGAAAAGAAAATGACTAGATTGAAGGCTATTTGTGATTGACAGCTCCTTGATTTTGAAATCTTCTGCCAAATTGAAGCCCTGCATGTCTATTACAATGATTGTTTCATACGAATACCAGGATTCATGGACTTTGTAATGAGTTCTCAAATAATTAACGAGTTTGATAGGTGGTCTCAAGTTTCCATAACCATCAAAATAAAACGCTTAATTTTCATTTATTATGTATGCAGTACAATGAGTTCCATGATTTTGTTAACTTTCTAGATTCAAAATACCACATTCCTTCACTTTAAATTTTTTTTGAGGAGGTTGTCACACATAAATACACCTCTTTAATGTGAGATATTCAATATTTTCACATATTTTAGTATATCGTTATTTGAAAGGGATCTCTGCGAAAATATTATTTGATTTTTTTTATGGTTTTTTTCTTGATAGTGCCTCCTTTGTAGGGTTTAATGTATAATCCACCACCCTGCTTGGAAAGTTTTTCCATTTCTTTATTGTGTCGATGTAATTCTTCGAGTTGCTCCTTTGATACTTTAATATCATTAACGGCCTTAGCTATTCCAGCTGCACCACCGCCTAAAGCTCCTAGTGCACCCAAAATTGGAAGTAATAATGGAAGAAATCCACCAATTTTTTTGGGGGGTTTGATAACTCGTGTTTTCTTTTTTCTTTCGGTTCTCTTGATCCCCATTCCAAGTTTCCGTTTACCTTTCATAATTCCACTTACTGTTAGAGCAGCAATTCTTTCTCCTACCGAGGAATCTTTTGCTCCAACTCTCTGCCAAGCTTTATCTGCTAGAGCTTTATCCGCTCGATGTCGTTGAGGTAAATCAGTTGTTTGTGAGTATGCGATATCGTGTTCTCGACACGCAGCATCCAATGGATTGATACCAGACTCTCCCCTATTCAATCTTTCTTCTAAATTTGTACCAGGACCACAAAATTGATAGCCAGGAATATGAAGCTCAACAGGTAGTCTATTAATCAGAGTGTTTATTAAACCTCGACCTTCCCTCTTGGAGTGTTTGGAGGAAGTGTACTTTCGTGAAGCGTGTACAATCATTTTATACCTATAGAGGTTTGTGTGTATCATTTAAATACTATTTTCAGTTTAAAAATTTGCAACACGATTGTCTATCGATTTCATGCTATCTGATCAATATGTCCATCTGATTAATGTATAAATACTTTTGCAAAAAACAATTCTGTTTATTGATATCTAGAATGCGGATAGAAAAACAATCGTTTTCCTTACCCATCACAAACCATGATGTGAAGGATTTTACGAAACCAATTCAAAAACATGGCGATTTATTTGGTGGGGAATCGAAAAGATGTCTCATTGTTGGACCATCTGGTTCAGGTAAAACCAACGTGATGTTGGCTTTACTTGAGCATCCAAATGGAATAAGATTTGCAAACGTGTACCTTTATTCCAAATCATTACAACAGCCAAAGTATGAATATTTAAGACAACTATTGGCACCCATGGAAGAGATTGGATATTTCGAGTATGAGAGCGATGAAAATATCATTCCTCCTCATGAAATAGCACCAGAATCGGTCATCATATTTGATGATATACCATGTGGAACACAAACTATAATAAGGGACTATTTCACACATTCGAGACATAAAAATACAGACTGCTTTTTTAT
Organism: Orchestes rusci; assembly: GCA_958502075.1. Classification (NCBI taxonomy): domain Eukaryota; kingdom Metazoa; phylum Arthropoda; class Insecta; order Coleoptera; family Curculionidae; genus Orchestes; species Orchestes rusci. The sequence goes on from OY293303.1 coordinate 82,682,549, forward strand.
TTTTCAAGGTTATTCATCAATTCAGAAAAGACTTATACGTGAGAACGCTAATTTGCTAATTTTATTCAAGCAGGATTCTATGAATTTGAATCATATATATAATGATCATTGTATGCTGGATATGTCATTTGAGCAATTGAAGCAACTCTGCGCACACTGTTGGAAAGAACCTTATAATTTTCTGGTTATTGATAAAGATTGTGAACTGAATTGCGGAAGATATAGGAAAAATTTTGATTCATTCATATATCTATAAAATGGATAAGCGGTTGGCTGAGGAATTGATGAAGTCAAGAAAAGCTGTCAAGGATAAATATAATAGTCTAAAATTAGCTATGACCACTACACAATCACAACTAGAGCAAGCTTACAAACCAATAACTCAACCGCTACAACAACTCATTTCCAAAATAAATGAACCTTTCAACATAAAGGAAGAATTCAAAGAAGAAGAAGAAGAAGAACCTGAAACTTCTATGTTTCACACAACACCATTAAAACCTAAACCAAGTTTTTCAAGATTATTTTATGAGACATCAACACCTACAAGACCTACAAGAACTGGTAGAACTCCTATTCTACCGATGGAAATACCATCATTTTTTGATACAAGCCTTGCATCTGTTAGCCAGTTACCATCTATACAAGAACCTAGTCAGTTACCTAATACTATACAAGAACGTAGTCAGTTACCAACTATACTAGAAACTAGTGTTATAGCTCAAACGAACCCCTTCGAAAGCTCGGAAAATCAAAATCTTTCAGATATATTGGAACAGTCAAGGCAATCGGTTCAAAATTTAATCGACACGCAACCATATGAAATATGGTTAAAAAGTTTTGATCCACTACCAAGAGATTATATTGATGCTAGTGTGAAGGATACTGAACATAATTTTGATCATCATTATGGAATAGTACATGACATAGATACTGATAAATTCTATTTGGGGACCACACTTAAATTTGTAGAAATTATTGGAAAAAATGTGAAAGTAGATGGAAAAATTTATGATGGTACAAAAGGATTGTATGAATTACTATTTAAAAAATATCCTAAAGACTATGAAGATGAGGATTTGGATAATTATATGGATATTTTAGCTAAAACCAATGCATATCGAAGAAATAATGATCCAAATGAACGTGTGCAGGGAAATGGATCATCAAAATATATAACTATAATAGGACCATACCTACAAAAACATGGCATAACAAAAACACGACACATCAAACCATTATATTCTCGTTTTTTAAAGAAACTAAAACCTCCAATAACTAGAATGCGAACGGGAAAGGGGTTGTGGAATATCAATAAAAACGATATAGATTATGTTTATTGGGATAATATCAACGAACTTGTTGATAGATTGAGACTAATAACAGCTTCCATGAGAGCTGGTCATACTGGTCATAATAATGAAATACTATCAATAATCGAAGAGTTACGTGAAGCTAAAGTAATTGCATAAATACATCCTCAAATACGTAAAACGAATCAATCCGAAAATGTCACTCAACAAGTTCGGTTCTCATTTATTCAAGAGAGATGAAACAGAAAACAATATCAAGTTATTTAATTTTTCTGAGGTTAATTTATCTTATGTAATGGTTTTACCATTTATTGGTCGCTATACACCAACAGAAAAAAATTTCGTGTTGATGCAAGATGGAAGAACTTCATACCGTTTCCCATTTGAAAAAGGAATCATTTTATTCGGTGAATATCCTAAAAAAGACGTTTCCATGTTGGTTAATGGAAAAGCAGGAAAGCTGGAAAATAGATCTATTAAGAAAGGTGATTTGATAGCGTTTAGACGTGAAACGGATAGTAAAATAACAGAATTTTATGGTGAATTACAAATAAAATGCCCCGTAGTGATTGAAAATAAAACAGTTCAATAATGAGTACTATCAATGAAGATGTGGTGGATGAGCTACCTACACAAACCAACAAACAGATTTAGATGAAATGTAGCCATATTCAACAATAAAAAAGGATATTATACCTAGATATATTTTAGTTATGAAAAAACACATTTTCTATACCATTTATCATCACCTGCAATGTGTGCACTTACTAATGTTTATAATTTGTATAAAACATGTTTATTGATTGAATAAATCACATTTTTGATTACATTTTTATTTTATTTCAAACACCTTTTTATAAATATTTACAGGTACGTATTCACAAATTTTCAACCCTCAAAAATAAGTGTCCAATCACAGTGATTGTTCTCATCACAAAGAAACACTTCAAGCAGGATATACTGTTTTGTTTTGAGAGTTGAATTCGAAACAAATAATAATACAAGAAGGGGAAAAATTGTGGATAATGAGTTTGAAATCAAAAATGTTCACCTCAAAAGCTCTACCGATTCGTCTACTACTTAAATTCCTGCCACCGTTTGAAAAACTAACAGCTGTGTATGAAAGACCATCGGGGCAGATAGCTGTAGTTATAAATGATTATTTATATATACTTAGCGAGGATAGATTTAGATTAATTGACCGAATCAATATAACAAAAAGATTTGAACCATTTGTGGATGGTAGAAAGTTACTTGGAGCAGTCAATACCTATTCTGGAAAAACCATCTTCTTTTATGATGATAATGCCTTTGCAAATTTGGATGAGTGTACTCTACAGCCAGAGTCCTTTGGCTACACATCAATACATTTTAATGGTATACCACCCCTATTCACCACAGTTTTTCGATATGTGAATGGATTGTTATACTTCATTCAAGATGGTCGCTTTTTTGAATATAATGAATTTGAAAATTCCCTACAAAATTCCGGTAAATTGGAGTTCAATACATTTGGTATAGAGTGTCCCATGATATCTTTATATGAACAACTTAGACTGTTACTTAGGCAAATTGTAAGTAAAATTCCTATGAATTCATAGTTTTAATTTATTAATAAAGTACAGCAACTATAGCGCCAAGTTCAAGGTTGTGGTTGACTGATAAAGAGACACGCGTCCGATGTGCTATTGTGAATAAAATTCTTGTGAAATAAAACATTGTTTGTTTTAATTAAATAACTTGATATTGTTTTCTGTTTCATCTCTCTTGAATAAATGAGAACCGAACTTGTTGAGTGACATTTTCGGATTGATTCG
>OY293303.1:82685878-82763239 GCA_958502075.1 Orchestes rusci
TATCCCCTGAGACAACAATACTCAAACAGCCCCAAAAACAATAAATGATCAGCCCCAAAAACAATAAATGATCTACAAAAACATCGATAACAATCACCATCACCATCATCATCACCATCATCATCATCAACACCATCACCATCATCATCAACATCATCATCATCAACACCATCACCATCATCATCAACATCATCAACACCATCACCATCATCAACACCATCACCATCATCAACACCATCACCATCATCAACACCATCATCATCACCATCATCAACAATATCATCATCATCATCAACACGTTGTTGTTGATCGAAGTATTTCAGGTTGTTGGGTGTTCATCTCATCACCTCGGAACACCAAATTGCATCAATCACACAGAAGATTCAAAATATTTTTATATTTTTATATATATCATATTGTATATCTGATTCAAAATAATGGGGTAATCCTTATTGCGAATAATCATCGCTAGGTGGCACATCAAAACATCTCCTTTCCTACCTTTCCAAAATCTCTTATCTCCTCACAAAACATCATAACTAACTACATCGTCCTCACCTCAATCCTGTCAATTGTCATGATCAACCCTACAACACAGCGAATAATGAAATTACATTACATTGCATTACAATTATTTCACCTCCAAAACATGTTCAAATTATGTCCGGTTGAACTTATTCGCATCGTAGGTATGTCGATATAAGTATAAACTTGATAAGTGTGGATTATATAAAATAATGTAATTATACTTATTTTTATTTGAAATTATTTGGGGGTATCATTTTTGGTATTGTAGTTCTTCATATTAATGTATCGTCCATGAACATAGCGACTATCCACTTGAACTTGGTGATAAAATGCTGATTTTTGAAGATATGTGGAAAATCATAACGGACTATCTCAATTGGCTACTAGATGGGTGGCATCTTGAACACATGCACCCGTCATTTTCATATGATGACTTGATGGTCAACAGTGTACCCATGGACAATGGAATGAAAATAATCTCAATTTCAAAAAATGATCAAATATTGTAATTAACTGAGAACAACACACACTTGACCTTTGTATTGTTAATAGACATTTTGTAAACATGAGAATTCGAGAACTGAAGCAATTGGATTTTCTCAAGTATTATAATATGATTTTGAATAATTTACATGAAATAATTAAAGATTGTATAACACATGTTCCCATTGAAGATGTACTTTCGAGTTTTTATAAGGATAACCCTAGCATAGAAAGTTATTGTTTAGCACAAATCATGTATAATGATAAAAGTAGGATTTTGTCTGATTTAAGTCAAATAAAGGAATCTAAATAAAAAACATTGTTTTATTGAAATATAGGTATAGACCCAGAAACACCTCAAAAAAATACATGAAACCCAAGAGGAGATTTTACATAGTCCTGATGCTATAACTAAACGAAATGAAACAATAACAACAGCAACAATTCTACGATTTATTTTTATTCAAATAATTGTTCATGCACAAATTACAATTTATTCCAAACGAAACATATGGTCCATCATTTTCATCATATCCGGAATCGTCTTCATCAGTTGGAGCGGTGTAGTGCCCCCAACATGGTTTGAGAACTATCTTCAAAACTTCTTCAGAAATGCCCAAAGTGGTATGTAGAGTTTTGACAAAATACTCCTGATACAGGGATGAAGCTGGTATGTTGAGCTGATGGATGGTTCTACGTATTTTTTCAATATCTTCTGGAGTCAACATGATGATGGTGGTGATGATAAATCTCCCAGACTGCTTTCAGGATGAGAAGTGAGATTGCGCTTATAATGTAGTACAGCGACTCAATAATTGAAGTTGAACAACAACTCCAATCATTTTTATATTGATCCGTGGTGGTGGTGGGGTTAGCAGAGGTGGTGGGTGATGATGCTGGTGAACAATTGGAGGTGGGGGTAGTTACATTTTTCCATATACTATAGCCATATGTTTGGTTTTGAAAAATCACCTTTACTTTGTATTCCTTTGCATTTTGGGGTAATGCAACAATAAACATATCATCATTGTAATCTACTTGCGATTTCATATTTAGCCAAGTGTCATTGGTTCTATTGAAACAAATGTGCATCCCTACAACATCGTGGGGTTGATGTACATAGAAAGTATTATTGAAAATCGCAGTAAGAAGAATATAATTTGATGTTAACATCATCATGATCAATGTTCAACTAAAACACAAATAGTATTTTCAACTCTCTATTAAACAACGAGTTTCAATCCATTCATGAAGAATGATACAATTGCGTAGGCTACACATATAAAAATTATTCGATAGATGACCAAAACAGGTTGGAACGTCTTTTTTAAATACAGGTGGATGTTGCCAATGGTCATCAATGTCCTCGACGTTGATGATTTTGGGGGTATGCGCTGTTGTAGAGTTCTGCAGAATGTTTTCCAGAAAATTCTTTTGTTGTTGACCTCGAACGTAGACTTTATCCACAAAACATATATGTGATATGATGATTGGAAGGAGGTCTTCATAGTTGATATATCCAAATGAAAACGGGATTCCATGTTGTTTCATGGTTGCTCTGGATGTTCTTTGTTTGTCCCATAAACGTAACGATCGATATGATCCATTTGGTTTGAATATGTAATGGCTAGTTTGGATCCCGTTCGTGGCTGCCAACTCTTTGATGATGAATTCGTGAGACAGACTGAATCCTTGAAAATCCATTGCAATCATCTTCATGATGGACTGGTTCTGTAAAAAATAAATACATTTAAAATGCGATTGATCCTAGTTGAAAATAATACTAACTTTTTTTTTTTTACATAGCAACTATCTCAAAACTTGGGGTGTACTTCATATCGCAAATCTGCGTAATCGATCTTAAAATTATCGCATATTTATGAGGTTGAAATTGATGTACATTTCTTTTGATAGATACAGAAGTACGCTTTGGTAGAAAAACGATATGATCCTCCAACTCTACTCGCGGCACTTCCCCATATTTAGAAAGAACAATATTTAATCCCACAATTGGATACTTTACATCACGAGTTAATTCAATTAATTTTATGGATGTCTTATCCACATAAGAGGTGGTTGCGTTGATTTCTGCCAGATCCATTTCTAGAAAGAAAAAATAAAATCAAATACATTCTCTAGTTTGATTATGGGGGGCGCTTACCTGTTGTTGCTGCTGACGCTAATGAATGCGAACTGAAATTCTTCTTTAACGCGCCGTCAGTGGTAAATTAATAAATCTCCTCACCTCTCTTTTCCCACTTATTTTCTCAACGAATGTGCTAGAACATCTGCTTAATCTGGTCAGAACGTGTATAATCGAGCTCAACTCGATGGGTTATCAAAAACGAGTCACTACAAGTCAACATTAATTTTTTCCGGAGTACGCAGATGTATGGAGGCTATTTTATTTTTGGATTTGGCTAAGACCACTATTTACAATTTTCACTATGGTTACATGAAAAATCGTTTTGCAAACTGTACCATTCTTAACACTGATACAGTTGAATTATCTTGATAAAATAGCTTCAAAAGATGAAGTATGTCATTCAATTTCGCTAGAAAATATTATAGATGATCCAAGGATAATTGGATCTATCTGTAAAAGAACGCTCTACTCATCCATAATTGGAATGATCATAGTTTTGAATGTAGGGGATATTGTCTTTGTGTGGAGCATTATGTACTTGAAGATTTTAATATGAATATTTGTAGAAATTGTAGTTTCGGGTTTATAACATTTCTGAATAATAGATTTAAGATAGTTGATAAGCATTATCATATCGTTGTGATTGTTCGCCAACTCAAGATACGTGTATAAAGAGATAAGAAATTTTGGAGCGAAAGTTGTTTCATGCAACTTTTATTTTGCGTAGAGACTAAAGAAAGCTGTAATTATAGATTGCATTCAAAGTTAGGTAAGAATATAGGTTTCGAATCTCCCGATCCAATCATCGATGATTAGTTGTAAATAAGATATGTTATTTATTAAGTTTAACACCACTGATTTTTGATCAACTCTATCTGTATCCACCAAATCTTGAAAATATGTCTTATAGTTTAACAGTTCTCATATTACTTATTTGATAAAATCATATCAATATTTAATAAAAGGTGTTGGGTTTGATGAAAGATGAAAATAATGGACGGATTATGACAGACAGATCAAAAATGTACGCAGTAAAACTATTTTACACTAATACGTCAAATATTATCCAATTATTTTAGTATTTGAGAAGTACCATATTCCTCCTACTACCTTTTTGCCACCATGAGGTGGAGACACACACACAGCTCTATTTCACCGCGATCGCTAGTATCACCATCAATAATTGATAAATAAATAGCGTTAAATATAAAGTCATTGCTTTTCCATACAGATTATTCACATCTAGATAAAATATGTCTATCTTCCATAGTTTGGTATGTCACTTGATCGTACCTCTTGAAGAAATGTAGTACATGGATATCCACTCTAAATTATTGTGTGAATTTTTTCTGATCCAAAAACTTTAGTCTAACTAATCGCTTGGGGTGAAAATCTGTTTATCATTCATAGTTTGATGTGTAAGTTGATTGCATCTCTTCAACAAGAAACCTCACCTTGTATGTAACAGAAATTTATGATTTGTATATCTCATTAATTTTTTATGTTTTTTAAGGAAAAAGATATTTGAAAAATTGGAGGTGTTTTCAATAACTGTAACGTATACAAGCTGGCTATCAACAGTGTCCACAACTGAGGAAAAAATAATTTTTCTTTTAAATAAGGTGAGTCATCCGTCTATTCATTTATTATTTTGTTTCAATCAAATATATACACATTTTTGAAACAATGAAATCATTTCTGTTGGGGGATGTACGTATGTGTCAGAGCAATTATTAATTTAGTAACACTTGGTAATTTACTCGGAAAACTTGTAACAGTCAATTCAAAACAATTTGCATCACCTCAAAATTATAAAAAGGTGACTGATTTTGAAAAATGAGCTCGTTAGGGTGGTATTTGTTTGTTTCAAAATAATAATCGGAATCAAGTAATGATTTTCCAAAAATTATTCACAATTTGAAATCAGTTTAAATGGTGATAATATGTTGTTATTCGATTATCGTGTAATTCATTTTAATTGTTTTCTTCTTCATTGTAGATGATGTCAACATTAAGAGAGCTATGTAGAAGGGTGGTTTGCGAAAATGTGAATGACATTTCAGATTTTTTTATCTAGTCCTATACCATTTTTACCTGAGACTTTAAATCATTATATTTTACAGAATTATTCCAATTATAGGTGGGATTATCTTAATAAAATAGCTTCAAAAGATGAAGTTTGTCATTCAATTTCGCTAGAGAATATTATAGATGATTCAAGGATAATTGGATGTATCTGTAAAAGAAACGCGATACTCATCCATAATTGGAATGATCATAGTTTTGAATGTAGGAGATATTGTCTTTGGGTGGAGTATTATGTACTTGAAGATTTTAATATGAATATTTGTAGAAGTTGTAGTTTCTGGTTTATAAAATTTATGAATAATAGATTTAAGATAGTTGATAAGCATTATCATATCGTTGTAACTGTTCGCCAACTTAAGACACGTGTATATAGAAATAAGAAATTTTGGTGTGAAAGTTGTTTCATGCAACTTTTATTTTGCGTAGAGACTGAAGAAAGCTGTAATTACAGATTGCATTCAAAGTTAGGTAAGAAAATATGTTTCAAATCTCTCGATCCAATCATCGATGATTAGTATTGTAAATTAGATATAAATTATTTATTAATTTTAACGCTACTGATTTATTGATCAACTCTATATATATCCACCAAATCTTGAAAATATGTCTTATAGTTCAATAGTTCTCATATTACTAATTTGATAAAATCATATTAATATTTAATAATGTTTTAACGAGTAAATTATTTTGATATACTTATTACAATGATGAAATGAAATGATCTTAGTGTAAATTTATTTCATGAATACCTATGAAATAAAGACTTTTAATTTGATTGTGCTGTGTGTATTTTACCGGATAATTTCTCAGATATGGTATGTCCGTTCTTATTATTTATTATGAAATGATAAAATCTACTCGTCAGTTGGGCAATTTTATAACACCTCAAAATCTATTTCGTTCTATTATTAGGATATCATTGAACTGTTCTAGACCTTTTGGTGACGAAATTATGTATCAATAAACAATGATTAGAATAATTAAAAAAAAAAAAAATATTTCATGAATATCAAATTGTGGTTTTTAATTTGACTGTTTTGTGCATTTTACTTGGTGTTGCTATAACATTAAAACTGTTTTAGTCTTTTCCTTATCAATAGCAATATAAGTTGAAGTATTTCTTGGAATGATTCAGATCTAAATGTCGGTATTTTCTAATGAACCATAGCTTCAAGTCACTGGCCTTCTTATAAGGTATTTCTTTCAAAAATCTAGCATCAGCTCACCAATTCCAAACATCGCACTCCACCTATTAACTCTAATTGCGAATGATTAAAGAATTCAATCAACAGTATCATCACCATCTACATTTTAAAAAACTAATTAACTCAAGATATGAAGAACCCTACATTTTCCAAATCCCTTATTACAAATATTCGCCGCTAAGTGTCACAATAAACCCCAATCCATACCTTTTTGACCATCTGGCATGAGACCACTTTAAAATCCTCTCCCAAACGCCACACTCAGGTAATCAAGCATCCCAAATACAGCTTTTTGTTGTTCTTGCGTTGAATCTCTATAGAACCCTTCAATTTGTTCTATTTTTGTGTTGAATATAATATCATAATATATACATAATAATTAACATTATTTTTCTGAAACTATCAACATGTGATGAAGGAAAATTTCTAATGACTCATAGTCTCTGGTTAAATAATTAAACCCCTCATAAAAATGCTATAACTAATGAAAAAATCTACACATCTCTCTCTCTTATTAAATACCTTACACATCGGAGTACTACCACTTACATGATCTTTCATATGAGACAACACACAATTGTCCATCATCCATCATATCCTATAACCGAGCCTATAACATTCAAATACAATCACGAAATCTGCATTGGAACAATAAAATATCACAAACACCAACGCCACATCAAAAAAAAAAAAAAAAAAAAAAACCTCAATTCCTAGAACCCCTTATCTCCCAACAAAACACCATACGTGACATCACCGCACGCAGCCAACAACACCGTCCACACATCGATCCTGTCAATTATCAATATCAAGCCTACAAAATATCTCAACGTCAACGTTACATCAAATGCCCACCAAAAACCCGACCTATCCCAAAATCCCTGATCTCCCACAAAACATCATACTTGACTCCAAAATCCCTTATCCTCCCACAAAACACCATAGGCGGCAACACCGCACGACTCAACCGACATCACCGTCCTCACATCAATCCTGTCAATTGTCTGTAACAACGCTATAATCCACCCGCCACAAACGTCAATGACACTTCAAACGTCAACCATAAAACCTAAAATCCCAAAATCCCTCATCTCCCCACAAAACATCATAGGCGGCAACACCGCACGCAGCCGGCAACACCGCTCACACATCAATCCTGTCAATTGTCATCATCAACGCTACAACCCACCCGCCACAAACGTCAATGACACTTCAAACGTCAACCATAAAACCTAAGATCCCAAAATCCCTCATCTCCCAACCAAAACACCATAAGCGGCAACACCGCACGCAGCCGGCAACACCGCTCACACATCAATCCCAACTGTCAAGATCAACGCTGCGAAAGGTCCCCCACACCCAAACGCCGGTAAAAAGTGAGGTTAGGTACAGAAAGTGGTCCGGAATCCCCCTTGACTATCTACTTTTGTTGTAATTCTCGAAAATTCTTATTATAAGCTTATTTGATTTCATCTTTGTTGAAGTAGACTTTTTGAAAATGGAGTGAAATCAGAAGCGTCGTAATAGCAGCTTTTGTGTGATTCCTAATTGTCATGATTTACCAAGTCAGAGACATAGATTTCCTAAGGATAATGCGGAACTTTTCGCAAAGTGGATTTGTGAAGTGTGGAATCCATCGCCCTGCAGAATAAGACTTATGAACAAATCTATAGATCTTATTTGGTATGTGATATCCACGATCCTCCTGGTTTTAAAATATGGTAATTTTCAATCCAATTATTACGAAAAAAATACTTTAATCGATATTTTTTTCAACTCCATCATGATTCTAGAATATTTTTAGTTGTGCGAAACTTATTCTTGTGATGGATACTAAGGTGATTCTTATTTAACCGATGTTGGAATTTTATCTTTACCGCTCCGCTCGCGCATTCGTTTGTAGGTAAATGAAAAAAACAAAAATATTTTTGTGAAACCTAGTTGTCTTACAAAATCTTAACTCAAGAAAATGAAAATCACGTATATTTTAAATGGAACACTTGGCATCGTACAGGGAATAGGTAGCGAAAATATAGTCGGACATTCCAATTGATCTCAAAATGTTTGTTTTATTATTTTGAAAACGAATGAAACAGTCGACACCAATAGGTACTATTCTAATATCGGGTGAATAAGAATACCCATAGTGGATACATTTTAAAATAAATATTCCAGATACTTCCCCTCTTGTGGGTGTTATCACCATCTAATAGTCAAAAAAAGTAAAAACGAATTTTCAGCTGTCAGAACTTTGTCAAAAAATGCAGTACGTCCTCACAATATGTTGTGTTCAAATTTCGCTCGCATACATCAAACGGTTCAAAAGTTTTTGAGCCGCACTGTATATTGTTATGTGTGTTTTAAAAATTCGGTATATATTTTTTTCAAGACCATCAAGACCAAGACCAAGACTATCAAGACCAAGACCAAGACTGACACAGTCTTGTCTTGGTCTTGATATATCGAGACCAATACCAAAACCAAGACCAGATTTAATTTTCGAGACCAAGACCAAGACTAGCCAGTCTTGGTCTTGGTCTTGGTCTTGCGAAGCCCAAGAAATCACTAAAATAGCTTTTTGCTATTACTAGTATCTTGTGTAGCTTTTCCATGAAGGGTAGTATTGCTTAACGATACTAGGCATTATATGTGAGGATATTATGGGCTGAACAACAACCCAGTCAAATTTGATCAGAGTGGAAATAATTTTCGAAAGTTGCGATTTTTTGGGCGAAATTTCAATTTTCAACTTCAAATAGTTATTCCTGCTAGAAATATTATTATTTTTCAAAAAGTATGGAATTCGCTACAGGAAACTTGGTCTATACAGACAACATTTTCATTTTTAAAACTGGGTTTTTCCGCACCGGCACCAATTCAGGGGGTCAAACAAAATAATATTTGGAAATATATTTATTACTCGCAAAACATAGGAAGGTACCTACCAACATCTGGATAGATTGTACAAAGAATATATCTAAATATTTTTTTGACCCCCTGAAGCAATATTACGAGCCGCCGTTGATCTATTAACAATCACTTCGTTTTCAAAGCTTCCAAATAATACCATACATTTCAAAACATGCTTTGAAAAATTGCAAATTTCTGACGTCAATATCTTCTTATTGGTTAAATTTGGGTTCAGGCGAAGGTATCCTCATCATCAAACAGCCCTTTGCGTCCATTGTTGGACATAGGCCTCTCCTATTTTAATCCATTAACTCCTGTTTTGTGCTGTCTGGATCTAGTTGTTGGACACTCTTTTGATGTCATCTGCCCATCGTGTAGGTGGTCTTCCTCTGCTTCGTTTATCCGTTCGCGGTCCCCACTCCAGTAGTCGTTTGGTCCATCGATCATCCCGCATCCGAGCGACATGTCCAGCCAGTTCCATTTGAGTTCCGCTTTAGCATCTATAACATCTTTGACGTCAGTTTTTCTGCGTAGGTCTTCGTTTCGTATACGGTCTCTCAGGGTCACACCAAGCTTCGATCCAGCCGTTTTCCGTGCTGCCAACTTTTTATCCCCCCCAGAAGCAGTGGGGCTGACTGATTTAATATCAGTGCAAGATTCCGAGCGTAAAGCTCCACTTGCCTGGGGTAATAAGTTTTTGTGTATTTGCATTTTCCATAGGAGGTATTTGGCCTTCAAACACCACGCTGGCCAGACGAGTTTGGGAGCTTTGTTTTCAGCCGCCCACTATGGGTCAGATGCTGTTTGCAGCCGCCCACTCTGGGTCAGACGCTGCGTGGGAATCTTCTAAGCTTCACCTCAATCACTTCAAGGCCTTACCGGCATGGGTGACACTACCAGTAGCTATGCTACCACCGGCGTCGCTCTCTGGATAGAGGCTAATGAGCCCTTTCATCAACGACAAGGTGATGATTCCCCGAGAGATAGGAGGCGAAGGTATAGGTAATGCTATACAGGGTTATCCACGTTATTCGACACGAAACATTATGGCCGAAGTATATGATTTTGAAAAAGTTTTTTTTTTTTATGGATATGGACCCTTCAAGGCTACATTTTAAAAATATTTTTACGTTATACAGGGTGTCCTCAAAACACGAAACGCATCAAAGTTGTATTTTTTTAAATGGAACCCCCTTTATATTAATTGATATTCCAATTCTTCCTTCAATTTTGAACAAAAATTGTGATACAACTAATGTTCCTAAATTCAACCGTTATCGAGATATCGCATTTTAAAAATGGCATTTTTACCAAGATATTCACAGGTACAATACCAGAAATCGTTGCGACTTCATCCTCAACACCAGAAGCAGAACCAACCAACTCGCAAACTCGATCTTGTGTAAAGGTCTGCAGGAGTTCAACAACCTGCCTGCATTTCTAAAAAACTGTGATGATCTACCAAATTTTAAAAAAATTACCAAAGACTATATTTTAAACAACGTCCTGCCAACCTAACATGTTTCACTTTTAATCACTTATGTATTTTTATCCATGTAGGTATTTTTTTTCTCTCTGTCCTTTTTTATTCATTTAACTATATGTTTATACTTTTTATATTCTTTAAGGTTTATCATATTATATTATTATTTATTGTACTCCTTGAAGCTTGATGCTTAATAAAGAAGTATTATTATTATTATTCAAGACAATATTTGAAAATCATCAGCGACAAAAATTTTCCGAAATACCCAAAATTATACTAAATAAATGAAAAAAATAACGCAAATTTCACTGTATGATCAAAAACCCTCTCGAAAGAAAGAGACATCAGAGTCAATACGCAAGACGGCGATAAATTATGTATTCTGTGACGTCGAGGATGTTGATTGGCGCTTTTTAATCGGTGATTACTACATCGATAGAGGTCGTAGATTGATTTTCAAACATCAATGGCACATCAGTACTTACTCAACCTTATTTTTTCATATTTCCCAAAAATGTGTAAGTTGTCCAATGTGGATGATATAAAAAGGGAAATCCAAACCCTGTCCCCCGATTTACAAAATAATTTGAAAAACTTCCAAGAAATTGACTGTGATAATACGCTATTTTTGAAACCAATGGATGATGAGGAATTCAGAAAGATTAGGTATTGCAGTTCTTAAATTGAATTCAGGCCAAAGATCATGATCAGATTATTGCTCATATGACATGACAATTCTGAGTAAGTCATTCGTACCAATTTTGGTGAAACTGATCGATAAGATCCTTAAAACTGATCACTTTCCTGAAGAATTCAAAATCACTAAGATAAGTCCTATTTAGAAATCTGGTAGTAGGCAGGATAAAAATAAATAGAGACCCATGAGTGTAATCAGTGTTTTTTCAAGATTGAAAAAATAATTAAATTGAGGATGTTATTGTTCATATATGAGTATATTGATACTAATTTGTACCAGTATGGTATTGTTAAAAGCAGTTTAACGCTAAGTGCATGTATAGATTTGATCAACAATGGGGGCTTTGATTGAACGTTTACGTTAACTTTCAACGTATCTGTTCAATATCATACCCCCATTATCTCATTAGGATTATATAGACACAAATAAGTGATCACAGTGTTTATTGACCTAAGAAAAACCTCCAATGTAGTAAGCTCGGACTTGATGTTGGATAAACTAAAGGCGTATGGGGTTGCAGGGAGCAACACTCAAACTCTTCAGATCATTTTTGAATAATTGAAAACACTATGTGAAATTGTATAACAGATCAAGTGAATTGAGGATTAGTGGATGTGGCATTGCCTCAGGGTTCCGTCCTGTGCCTGGGACCACTACTTTATTCGCTGTTTGTTATAAGTTTGAGAATTGCCGGACTCGAGGGTCAGTACGACACCTTTGCAGATGATACTGTATTACTGTATATCGCAGGCTCAATCAAAGAATCAGAACTTGAAAAAGATGTGGATTAATAGTTGTATACAGGTTGGTTATTACAGAATAGACTAAGATTAAAAACATTGACAAAACTAAGTTTATGCCATTCAAACAAAAGAATAAAGTAACTAGAGATCCACTCATTGTAATAAATGTCGAACATCCTTTTTTTCAAATCATCATTCTTGCCTTTATTTCAATGTTAATTCAATTATTGCTTGATATACTGTTATATTTTTCGCTATAGAAAACACTTGTCCACTTTTGATTTATTTATTCAAAGTCACTATGTACAGTGATGACTATTTACAAACAATTTATATCACAATCACCGCCCATTAATGTTTCAAGATTTATATTTCGCGACTAATCAATAACTGAACTGGACTAAACTGAACTGGCGGCGGCCTCCGAAGTCTTAAATATCCCAGACTGGCTCCTTTGCTGAAAATGCAAGAATACCCCAGATCCCTCTAGAACTGTCTATAAGTTTCCACCGCGTTCGCTCAGCACACAGTGGCGTTGCAGGGCAAATATCGGCGACGGAATGATGTCTCATCCCATTGACCCCTCCTTAAAACATTTCGTCCCGAAATGTCTTCATGTCGATATAGGTATCTGTCCTCAAACTTGCAGCGCGATGTACGATGAAAATATCAGTCTGCTGTCCTTTGGTTCGTCCTCCTCGAAGGATAGCAGCCGACCAGGATTTTAACGCCACTCCCCTTGAAGAACACTATGCTGGAAGCTTCTCACTACACGCCAGTCCACGCGGTCATTGGTCATCTTTGGAATGGCCAAATGAGACAGTTCCTGTGACATCATCGAGTTCCGAAGAGGCGATTGAGGGCGCTCAAGATAATGGTTATTGAAATTAAGTGATTTTTATACAATCAATGAAACAGTTATCAAGTGTTCTAGTGGTGAATGTTCCTGTTGATTAAAAATAGACTTTGAAAGTTTAATCGCCATTCCCAACGCATTTGTTTACAAGCAGATAAGTGATAAGTTTTTTGTCAGTCCGCATCAATAGCGAGAGATGGAAGGCAACGAAACTCCAACTAATGATGACAGATGTTTTGAGTGTAAGGCGGGATTTCATGATTCCACCAAAATCCTCATATGCACAGTTTGCAAATTTTATTTTCACGGAAAATGTCAGAATGTATTAGACATGCGTGGATTCCACATGAAGAAAAATACGTGGATCTGTGGTCATTGTGTCAGCAAGGTTGAAAAAGAAAAAGAGGCAAATTCAAGTGCTAATGGAAGACCTAGGAAAAGAAGCAGGGTTGATGATGTTTCCATAGTGGAAATCAATGTAATTGCTTTTGAAAATCTGGTGAAAACTGTTGGTGAAATGAATCAGAAGATTGATTACCTGGTCAATCAAAATTTGGAGTTGAAAAAACAGCTTTCATCCCTTGCAAAGATGAACACAAACACAAATACTGTCAGTGTTGATAGTACAACCGTAAAAACCTATGCATCGACAGTGAAAAATGATAACAATGTCCTAGTTATTAAAAAGAACAGAAGGACGCGCAACACGTGAAAGATGAAATCAAGAAAAAAGTGGATCCCATCGCAATTGGTGTTGGTATGTCCATGGGGAGAACAACGAAGTCTGGCGGTTTGATTCTGAAATGTGGTAGTGAGAGAGAAATAACCTCTATACAATCCCAAATACAGACAAATCTATACTGTGGATAGACCCAAGATAATTCAACATCGTGTTAAGATTGTAGGAGTGGATGAAGAATTCGTGAATGTCAAAGACGATGAGTTAATCGGAAAATAACTGAAACAAAATAATTTTTCTGCTGAATCAAATAGAGGCTTGAAAATTCTACGTAAATCTAAAGTTGCCAAGAATAGGTTCAACATGATCCTGGAAGTGGACGATGTCAGCTACTGTAAAATTATGGAGGACCAGAGGATCAACTTAGGTTGGAGTAGATGCATAGTTTTCAATGACTATAATGTTGTGCGTTGCTTCAAATGTTGTCGTTACGGTCATGTCGCCAAGGATTGCAAAGACGATAAAATATGTCCCAAGTGTAGTGGTGCCCATGATGTGAGTGAATGCTCTAGTAGCATCTTTAAATGTTCAAATTGTGTATTCAACAACAATAAATATGGTCCAAATCTGAAGGTAGATCATGTTGTTTGGGACATTAAACAATGTCAGTCTTTTAAACGAGTCGAGCAAATTCAGCGAAATAAATTCATTAAATAGCAATTAGATTCGGATATTGCTACTACTTGTAATGTAACATATCTAAAGTGTCAGGGATACTTACATAATAAGGACCTAATTGTTACCCTGACGTGCGAGTGGAAACCAATAGTGCTTCTGTTATCAGAGACCCACGTGTGTGATGATATCAACCTTAAAGAGCTGACCATCGAAGGATACCAAATGGAACAATGCACATCCAACAACAGAAGGACGGGGGGAGTATCAGCGTTTATAAGGAATGGTATGAAGTACAGACGTAGGACTGTAAAATGTGTCGAAAATTATGTCTGGTTATTGTCTGTTGAATTTTCTTTGCAATCTGTCAAATATTTGTGCACTGTGTTATATCACCCGCCAAAAAAAGAAGACACTAAATTTGTGGAATTCTTTTCTGATTATTTAGATGAAATAAGTGATTTCCAAGGTGTTAATGTAATTGTCGGCGACTTCAATTCAAGATAAGCTTCTAGTCACAGAATGGAACAATAATATATCTGATGTGAATGTTTTAGCAGACTCGTTCGTTAACTGTCTTTCTGATATTTCAAACTGTATGTGTCCACTTATACAAGTACATGTCAATCAATTCAATAACAACAAGAAATGGATAACACATCAGATCAAGCAGATGATGGAGGAAAGGGATGTTTTGTACAGGAGGGCTGTTTTCACTGGTGATGATGAGGTTTGGAATCAATTCAAAATACTACGTAACATCATAGTAACGAAAATCAGGGAGGAAAAGGAGACATTTCACCAACGTGAAATTGATTTCAACAAGTCCAATCCTAGAAAGCTTTGGAAAAGTCTAAAAACTCTACTACCTGAGAAGAATCGGAACATTCCTGATGAGATAGTGTTTGCAGCTGAACTGGTAACGGACCAACTTCAAATAGCTGAAAAGTTTAATGATTATTTCGTGGACAGTATTGAACATATTGTTGCTAATATTCCCGTTATCAAGACCTCATCTGCTTTCACCCATAGCTCAAGACAACATCAGAATCAGAAGACCTTTTCAAAATTTGCAGAAGTAACCATGCCTCAAACGAAACAGTATCTGAGGGATATGAAGAATGTTGGTGGAGGAGAGAGTGGAATTAGCAAGCAAATTCTATCAGATGCTTGTTCTGTTTTTGGTGAAAGACTCCTTGACGTCCTGAACTCTTCACTTCATTATGGTGTTTTTCCTGATAGTTGGAAGATGGCAACTGTCATCCCAGTACCAAAGGTTCCCAACACGAAACAGCATGCTAACTTCAGGCCGATCAATACAGTTCCCGTTCCTGAGAAGCTCCTGGAGATGTGTGTGAAGAACCAACTAATGCAGTACTGTATTGCAGAAAAGATTATTGTTCCTAATCAGTCAGGTTTTTTACCTTCCCATTCATGTGAGTCAGTTATTGTAAATATCTGTGATGAATTCTTTAAGGCTATTGACTGTGATAATCTGGTGTTAGCCGTGTTTTTGGATTTCAAAAAAGCTTTTGAGACGGTAGATAGAGACATTTTATTGAAAAAACTTGAAAATTATGGTTTTGAGCATATAGTCCTAAAGTGGTTTAGATCATATTTATCTAATAGATGTCAAAAAGTTAAATACAGGGATTGTTTAATTTAAACACTGAGGTTCTTATATTTTGTGAATAATTGTATTTTATACAAGATTATTTGACAGGAATCAAGTCTCTATCAAAGTTATTGAAATTATGACATATCACATATTTGACTGCAAACACCAGCTAACACCTTCACCAAAATAGTCACGTTCGGAAACTATCTTCTTGAACATGCCGCCCGCCTTAAAAACCATTGGTTTCAACAGTTTAGATTCGGTAAAATACACAACTTAACAGCTGGGCTCTTGATGATTGATGTTGCAGTTTTCAACGTTACAGCTCTGATGACGCCATCGGAGCCAGGGTGAGTTTCTGTGACGACACCAAGCTGCCATTTCAAAGGAGGAAGTCCATCTTCTTTTATTATAACAACAGAGCCTGGCTTCAATAAAGTAGGATGATTCTGCTTCCACTTGGTTCTTTGCTGTATTTGTGAAATATACTCCCTTGACCATCGAGCCCAGAAATTTTGAACCATCTGCTGCAACTGTCTGAATTTATTGAGTCTGTTTCCAGCAATATGTAAATAATCTTCTTCGGGGATGTTAGTTAATTTCTCTCCAATAAGGAAGTGCGCTGAAGTAAGAGGTTGAGGATCGGAAGGATCAGAACTTAGAGGAGATAAAGGTCTCGAATTCAAGCACGCTTCTATTTGTGATAGTACAGTAGAAAACTCTTCGAATGATAACGGAGTATTACTCTTTGATTTGAATAGTGATGAAAAAATCGTTTTATTTCATTTTTTGCGCCAATGAAATTAGTACCATGATCTGAAAAAATGTCCGCACTGATACCTCGTCGCGCAAAAAATCGTTTTAAAGTAGCCATGAATGCATTGGTGGATAAATCGCTGACCAATTCAAGGTGTATAGCATGAGTAGATAAACAAACGAAAAGACACACCCATCCCTTTACAGTTTTATAATTACGTGTCAATCTATCCTTTATTAGTACTGGACCCATGAAATCAACTCCAGTCGCTAAGAAAGGTCTGCTTGGTGTAACACGTTGCTTGGGTAGGTTTCCCATGATATGCTGCATGGTCGGAGCATCAAAACGAAAGCATTTTAAACATGATCTCACCACCTTGCGAACCAGACTTCTACCTGCAATGGGCCAGAATTTATCTCGAATAGATGCCAGTAAGCATTGTGGTCCTGCATGCAAAAGTCTAATATGTTCACGTTCTGCTATCAAAATTGTCAATTTATGCTTAGCTGGTAAAATTATAGGGTATTTCTTCTCATAAGAAAAATTGGGGTGTTTTAGTCTTCCTCCAACACGCAAAATACCCTCATTGTCTAAAAATGGATTGAGACTTAGCAATTTACCTTTATATGAACCCTTTTCACGATGAAGTAAACATTTTATATCTTTATTAAATTCTTCTTCCTGGGCAATTTTTACAAGTCGCGTCAAGCTAAGTCTCAACTCATTCACTTGTAGTTGACCAACACTTCTCTGTATAGAAGATCTTCTGCAATTATCTATGAAACGTAGACAATACGCAAAAACTCTTTGTAATTTATTTAAAGATGAATAACGCTGAAAAATATCAAAACCTATATGATTAGTTACAACAGTTATACAATTCAAACGCTTTTCAAGTAAATCTGAATCATCAATATGACCCAGAGAGGTTATTGGCCAATCACCTTTTGGCATGGAAAGCCACTCGGGGCCCTTCCACCATAATTTGCAGTTTATAAGATTTCCAGGACTTACCCCACGTGACAATAAATCCGCAGGATTTTCATCTGTCTTGATATAATTCCAAGAATCCACAGTGGTTAATGTCTGTATTTGTGAGATCCTATTAGCCACAAAGATTTTAAATTGCCTTGATTCAGCATTTATCCAAGACAATACAATCGTTGAATCGCACCAAAAATAAAATTCATCTATTGATAGATTTAACGCATTTTTTACATTTTCAACAAGTTCTGCCAATAAAAGCGCTCCGCATAATTCCAATCTAGATATGGTATTTGTTTTGAGAGGGGCAACACTAGTCTTAGCGCACACCAAACTAACTTGGCAATTTCCAAGTCTGTCAACTGAACGTAAATAAACACATGCCCCGTAAGCGCTTTCACTTGCATCAGAAAAGGCATGAAGTTCGATCACAGCTGGATTTCTTATAAGTATTTTTCGATGAATCTTCAATTTGTTAACATCAATTAATTGTCCATAAAATGATTGCCATTTTGTCAGCAAGTCCAACGTGACCGATTCATCCCAAGAAACTTTAGCTTGCCACAACCTCTGAATGATACATTTCGCAGTTATAACCACTGGAGCGATAAGACCTAGAGGGTCGAAGATTTGAGCAATACAAGATAATATGCGCCTCTTAGTCACTGGATTAAATGAAGAAATTCGAATTGAGTATTTAAATGTATCATTTATTGAATCCCAATACAGGCCTAAAGTCTTATTTTCACAAGAATCAACAAAATGAACAACGCCATCATCTTCATGATTATTTATGTCCAATAACACTTCAGGTTCATTGGAGTGGAATTTTTTTAATTCAAAACCACCAGATTGTAAAATGTTTTAAACTTGTTGCTTTATATATTTAACCTCCTCTACAGTATTCCCTCCAGTGCAGAGATCATCTACATAAAAATCGCGAGAAATTATCTCACTAATTTGAGGATCTGAGTGAGAAAACTGTAGAGAAAGCACTTTTAAACATCTTGTAGCCAGGAGAGCAGCTGGCCCGGTTCCATACGTAACCGTGTTTAGTCTATATGGCTCAATTTCTGCAGAAGGATCTGATCTCCATAATATTAGCTGGAGGTTACGCTGATCTTCCCTCACTAAAACCTGTCTGTACATTTTAGCAATGTCTCCAGTCAAAAATATAGCATGCTTTCTTGCACGCACTACTATGGCGAAGAGATTATCCTGTACAGTAGGTCCAATAAAGAGAATATCATTGAGTGAATAGCCGCTTGTTGATTTAGAGGAGGCATCAAAGACGATACGTAATTTCGTAGTAGTGCTCGAAATATTTGAGACACAATGATGAGGAAGAAAGAAAACCTTGTTATTTCTTAGGGCATCAAAATTGATTTTAGTCATGTGACCTAGCTTTTCATATTCCTGAAGAAAATTAGTATAATCGTCCTTGAGCTTTAAATCTCTTTGGAGCCTTTGTTCCAACTTTAGAAACCTCTTCATTGCGATTTCCTTGGAATCACCTAATGAAGAAATACTGTGTTTTAATGGTAAGGATACTATGAACCTTCCATCTGAATTCTGAATAGTGGTTGATTAAAAAATATGCTCACATAGCTGATCTTCGGGAGGTAATGGTTTGGAAACATGTCTTTCTTCTACTTCCCAAAATCTCAACAACTTGTCTTCAATTGAATCCATGACACCGAGTTTGCAGACTATTTCATTGGATGAAGAATTTGGACAGATAACACATGATATTATCCAACCCAAATGTGTTTTTTGGATAGAAGGAAGATTCTTTCCCAATTTAATTTGTCCCATTAGTAGTAAATCCCAGAACTTTTCACAACCAATAAGAAGGTCAATTGAAGCTGCCTCATGAAAAGCTGGATCAGCCAGGATTAAATTGGGTGGTATCTTCAAATTATTTATATCAATCGTAGTACATGGTATTTTATTCGTGATTTTATTGAGAACAAGACAATTCAATGCCATTTCGAAAGATGAATGACGAGCTTGAATTTTAACAATAGTTTGTTTAAGAATTTTTGAGCAGGTTTTACCAATGCCTGTTACTGAAATATTAGCATTTCTAACCTTTAAACCCAGTTTTTTACATAGCTTTTCAGTAATAAAAGAAGCTTCACTGCCACAATCCAGCAAAACCCTACAAGAGTGACCTCCATTATTATCTCGTATAATTACAACAGCAGTAGATAATAATACCCTTTGAGACGCATTCAAATTATGAAATGACCCAAGATTTGAAGAAATATCCAAATTTTCTCCATTATTAGGGTTGATTTCCATTCTAGAAAAATCTATACTTACATCAGTGCCATTTCTTGCGGTCACCACTCCACCATCATTCACATAAGCAACATGAGAAGAAGTATTCTTATTCTCCAATGGTGGAGGTCTTAATGCATGATCATTGTCTGTACTCGACATTGAATGACCATAATTTTCAGAAAAGTTTTTATTTACATGATTATTGAAGACTTTATCATTATGTAATAGAGAATTATGTTTTTTGGAACATTTCCTCCAAGGAGATGATCGACATTGCTCTGTCGAATGATTTATTCTCAGGCAATTCCAACACCACTTTCGCTTTTTAGCTTCAGCCCAACGCTTATCAATATCATATGAAAGAAATTTTGAACAATTGTAAACTGTGTGCTCTTTCTCACAAAATGAGCAAATGGGCGTAAGTATGAGTAACTGGAAATGAATGATGTCTTTTACCTTTTTGCAATAGAGTATCAGTGTTATTCAAGTGCAATGATTCCAATAATTTACACTTTTCCTGCAAGAAATCAGTAAAAATATTAAAAGTGACATCATTGTGCTTTGCATATTCAGTTTCCCACTCTCTTCGAGTCACAGGATCTAATTTCAATTATATCATATGAATTAATAAAGCATCCCAGGAATCTACAGGCTGCTTTAGTACTTGCAATGCTCTAAGATGCTTTATCAAACCATCCAAGAGTTTGCGCAAAAGTAAATGTGATTCTGATTTAACAGTTTCCAATTCGAATAAAGCTTTGATGTGGTTTCTTATTAGCATACTTTTGTTTTCATAACGCTTCATCAATAAATCCCAAGCAACAATATAATTATCTGCAGAGCTTTCAAGGGATTTCAATAACTCTGCTGCAGAATCTTTAAGAGACAAACGAAGATAATGAAACTTTTGCACTGCAGGAATAGAATCATTTTCATGGATCAACGATATAAATGTACCTTTATAGAACAACCATTGATCAAATGTGCCATCAAAACTTTGTAATGGAATGGCTGGTAGCTTGATATTCACTTGATTTGACATAGTACGCTGGGTGGATTGCCCATTGTTTATAACAATTGATTGACTGTCAGGAGGTTGATCAGAGATTGAAATTCTTTTCAATATAGATTTAGCTTTAGAAACGCATTTAAAAAACGTATTTTCGAATTTAGCAGTTTCTTCCTGCCAAATCTCCACAGAGGTATCAGTATCAAGACATTCCAATTTATTTTGAATATCATAAAATGAATCGAGTAAAGTTTCCATGTTAGTAATACGCATATCAAGCTCCTTCGCTTGAATATCCTCCTGCTGTTCAATGGCTTCAACATAGTTTTTAAATCTAGTTAATCGTGACTTCAAAGTCTTTTTAGAATTTTGTAGCTGATTTAATTTACTCATTATTGAGTCAATAGTTTATTTTTTAGTATTTTTTAATGTGATGAGTTTGTACTATCACAAATAGAATCGGGCCTAACTCGTAGGTAAAAGAGAAAAATAAAGATTTTTTATTAAATGGAAGAAGGAGCGCACTGACCTTATTCTTCAACTGCGTTGCTTCTGTTCACCCTTCAGTATAGTAGTGGATTTAATATCTTCGTGTCGCCGCCAAGAGAATGGATAATTTGCACATTTTTTGGAAATATGAAAAATATAAGGATTAGTAAGTACTGATGCCATTGATGTTTAAAAAATCAACCTATGACCTCCAATAATGTAGTAATCACCGATTAAAGAGCGCCAATCAACATCCACTACGTCACAGAATACACTATCTATCTCTGTCCGTCGTATTGACTGAGATGACTCTCTCTCTCTCGAGAGGGTAATATGGCCCCACCCCATTTGCCATCATACAGTGAAATTCGCGTCTTATTTTCATTTATTTAGTATATTTTTGGGTATTTCGGAAAATTATTTTCGCTGGTGACTTTCAAATAATGTCTAGAATACGTATATAAAATTTCAAGTCATTTGAAAATGTATGCAAATTGTCCATTGCCTGCATGGACGCCGAACACTTATTTAGCTTATTTCGTTGAATTCTTCTTATTCTTCTTAGCTGATTATCCGGTTTAGAAGGACCATATGTTGTGTGTTTAATTGAAACACTGAGGTTCTTATATTTTGTGAATAATTGTATTTTATACAAGATTAATTTACAGGAATCAAGTCTCTATCAAAATTATTGAAATTATGACATATCACATATTTGACTGCAAACACCAGCTAACACCTTCACCAAAATAGTCACGTTCGGAAACTATCTTCTTGAACAGGGATAGTGTATCGTCATGTAATCTTGTTAAATATGGTGTTCCGCAAGGAACGGTTTTGGGAACAATTTTATTTCTGTTATATATTAACGATATTGTAACAATGACAAATGATAATTGTGAAATCGTGCTGTTCGCAGATGATACCATGATGTATGTTGTAGGTAAAGATATAACCGAAATGAAAAATGTAATGAACAAAGAGTTGGAGAACCTGTTTATTTGGTTATGTAGCAATAAGTTAAGCCTGAATACTGATAAATCTAAATGTTGTTTATTTGGTTCAAAATCTAAGTTGAATAATGTTAATATGAAAGAACTAGTGATAAAAGTGAATGATGTGAAATTAGCCATTGTTTCAGAAATAAAATATTTAGGGACTGTTCTGGATAAAAATTTAAACTTCATGGCTCATCGTGATTATATTATGAGAAAATTTTCCCAAAAAGTGAATTTTATAGCTAGAATAGGACAGGAACTTTCCATATACACCAAAATACTTATGTATAATACTATCGCAGCACCTCATCTACAATACTGCTCCACACTATTATGTAATTTGCCAAAATACAAGACCGATCAAATTCAAAAAATACAAAACAGGGCTATGCGTATCATTTTAAAATGTGATAAATACACACTGATAAGACTGATGTTATCTGTATTGAGTTTTTTATCCGTAAAACAAAAGGTCATGTTGAATGTATATATTTTTATATTTAAAATCAATAAGGGTATGCTTCCACCATATATATGTGATAGAGTTAGTTACTTTGGTGATGTCCATAGTTACGCTACAAGACATCGACATGATTTTATTTTAGTGAATAAGTGTAATACTAATCTATTGTTTAACTCAATTTTATATAAGGGCTTGCAGGAGTACAATGCTTTACCTCCTGACATCAAATGCTGTGATACATTATCCCAATTCAAAAGACTGATCAGAGAACATGTTTTATCAAAGTTTTAGTCTGTCGGGTTGATGTACCATATACACCCATTTTTCTTTTATCTTACATTTTTATCACTTTTATTATTTTTATATAAACACACCGGCAAAATTAGGGGAACGCACAAAATATATATATACAAAGTTTGACATCAATTTTCTCTAGAACTCTATGCTCGATTTCAATATATTTTTTACTGGATTGTTGATCGGCTCTTCAAGAATACATCTGACTAGTTTTCGTTATAAAATTATTCGTCTTTATACCATATACAGGGGCAAAAAGGAAGTGAAGATGTGAAGATTTTTTGTTGTTTTTTGAGACACTCTGTGGAGTGAACCGCTGACAGTTGAATATGGTCTATAGCATCACATTGTAGCCTGATCTTTTCTAAACATTTCCGTTTTTTATTTTCTGTGATATCTCAATTTTTAACGAAAATACAGGGTTACATATATACATATATAAATACAGGTTAAATACAGCGTTCATACAGCGTTCCCCTAATTTTGCCGGTGTGTGTATTTATAATAGTATGTAGTAGATATTTTTAATTCTATATTTACCTAAGTTCCATTTTCGTTGTTATTTTACCATTATTTCTTCTATTTACCACCGACTACTGTTATTATTATTGTAAGCTTTGCTTAATAAACGATTATATTATATTATTATTATATCATTGTAGGTGGTCAGATATTGTGGAAGCTTCTCCGTTACAAGGTAGAACAGGTCTCGTGTCCCTTTCCTGATCTGTAGAACCTTCCTCACCTCTGGCCTTTGTCGTCGCAGATGGTCCAGTTGTCCAAATACACCTTTGGCCAAGTGTCGGTTGATGGTCCTGTTCATTTGCTCCACCATGCCATCCGATTGTGGGTGCAGCGCTGTCGTTCTTGTCTTCTTGATCTTCAAGACTTCACAAACATAATGGAACAACGCCGATTCGAAGTTTCTGCCCTGGTCCAAATTCAGCTCCAATGGAACACCAAAACGTCAGATCCATTCACTAACCAGCACATCAGCTACTGTTGTCGCTTCTTGGTTTGGCAAGACATACGCTTCAGCCCACTTGCTGAAGTAGTCCATCACGACCAGGATGTATTTATTTCCACCGTTGGACTCAGGAAATAGTCCAGAAACATCTATGACGATCCTCTTAAACGGTCTTCCAACATTGTACTGGCGCATAGGAGCTTTTTAGCGTTTCTGTGGTCTATTTCTTGCAGCACGAACGGTGCGTTTCCTGCACCACTCCCGGACATCAGCCTGGTAGTTGATGCAGACAAACCGTTTCCGCATCTTTCTCTGCGTCTTGGTTACTCCCAGATGTCCACCCGTGACGCCATCATGGATCTCTCCCATCACCTGGGCCTGTCTGCTTCGAGGAACCACTTTCTGCCTCCGATTCGTTCCGTCCAGCTTTTTCACTAGTCTCATCAGGATGCCGTCGATCATAACCAGTGAGTCCCATTGAGCCAAGTAGGATTTCACTGTAGTTGAAAATCGTGCGACTTCTTGCCAAGTTGGTTGTTGGCATGCTAGCTTCCATTCAATGATGAGCTTTAGATCCAAATCCTTCTCCTGGTAGTCGCGCAGCACCTTAGACTACCAGAAATCATCCACCACAGTTATCTTGCGAACGCTCGCTTCCTTTTTCTCGACTTTGTGACAGCTCTGGTCTCCTGGACTAGTCATCAAAATTCTTGAGGCTTGATTTTGCTCGATGATCCTTGTTTTACGATGCCAACGCCACGCCACGGGCACTTCTTCTTACAGCGGCTACGAATGTTCTCCACAGTTCCTGCACCACAGCTCCCTTGACTTGGAGGCGTGTACTTCTTTGATGATCTCTTCCACAGTTTCTTTAGAGGTGTTTTCCCATGTGGGATAGAGGTTATCCATCCTTTGTTCGTGCGCAGGAATCTTACAGCGCTGCTTCACCGCTTCGAGTTCCAGTGCCTTGACCTGCGCATCCACCAGTTTGTTGAGACGATGAAGTATCAGGGATTGCCAAATCTCCTGGTCTCGAAGTCCATCCAAGAAGTCCTGAACTGCAAGCCTCTCCAAAAAGTTTTCTGGCGTGGTTGGATGAGCCAGTCGTTTAAGGCGAGCAACATTCGCTACAAACTCCTGATGGAGGCTCTTGTTGGTCTTCTGAGTGCGATTTTTTAACTGGGAGTGGTAGACGTGCTTCAAGTGAGTCTGCCCATATCGTAGCTCCAGGTGCTTCACCAGTACATCGTAGGCCTCCTGCTCCTGGGTGTTCAGCGTCTGCAGGATTTCCGTCGCCTATCTTCAAAGTGCCAGAGTTAATGCCAGGGCTTTTTCCGGCCAGTATATCCATTTGACTTGCTGCTGCCTCGAACTGGCCATGGTAATTGTTCCAGGACCGCTTGTCATCAAACTGAGGGGCTTTCATGCGTGGACTCTGATGGTATCACCCTCTATCTTAGCACTCTTGGCTCTCGAATGTCACCTCTGGTTGTTTCATAATCACTGTTACTTGCCTTTCCATTTGCTCTATTTCTTCTTCCAGATACTTCACTATATCTTCTAGCAGTTTCCCGGTTTCTTCTGCTACCTGATCCTTCAAGTCTCTTTGAGCTTCTCTTCCAATCTCTCTTCCATACCTCTATAGAATTCTTTGAGCTTTTCTCCGAAAGCTCTAGAGGATTCTTCCAACTTCTCCAATTTCCTCGAGTTCTCTTCCAAAGCTCTAGAAGATTCCTTGAACTTCTCTTCCAATTTTCCATCCATGGCTCTAGAGTGTTCTTCAAATTTTTCTCCCAATTTTCTCGAGTTTTCTTGAAGTCTTGGACAATTTATCCACTGCGTTGGGATCAGGAATATCAAATTGGAATGTATCAGGAACCCTGCCTTTCTTCCATTTTAGCCTCACGAAGCCGTTGTTGTGGATCAGCTTTTTTCCCGCTTGCATCCAGGTCACCCTCCTCCAACTTCCTTTTCAACTCGGCGACCTTCAATCCCGTCAGCAGAATTAGTTTCGAAGTCATTATAATGACTATTTATGTCTGATTCTATAGCACAAATTAAATCTCACTTCCGACACCACAGTAACGAATTTCGCTATAGAAAACACTTGTCCAGTTTTGATTTATTTATTCAAAGTCACTATGTACAGGTGATTCACTATAAATTGACTCTCTCTCTAACTCATTCAAAAGTTGTTTGGTTTATACTATTTTTTTTAAATTGAGCAGTATCATTTATACTTGGTGTCCCAAAAGCTGTCCGCAGCCCCCAACTTTGAAATTTCAAAAGAAACACCCTGTGTTTTATTTCATTTTTATATTCTACGTCAAATTCTAAGTTATATGTATATGGAGTATATTTATCTTATCTCTTGTCGCTTTAGAGATAAAAGCTGATAAATATTGTGGAAAATCCAATATTTCAACTCTCCTCATTTTACACAAGGTGTAAAAAAAGTGTGAAACGGAAGTTGTTTGGTTTATACTGAATTGTTGTAATCGGGCCATACTATTTATACAGGGTGTCCAAAAAGCAGCACCCAACTTTAAAATTTTAAATATGACACCCTGTATTTTTTATTTTATTTTCAGATTATACGTTAAATTCTGAGTCAAATCTATATAAAATAAATCTTTCATATCTTTTGCCACTTTCTAGATGAAGTATGTTCAATTTTGTGAAAAATCCGAAATTCAGGATTTGTTTCTTGATAACCATATTGAATAAAGATTGCTTTGAAGCTCTAGTCTGCCTCATGAAAGATAAAAAAGGTTTTTAGTTTAGTTAAAAAAAAGCTACTTTCCATTTTCAAAAGGCTCACACTTTCTTTATTGTAGCACTAAAAATTAGGTGAAATTCAACAGCGCTAAAAAACGGCCGAAGATAAGATAGATCTATCTTTTATAGATTAAACTAAGAATTTAACGTAGAATCTGAGAATGAGATAAAATACAGAATGGCCCATGTAAAATTTGAAGTTGAATGCTGTGGTCAGCTTTTGGGATAAACGATACTGCTAGAGCAAAAGGACCTAGTATAAACCTAACATTTTTTGCATACAACTTTTTTTGTACACCTTGCATAAAATGTGTTAGAGGGAAGACAAAATATAGTGAATTTTGTATTTTTCACAAAATTGAACAGCCTTTATCTCGAAAAAGGCAAAAGATAATATAGATCTACCTCTTACATATTTGACTTAAAATTCAATGTAGAATCGAAAAACGAAATAGTCCCATTTAAAATTTCAAAGTTGGTTGCTGTGAAAAGCTTCTGGGACACCCTGTATGAATGATATTTCTCAATTTAAAAAAAATAATATGAACCAAACAACTTTTGTATTGTAGCCTACCTTTTGATCTTCCCAGTTGGCTTCAACAAATTTGGCTGCGGCAGCTCTTGTAGTCGTTGGCGATGGGTGGTAGAGTAGGGTTTCGTTTTGATTAAGATTAAGTTTGAAAAGAGGGCGCCACTTTATTTTTTATAGGTGAAAACAAAGAAACCTTGTGTAAAAAGATTCACTGTGATGTCTGGAGTGGAAGAAAACACTGCGTGTCCCAAAACACTATAACCAGCATTTATTTACATAAATATACAGTTTGTCGAATAAGGTTGTAATAAGGATGGTTTTAATACCAACCCTATTGATTCACTCACTGAACTTTGATACAGTTCAAGGGGCTAAATATTATTACAAAGTATTCTCAAAAAAAAAATCTACTGATAGGTACTGTTATAAAAGAGAAAGTTATGTATTGAAAAAGGATTTACAAATCCGCAAAATAGAAAATGTGAATTAAGCTACATTTAAACCGGTTCTACAGGGAGTAAAATGTTCATGAACCTTTTAGCGTGTAGTTATACGTATGTATGTCAATGTACGGCGCAAGTATAAGTACCATTCAATTACATAGATAAATGTTATAATCCAGTGATTATAAGTAAATATTAGGAATCAATAAATAACTAGATAATGAAAATTAATACGACGAAAGAATTTGATATTTTGTTACGAAAGAGTTATTTGAGAAATATTCATGAATTAAAATAGCAGAATGACTAAGATTTACACGTTAAATTTTATGTAGAAAATTGGTGAGTTTATATGAAGAAGAATTATTGATATTAATAAAAAACTGGCCTGTTATTGCTGCTGTTGTCTCAAGACCATCAGCCGTGGAGCGGATTCTTTTTCACTTCGGCGGTGCGGGTAACCCCAACAACTCAAAGGGCCATTCCTGTGAGCAACTTCAGCTGCATCACGACAAAGTGATAGTCTCTAGACACCATGTAGATAAGGGCTCCAATGAATACTTGGCGAATATACCATTAATATCGTAATTTTGTATCAACGGTCAGCAACAGTAAGAATGATTCGGAATGGAAGAAAACAACAAAAATAGAAAACCCTGAAACAATGTTTCATTTTCAAAATCAACCTCATGGGAAAAGTAGGGTTAAGGGACTCACCTCGTTAGGTTCTCAAGAATTCAACAAATATCCATGCCATCACTAGTTAAAACGCATCCATATCTTCAGAGGAGGTTAATGGATATTTTTAGAACAGAAAGTTACGTTAAACTTTAGCGATGCATATTAATTTTTAATAAAGAGGCCGCTCAGCACATTTTACGTGTGGCTTTCAGCACATCACGGGAACAAGTCCTCGAGCCAGGCCGAAAAGAAAATGAAATACTCCCATCGATCATCACTCAAGAGTGTCAGATGGACCTTGACAAATGTCACGTATAAAGCGATCAATCAACTGGACAGAACCAACTGACCCCAGAAGATTACACCTTATTACCATAAAGCAGACCGAAAATGGGAAACATTGCAACATTGGCGGAAACTAACATCTGTGATATATGAAGGTTAAAGTAATTTGTTGATAAATATTGGAGAAACCGATTTAGAAGATTAATTAGTGAGTACCATTCAAAAGGAAAATGTGAATGCTACATTTACCCCCTTCCTCAAAAGAAATTGTACCAACAGGACAATTTATGTTCGACATGGACTTGAACTACCCAAAAAAAATACCAAAGAATAAAGAGTATTGGATTCACCAACATTATAACCAGGACTATAAAATAATGTTAATCAGAATTAACCTAGTCTTAAGACTGAACTCAACTATAACTTCTTTCTATACCATCCATGATAACTACGTGTATCACCCGTCCTGGAAGGAGTCACAATCGGTATGTCAAAATCAGGGTAAAGAGAAAATCCGGTAAGTCAAAATAGAGAAAGTCAAGGTAGGGGATAGGACAGAGAAAAGTTGAAAATACCTACAGCTAAACTTGGAGTAACTAAACCTAAACTAAAAGCTAAAGAGATTCTTGTGTGTCAGCAAATCCAAATGAATGGGAAACACAAGAGCACACGAAGTGTGAAAAGTTATCAATGTGTCATCAAATCCAAATTAATGAAAGACACCTGATAGGGGAAACAGAAACCTATTGAAAGCGTGGAGAGCATGAATAATTCCAAAAACTGACAAAAAAAATCCGAATTAACGAGGTCAAGGAATTACTTATCCGCTCAAAGTCCGCATAAAAGTCGAAATAAATCGAGACAATGCTTTCAAAAGACTGTAGTAAATTGGGGGCAAGTACTATCCAACCGAATAGTTTTCAGTTCCATCCTAAATGGATAAAAAAATTCAAAATTGAATTAAATAAAAACAATGATAATAGGCATAATTACCAAAGGGGTGAAGAAAAAAGGTAACATGGAAAATGAGCATGAAAAAAGATCAAAAAAAAACCATAGGCTGAATAAACATTATTCAAAGTCATTCCTCCGCGGAATCTGACTCTTCAGAAGAAAAATCAGCAAAGGGCTTCAGATCCTTTATATGCCACTTACCACAACTAGATCCATTCTCAAGGATTAGATCATACACTACGTTTGACAACTTTTTACGAATGACACAATGTATATACTTAGGTACTAGTTTTGACGCAAACTTATTTGCAGCATTGGATAAGACCTTGTTTCTTCTCCAAACATGATCGCCAATATTAAAAGAAACATCTCTCTTACGGAGATTATAAGCCTTAGAATTTCTTTCATGGGCAGAATGAAGTCTTTTCTTAACATCAACAAAAATGTCTCTTAAACCGACAAGATTCTCAGCGTAAGTATTACGATCACCAGGACAGAGGGCCGTATCACTATGAATGTCTGAATTCAAATCTCTATGAAATTTTCCTGACAATGGAATATGTCTACCAAATACAAGGAACGAAGGGGTAAAACCAGTGACTTCATGTTTGGAGGTATTAATAGCCAATTGAATATGAGAGAGGTGTTGATCCCATTTTTCGTGAGAATCGATGTAACTACGAATCACGGTGCCAATAGTACGATTATTTCTCTCAACAAAATTACATTGGGGTGAGTAATGAGGGTTGTAACGAATATTAAATTCGTAACGTTTAGCGAGTTCTCGAAAAGATTTTGAGGTGAATTGGCTTCCATCATCACAAACTAAAAGCGAGGGTAGACCATGAATAGAGAAAACTCTATCCTCTAGAATTTGTTCAAGAAAATGTGTCTTGGAACTTCGTAACGGAAAAATCATAGTGTATTTTGAAAACCAACATGAGACGACAAAAATCCATTTATTACCCTTTTTTGACCTAGGAAAAGGACCTACTAAATCAACAGCTATGACTTGAAATGGATACGTGACATTTTTCTCTTTTCCCATTAAACCCATAGGAGTATTATTCGAAGCTTTTTGCGAACCGCAAACAAGACAACGTTTCACAAATTTCAAGACATCCTGGCGCATTTTTGGCCAATAATAACGTTCCTGAAGACGATTCAAGGTTTTAAAGTATCCAAAATGACCACAATTGGGGGGACTATGAAGAGAATCAATAATTTCCTTTCTTTGAGGGTAAGGGACAAAAAGTTTCCATTCGGGGAGATTAATTTTCATGGGCAGACGGTTTGGAATAAATTTATAGACGAACTCATTCTCTACTTTCCATTGGGGAAAAGATTCAGGGTTATTAAGAATTTTGTTTCGGAGATTATTGAAATAAGGATCAATGCGATCAACGTCAACTTCACCCACTACAACTTCGTCTGAGATAGAGTCGGAATCGAGAATATTATCATCATTAATGACAAGGGAACGGGACAAAGCGTCGGGAACCACATTTTGAGAACCTTTTCGGTGAACTAAATCGAAAGTATGCTGACGCATTCGCATAGACCAACGGGCCAATTTACCACTGGGATTTTTAAGAGAACTTAACCATAACAGGCTATAATGGTCGGTGATTACTGTAAATTCAACTCCCTCAATATATGGACGAAATTTTTCAATGTTAAATAAGACTCCTAGACATTCACGTTCGACGACGGAATAATTTCTTTCGGCTTTTGAAAGAGAACGACTTGCATAAGCAATAACCTTTTCTTCATTGTCAATGATTTGAGTCAGAACACCACCCAATCCAGTGTCGCTGGCATCACTTTGAATACAAAAACGTTTTGAAAAATCGGGTTGGGAAAGAATAGGGGATGATACGAGAAGTTGTTTGATTTTAATGAATGAAGACTCGGCCGAATCGGACCACTTGATTGATTGACCTTTCTTTTTACCTTTGAGGAGATCATTGATTGGAGACATAAGAGTAGAAAAATCTTTTATGAAGCGACGATACCAGGAGCAAAGTCCAACAAAACGTTTTATTTCAGTGGTATTTTTAGGACGAGGATAGTTTACCATTGCAGAAACTTTTTCAGGGTCAGTTCTCAAAGAATTCGAACCCACGATATACCCAAGGAATTTCAAGGAAGTTTTGAAAAAATCACATTTTTCCAAAATCACGGTTAGGCCGGCCTCTTTAAGTTTATTTTTAACTTCGTACAAAAGATTTACATGAGAAGAAAAATCAGGGGAAACTATTAAAATATCATCCAGGTAAGTAAAGACATGTGGTTCATAACGGGGACCAAAAATTGCATCAACGAGACGTTGTTGGGTTTGAGCTGCATTTCGAAGACCAAAAGGCATGGTTACAAATTGAAATAAACCTCGACCAACCACTGCAAAAGCTGTTTTTTCTTTGGAAGACTCATCCAGGGGAATTTGCCAAAAAGCCTTTCTCAAATCTATAGAGGAAATAAATTTAGCATCACGCAAAGAAGTAAGGATCCGTTCAATATTGGGCAAAGGATAACTGTTGGGTTTTGTAACTTCGTTAAGAGGACGACCATCAAAGCAGAAACGCATTTCTCCATTAGATTTTTTAACAAGGAGCACGGGTGAACACCAAGGACTTTTAGAAGGTTCAACTACCCCTAACTTCAACATTTCATCAAGTTCCATATTTAAAATATTTGACATATAGGGAAACATAACGAATGGTCTTCTCTTGAAAGGAACGGCGTCGCCGGTTTGAATGCTACAGATTATTTTATCAGTTTTTCCCAATTTTTCCTTGCCGGAAATTTCACAAAAAGAAGAGATTAATTTATCGGCTTGCATACGCTGATCAAGAGAGAGGTCATCTAAAGAAAATAAGTCGTAACGAGAAGTCGCAGAATTCGATGAAAAACCTTCCAAAACATCAATTTGACAATTAGCATTCTGAATATTCCAACAATTGTCCTTGAAATTTACCACGATATCGAACTCTCTGGCAAAGTCACATCCAAAAATAAAGGCTTGAGATAATGAAGGAACTACTAAAGCACTGATAATCCTACAGGAACCTTTAACGAAAATAGGCAAATCAACTCTACCCTCCACGGTTTGTTTCTTTCCATCAGCAGTACAAATGTTATCAACAGGAGATTTATTAATTTGAATACCCAATCTTTCTAAAACAGGCAACCCTCTGGCTCCTACCACTGACGATGTGGCACCAGAGTCCAATAAAACGGTAATTTCAACGTCAAATAATTTGACAACAATATAGGGTCGATTATCGAGGGGTTTATCAATAAAAAGAGGTGAAAGTTGATTAGAGAAATTTGAGGGGGAATTTAAAAATTGACTAGCCAACGACTCCAGTCGTCTTCATCAAAATGGGTTTTAACCGGGGTTTTAACAGAAATCATTGAAACTTTTTTCGAGGCTGAAACTAATGGATCAGTGAAAATGCCTCTTGAAGACACCAATCTTACTCGTTTTTTGAACACCTTTTACAATCCTTGGATTTAACATCGGGCTCACCACACTTGTAGCAGAAAATATTCCTGGAAGCTTTACAATCGAAATAAGTATGGTGGGGTAATTGACAATTCCAGCAGGTTACAACTTTTTTGGATTTATTGGAACTATTGAAAGGAACCTTGGAGCTACTAGGTTGATTGGAAACTTCACCAACTGAATCTTGATTTGAATGTTTACGAAAATTATTATTGGAACGACGAGATGAATAATTATTACCTGATGAATAGTTTCTAGAAGAGAAAGAAGGTCGATCTGAAGATGTGTTACGAGGACTGTGCACCTCCGCGACAGTGTCTCTGACTCTATTTTTATTTTTCAAATAATCAGACTCCTCCAATTTTCTACAAAGCTCTGAAAGCTGGGTGACTGAAGTAATCTCTATCAAAGCCAACCTGTCAATAAAATCGGGAAGAAGATTATCACGAATGAATTTAATTCTGGTGAACTCAGCTGGTGTACGGGAAAGTCTATTAAAAAGAGAATCAAGGTGGGCAATTAAAACAATGGTAGATTCGTTCCTTCTCTGCTTACGTTTCTTGATTTGGTCCCAAACTTCATCGTCAATATCATCATGCAAAATATCCTTTTTCAAGCGAAGAACCAAAGAGGGCCAATCATCAATGGAAGATTTGATACTGCGAAACCAAATGCAAGCGTCACCAGTAAAGAATTCGACAGCAGATTGGAATAAATCAGGGTCTGAAACACCACGAGCCTGAGCCAACTCAGTTACTCGTTCTAGAAAAGAATAAAGTTTTTTTGGGTCACCATTAAATTTCACTTGCCATTCACTTAATGGAATATTGCGACTTGCGCAGTGGACTATTGGGGCAGCGACATTTATGACAGGGTTAGTATTGACGGGGAGAGTTTCTACTTCAGAATTTGTGGTGAGTTTATCACCAAGATCAGCATCCAATTTAATACAAGTGGCAGTAGTTTCTTGAATATAAGTGTGGATTTCATCACGGTTATCTTCAGGAATGGGAATTCGCCTTGCTCTACCAAAAACATGGGATAAGCGGGACTGCATACGCAAATATACTGAATCAGTGGGGGAACCTTCAAAATCTTCAATGATTTTCTCAATGGACTCAAGACTTTTCTTAATTTCTGAACGTTCTTCCAGAAAATGTAGATTAGCTTCACCAGCCACTATAGAAGATCCAGGACGAGATTGTTGTTCCTTCCTAAGAACTTTTCCCAAAATTTTTCTTTTATCAGCAACATTCCTAGCAGTAGCAAGTAGACGAATCCTCAGTTCGTAATCAAGTTCATGTTCCAACAAATGATTAGGCAAAAAATTGTAAGAATCCATTTTGAATAAAGAAAAAAAATTATTAGAAATAAGAAAACCACTAGAATGTCAGGGTTGTCAAGGTTATCAGGGTAATCAGGGTTATCACGGTAATCAGGGTTATAAAATGAGAAAGCTAAAGAGAAGAAATAATGCTATTAAATCAATAAACAAATGTAAATTTACCTCCAGGTAAATTAAACTATAATATACCTACATACATTGTATCAAATTTCGCAAAGTGTCAAACGCAGTCTAAATGAAAGAAGAAAAAAATTAATTACGTGCTGAGCGATACGTAATAAGAAATTTTGACGCAAAAAAAAAAATGAAGAGATATTTATCTCTAAAAACAATGGCAACGCTAACGAGGGTTTTCTTACTGACTAAAAACGCAGAAAAGAATTTTAAATGGTAATGAAAATTAAACAAATGCTAATCAGTGTATTTTCAACCTTCCATCATCAACAGTGAATTTTCAAGTTTATTTTTGAATTTAGAAAAAAAAAATCAAAACGAACCAGGCCCCACGTCTTCGGGCGTCATTTCTTTATTGTAGCCTACCTTTTGATCTTCCCAGTTGGCTTCAACAAATTTGGCTGCGGCAGCTCTTGTAGTCGTTGGCGATGGGTGGTAGAGTGGGGTTTCGTTTTGATTGAGATTAAGTTTGAAAAGAGGGCGCCACTTTATTTTTTATAGGTGAAAACAAAGAGACCTTGTGTAAAACGATTCACTGTGATGTCTGGAGTGGAAGAAAACACTGCGTGTCCCAAAACACTATAACCAGCATTTATTTACATAAATATACAGTTTGTCGAATAAGGTTGTAATAAGGATGGTTTTAATACCAACCCTATTGATTCACTCACTGAACTTTGATACAGTTCAAGGGGCTAAATATTATTACAAAGTATTCTCAAAAAAAAATCTACTGATAGGTACTGTTATAAAAGAGAAAGTTATGTATTGAAAAAGGATTTACAAATCCGCAAAATAGAAAATGTGAATTAAGTTACATTTAAACCGGTTCTACAGGAAGTAAAATGTTCATGAACCTTTTAGCGTGTAGTTATACGTATGTATGTCAATGTACGGCGCAAGTATAAGTACCATTCTGTTACATAGATAAATGTTATAATCCAGTGATTATAAGTAAATATTAGGAATTAATAAATAACTAGATAATGAAAATTAATACGACGAAAGAATTTGATATTTTGTTACGAAAGAGTTATTTGAGAAATATTCATGAATTAAAATATCAGAATGACTAAGATTTACACGTTAAATTTTATGTAGAAAATTGGTGAGTTTATATGAAGAAGAATTATTGATATTAATAAAAAACTGGCCTGTTATTGCTGCTGTTGTCTCAAGACCATCAGCCGTGGAGCGGATTCTTTTTCACTTCGGCGGTGCGGGTAACCCCAACAACTCAAAGGGCCATTCCTGTGAGAAACTTCAGCTGCATCACGACAAAGTGATAGTCTCTAGACACCATGTAGATAAGGGCTCCAATGAATACTTGGCGAATATACCATTAATATCGTAATTTTGTATCAACGGTCAGCAACAGTGAGAATGATTCGGAATGGAAGAAAACAACAAAAATAGAAAACCCTGAAACAATGTTTCATTTTCAAAATCAACCTCATGGGGAAAGTAGGGTTAAGGGACTCACCTCGTTAGGTTCTTAAGAATTCAACAAATATCCATGCCATCACTGGTTAAAACGCATCCATATCTTCAGAGGAGGTTAATGGATATTTTTAGAACAGAAAGTTACGTTAAACTTTAGCGATGCATATTAATTTTTAATAAAGAGGCCGCTCAGCACATTTTACGTGTGGCTTTCAGCACATCACGGGAACAAGTCCTCGAGCCAGGCCGAAAAGAAAATGAAATACTCCCATCGATCATCACTCAAGAGTGTCAGATGGACCTTGACAAATGTCACGTATAAAGCGATCAATCAACTGGACAGAACCAACTGACCCCAGAAGATTACACCTTATTACCATAAAGCAGACCGAAAATGGGAAACATTGCAACATTGGCGGAAACTAACAGCTGTGATATATGAAGGTTAAAGTAATTTGTTGATAAATATTGGAGAAACCGATTTAGAAGATTAATTAGTGAGTACCATTCAAAAGGAAAATGTGAATGCTACAGTATTCAACTTTTTTTTGTACACCGTTAAAAATGAGTTAGAGGGGGGGTCAATATATAGTGAATCAAACTGTACAGGGTGGCCAACTTAGAATGCGAGGTACTGTATCTCGGAAACTATACATCGTAGAGGCTTGCGGCAAAAAAATTTATTACTAAAACGGCCAAGAGAAAAACCTGGAAAATATTTTCAAGTTTCTGAAATGGTCGCTAGGGGACGTAACAACCAACACCAAGTAGAAAAATATGATTTTTATGGAATTTTGTCCAATGAAAATATATCGATGAGCTCATTTTCGGATTTACTGACTATTTACCTACATTTTTTGTCAAAAACGTTTTTTTTTCTATCTATCATAATAAAGTGGTGGGGAGAGTCCAATTGTTTTATTAAACAAACGGAGATTTCTCCCGTTTCGCTTGACGGATTTCAACGAACATGGGCTCATATGAAAGAGAATAGTCTGCGCTATAAAATGCTTATTTGCTTTTAATTTGTAACATTCGCCGTCGCCGCTAGATGGCGTTAACTGAAATGGTAGCATGTTTTTGAGTTTTTTCCAAAACAATCAACTGTAATGGTTTATTCATTTTTATATATTTTAAAAGGGGATACATTTTCCTATAAAAAAAAATAAGAAAAAAAACAAAAAAAATACAAAAAAAACTTTAATTTTTTTGTTTTTTTTTAAAGAGGAAAATGTATCCCCTTTTAAAATACATAAAAATGAATATACCATTACATTTGATTTTTTTGGAAAAAACTCAAAAACATGCTACCATTTCAGTTAACGCCATCTAGCCGCGACGGCGAAGGTCAAAAATTCAAAACCAAACAAGTTTTTTGAAGTACAGATCAGATCATGCTCTTTCATATGAGCCCAAGCTCGTTTAAATCGGTCAAGCGAAACGGGAGAAATCTCCGTTTGTTTAATAAAACAATTGAACTTCCCCCACCACTTTATTATGATAGATAGAAAAAAACGTTTGGACAAAAAGTGTAGGTAAATAATCAGTCAATCCGAAAATGAGCTCATCGATATATTTTCATTGGACAAAATTTCATAAAAATCATATTTTTCTACTTGGTGTTGGTTGTTACGCCCCCTAGCGACCATTTCAGAAACTTGAGAATATTTTCCAGGTTTTTCTCTTGGCCGTTTTGGTCATAAAATTTTTTGCCGCAAGCCTCTACGATAAATAGTTTCCGAGAAACGGTACCTCGCATTCTTAGTTGGCCACCCTGTACATCACTCACTATTTACAAACAATCTATATCACAATCGCCACCCATTTATGTTTTGAGATTTATATTTCGCGACCAATCAATAACTCAGATAAACTAAACTGAACTGGCGGCTGCCTCCGAAGTCTTATCTTAGTATATCCCAGGCCGGCCCCTTCGCCGAAAATTCAAGAATACCCCAGATCCTTCTAGAACTGTCTTTAAGTTTCCACCGCGTTCGCGCAGCACACAGTGGCGTTGCAGGGCAAATATCATCGATGATATGATTACTCCTTAATTCAGGCTGTTTTGCTCACCACCTATTTGTAGAAGCTTTCTATTGTGAGACCATGATTAGCCCTGGACACCCGAATTATTGGAAAATCAGTCGTGGTTGGCCTAAGCATGCGTTTAGACGGGTTCCCGCAAGTGTTGTCTAATAGAACAATGTTGTTGTTGATTATCGTAATCACGTGAGTTGTGTACCCATGGGTTGTGAGTGACTACCACTGAGGGTAGAGTACAGATCTGTCAGAATTAGCCCCGGGCCCTTTGTGGTAAGAGTAGCGCTATGCCTTGGTGTTAATTGGGTAGGATGGTAGCATCAGGGAGGCTCTACCTAGACACCGATTGACATGAATAGACTACAGAATTCAGTTTACCGGGCCCTTTGTCCAATTCATTGGGAAACTTTTGTTTCTCGCGAGAGTTAAAGTATCCAGGGGAGCCTTCACTCATTACAGGTGAAACTAGCTAGTCGTCGAAGATTATTATTGTACGATTATTATTATCACCATGATGAGAGCTCAAATACTGATGTAATGGATGATGTTATTGCATAGAATGGAGGAAGGGCCCACTGTTCAACCCCCGGTGACTACAACTTATTATTGACTTGTTGACAGAACAGTGATATTGGTATTATCTAGTTCATATCATGCCCAATAACTTCATACCATTTCCGATTGATTGATATTGTGTGAATTGCATTGTGAAGACCCATTCGTGAGAGTAGCTGAGGCAGGTGAAATGATTGCAATTTATACTGATTTTACATTCAGGTGCGGAGACAAGCAATCAATTGGACGAACATTGCTTATCTACTCACTCAATCATCTTTGTTGAATTGGCATGATTTGATACAATGCAAAAATTGACACACTTTGCGGTTCACCGTTTTAACGCAAAACCTCTATTACTACGCAACCCTTATTGTAAGTCCGTGAATTATTCTACCTAACCAATACGCAATTTGGTCGAAAATGAAACGGGAATCCAACGAAATTGCGTGATGAATATGCAAGTACCTGATAGCATTAAATAGAAAAACTTACTGAAGGCAAAAATAATAGATGTAGTATTGTTTTTTCTTAGATTGATATGCTTTGTAATGAATGATTATTTGCTGCATGTGTCTGTAGTATTTTGTTTGTTAATAAAGCATGTAACACAAACTAACCCAGACGACGCGACGATTGAAATAATATTTCCTCTCCTCAGTACCTGCGATGTTTTATGATACGGGCCCAAGGGCCATGTGCTTATCTTGATATTTTCCGAAAGCGATGCATTTTGCGATCGAGTCCTGAGAAAAATAATTCATTATTTGCTTTGTTTAAAGTGCGTTTATCATTATTGTGTATCAACCTTACCTAAATACTATGTTGTCTTAGTGCCGTTGTAGACTATTTGTGCCTTTTGACTTTTATTTGTAGTGTTACAACGAAAAGGCATCAGGTGAGTCAATTTGTTTTGGA
Organism: Orchestes rusci; assembly: GCA_958502075.1. Classification (NCBI taxonomy): domain Eukaryota; kingdom Metazoa; phylum Arthropoda; class Insecta; order Coleoptera; family Curculionidae; genus Orchestes; species Orchestes rusci. The sequence continues at coordinate 82,725,899 of OY293303.1, forward strand.
TTGTCAATATTGTCAGTCTTATTGGCCCTCGTAAATTGGCGGTAGATTTGCGATTATTAAAGTGCGTGTCTGGTTTAAGCATGTCGGAAGAAAATCGTATGATCGTCAGAAAAAAAAAAGGATTGCTGCTATTGAATCCTCCTACGATGAAGATGAACCAACTCCTTCCACTAACACTAATTCAACCTCAACAAATACTGAATCGGTGGAATTGCAAATAAAGGGGAATAAAAACAATCATGACAATACAAATTTATCGGGCCAGAGTCGACAATGAGGTGTCACTTTTTGTAGGATGAGTAAGAAGACAAGCCCTTCTTTTTAGCGCCATAATGAGGTTCATCTTCATTTTTGTGGGGTGGTATGATTTGAAACTGATGAATCTATTAGAGGCCATGGGTTTTCTGTACCAGACAGTAAGCAGTGATTGGTCATCGTTTCTATGTACCCTCATGTCCAAGAAGGGTAAGCTCCTATCCTCCTCCCTCTCAACTGTGAACTGTATGTGAGGATTATATGAATTGAAAATGTCCAAGGTGGAGTTGACGCTGTCCGATGGTAGGGCCAGTATCTAGTCATCAACATACCGTTTAAGGAAAGGAACTTGGAACGGCAGCCCCTGGACACAGGTGTCAATCAAGTCCCCCCACTCCTACCTTAAACCCCCACCCCTCATCCACCCCTGTGGGGGGTTGGGAGCTTCGGGTGTGGATGACGGATGCGGATATCAGTATGCCAGATGCCTTACATGCGCACCGCGACGCCGCGCGTCAGGGAAAAATTTTGGTTGAGGTGTATGGCGTACCATCGTTTTTTCATGCGGTATTTGATACTGAAGACATTTCAATGATGTTTCACTTTTCTAAACACCTAAACACCTCCTCTTAACACCAGAACACCTTCTCTGAATACCTAAACACCTTCTCTGAACTCCTTAACACCTCCTCTTAACACCTCCTCTGAACACCTAAACACCTCCTCTGAATACCTAAACACCTCCTCTTAACCCCTCCTCTGAACACCTAAACACCTCCTCTGAACACCTGAACACCTCCTCTTAACACCTCCTCTGAACTCCTAAACACCTCCTCTGAACACCTGAACACCTTCTCTGAACTCCTAAACACCTGCTCTGATCACCTCCTCTGAACACCTAAACACGTCCTCTAAATACATAAACACCTCCTCTGAACACCTAAACACCTCCTCTGAATACCTAAACACCTCCTCTGAATACCTAAACGACCTCCTCTGATCGTCTAAACAACCCCTCTGATCGCCTAAACAACCCCTCTGAACTCCGCTAAAACCTCGCCACCACAAACGTCAATGTCACTTCAAACATCAACCATGAACCTACCTATCCAAAATCCCTTATCCCCCACAAAACACCAACACCGCACGCAACAGACAACAACGTTCACACACACACACACACAAACGCACACACCCACACACACACACACACACACACACACTCACAATAAGCCGGCAACATCATCCACACATCGATCCTAAAACCTCAAAATGATGATGAGTAATGCTGACGAAGATGGAAGTGTAGAACTATCAGATGATCCCTCTTCTAGAAAGTTATTTCTAATTTAAATAATTATTCATCAATCACAAAAAACATCCAAATATATGACTTCTCCTTAGGATTTTCTCCTATGTTTAGTAGACCCTCTGAAAAATGATTTACTTGCTAGAAATAATTCACCTTCAAGTATATTGAACACTTTCGTATACATACATGTGTCAGTTGGAAAAAAATATTATCAACTGTGCGATGTACACCTTTTCAATGCAATAATTATACCAGCACCTCTCTATAATATAGCGCCATGTATAGATATCTTCAAGTGAATTATGTACTACTAACATGCTAAATAAAATTTCAATTGGTTAAGATAAAATGAGTTGAAAATGTGAATTTTATAAGTATGTAATAAAAAGATTGAACGCTTCATGCGGATAAAAAAAAATATGATCAATTTGTATACATGAACTATGTGATGTAAAACAATCTTCGCCTAGTTGTCTAGACGCCGTTTTATTAGTTGATGGTTAATGGTATAGAGATGTAAGTGGTCTCTATAATTATCCCTCTGTTGACACATTCATAGTTGTTGGACGTGGGACCTGTACATTTATGGGTTTCGTTTAGACTTTTCCACCGTCCCTAGTCTAGTTCGGTTGATTAGATCAAGAAAAAAGAAGTCAGTTCAGTTCTTTATAAATAGTCGAACTCGATACATGGTTCGATTTTTTAAAGCATCTTCGCAATTCTCTACGTATATTCAATAACACATTTGAAGTTGATAAGGTAAACCACATTCTCATACGTTAAATTTGGACTATTTTTCAATGTATATTATTTTTAGTGAAAACAGTTATGCAAATCTATCAATTCGTTAAAATTGATTGATAAGGAATTCTCCTCACGACTGTGCATGGTGTCCATAAGCTGTTCATCGAAAGAGTACACAAGTTGAATAGAAGAGCAATTTATTTTCTCATATAAGGTGAGTCATCTATTCATTTATGTTATTTTTATTTATTTTTTTTAATCAACATATTCTCTTACAATGTTTTCACCAAAATAATTGCTCACTTTATTATTACACTTGAATAATATTATTTTGTTTAATAAATCTAGTGTGATGATAAATAATAACTAATGGTTACTTTGAACAATATTAATTATCAATAATTAAATCTTGATTATCTAGAAAAATAATATGTTTAATAGCGTAAAAACACTTTTTCATAATATTTTAAAGTTTAAAAACAAACCCTACTTTTTCCTTGTTTATTGTGATAAATTGGAAAGGGGATATTTTATCGAAATTAGGTACCTGCCTAGTAGAGTCTATAGATGATGTTATAATAATTTTAATTTGATTTAATTTTTGAAAACATCGATTGGATATGAAATTGATTATTTTTAATATTTCAACATGAAAAATGCTGTATAATCCGAGCTTATTATAATCAAAAATATATATTGAGGGTTCTGGGGTTGTGTTTTGTAAGAAAATTGTTGTATGTGCAAGTAAAGCTATTTTTTCTGTTACTCAGTTATCAACGATTACCTGACCACTTCACTGATGTTGAATTGCAAAAATTGGATGCCCACATTTGAAGACTGCTTGAATTAATAGCAAATCCTTGAGATTGAAGGTACGTAAAGTCGCCCAAAATTATATCGCAGAAAATAAAATAATACATTTTTCATAGGATCCCCAAATATTCAATTTGGAATTGGCAATATTGCAATAGTGAAAGGAAAAAGATTGTCAAAAAGGGGGACTTCAAAAGGTGTTCAGCACTGCTGTAGTCCCACAGCAGAGAACACCTGTATCACAAAGGATAATCAAAAAAGAGGACTTCAACAGGTGTCCAAGACACCTGCAGTCCATCCAACAGCAGAGAATATCTGCATCAGCAAAGTCTTTTTTGAGTTAGATTTGGGTGAGTTAGAATATTAGTATTGGATTGTTTCTTGAAGTGTTCAGACGTGTTCCGTTTCTTAGCAACATTTCAAATTATTGTCTTTTTTTTCATTATATTGAGAGTGAGCTATTTACATCAGTCTTAGATTGTCTCTTGAAGTGTTTGGACGTGTTTTGCTATTCTATTTAGTGACAATTTTAGAGTAACATTATTTAAAAAAATCATATTGAGATTGAGGTACTTCGATCAGTCTAAGATTGTCTCTTGAAGTGTTCAGACGTGTTCTGCTATTCTTCTTAGTGACAATTTTTGAGTATAGCTATTTTAAAAAATCATATTGATGGTGAGTTACTTTCATCAGTCTAAGATTGTCTCTTGAAGTGTTCGGACGTGTTTTCCTATTTTTTTTCTTAATTGTATCAGTTTTCGCGAATCATGTTTGCTATTATTGCGAATGCGATCAAAAATATTGCTGCACTACTTGGAATATTTCGGGTCAAGTCTTCTGAAGAACTTCTTCGAGAAGGCTTGATTGAGTGTGCTCGAGTAGTCAGAAAAATCAATAAATCTTTGAAAACTGCTCGTTCAATAGGCGAAAAACAACAATTACAAGCAGCAATGGTTAGCATCAAAAGTTTAAGACAACAGTTCAAAATACATCAAAAAAAGGGTGGTGGGGTCCAGAAAAAAGAAACGGCATGTCACCGTGTAAAATGGGAAGATTTGAGTACAGCTTTTGAATCTAGAGTTCGAACAAGTGTCTTGATTAATCTTTACCATAAAGACATCATTGGATATTTATTGGATTGTAGGGCTATATTTAGAAGAAGAGTTCAAAATATTTTAAAAAATAGTCATGCTGTTGAAGTTAACACTGTATTTTGTGGTTAATTCATTGTTAATAAAGCGGATATAACCTTGACGGAAAATAAATATTCAAATACCCAAAATGCTCCCTTATATCAGGATTCTTATTTAGATATACAGGGTGTCCCAGCAAGGGTGGCCACCGGCCATATCTCAGGAACTACTGGACCTAAAAGTTCAGGAAAAAAAAAATTATTACTAAAGTGGCCACGAGAAAATGCTGGGAAATATTTATAACTTCGAATTTTTTCCGCTAGGGGGCGCAATCAAAGCTTAAATATTAAAATTCGAAATTTCTCCGGAAATTCTCAGATTGAGGTATATCTTTATCAACATGGTTAGAAAACCTAGACAATTTCACGTCTTTTTGGTACAGGGCTCATTGGCGTACCGATCTTCATGTGAGTAGGGGAAGGTAGTGAAAGTGTAATTGTTCAAGTGGCTGTAACTTATAAACAACTTGTCCGATTTTGTTGCGTATAGGCTTGTTTGGAAGATAAATGTGAGTACTTTCGTATATCGTATCCAGTGATGCGTGATTGTCTCCAGAAAAGTTGCTAGAAGTCGTAATTTAAATTAAAAACTGTTATTTTCGTTTCACCGCAAAAATTTAAATGGTACGGTATAATTCTGATAACAGAATCAAAATGAAGATTGAATTTACAAGAAAAAACCCAAGCCTATACGCAACAAAATCGGACAAGTCGTTTATAAGTTACAGCCACTTGAACAATTACACTTTCACTACCTTCCCCTACTCACACGAAGATCGGTACGCCAATGAGCCCTGTACCAAAAAGACGTGAAATTGTCTAGGTTTTCTAACCATGTTGATAAAGATATACCTCAACCTGAGAATTTCCGGAGAAATTTCGAATTTCAATATTTAAGCTTTGATTGCGCCCTCTAGCGGCAAAATTTCTAAGTTAAAAATATTTTCCAGCATTTTCTCGTGGCCACTTTAGGCCATATTTTTTTTCCTGAACTTTTAGGTCCAGTAGTTTCCGAGATATGGCCGGTGGCCACCCTTGCTGGGACACCCTGTAGGTATGGTTCGATAAAAATATAAAAATCCCCCTGCTTAGTGAATTAGAGGAGTTTCAGGAAAAAGAAAGTGGTTGGGCCTTATCTAAAATAGGAAATTTGACTATCAATATAAATAAGTATAATCCAATCAGAGCCGGGTCCTATATTGATCTACCCCCTCAATTAAAAAATAGGAAAGCTTGTGTCAATATCAAGAATTCTGATGATTTATGTTTTGCTTGGGCAGTGGTCTCTGAACTATTTCCTGTTGATCATGATTTTGCAAAAAGGACTTCTTCTTATCCTAATCCTCAAACAGTTTTGAATTTAAAAGGTATCAAGTTCCCCATGACATTATCTCAGGTTACTCGATTTGAAAAGGAAAATGATATTTCTATAAACGCCTACAGATTGGAAAAATCTGGAAAGTCTTTCAAGATTATGCCTACCCATATCACTAAAAATAAAGTTGAGTACCATATTAAACTTCTAATGGTACAAGACAAGTATCAAAGTGGTGAAGAGGGGATGATTCTTCCAACTAGAAATCATTTCGTTTGGATAAAAAATCTTTCCCGTCTTGTTTCAATGCAGTTGAGTAATAAGAAAATTGCTAAATATATTTGTGATCGCTGTCTTCATTACTTTTATGATGTTGGAAAACTGGAAAATCATCTGCAAGACTGCGAAAATCTAAATAATGGTCCTCTTCCAAAGCTTCAAGAGAAAAATCGAAGGTTTGTTGAGTTTACCAGCTTTTCTTTTGAAACAAAAGCACCTTTTGTCATATATGCTGATTCCGAGTGACCCCTGTTGAAGATGATATATCTAAAAATAGTCAAAAATATCAATCACATGTTCCATTTAGCATTGGATATTATGTTAAATGTTCTTATGATGACTCCTTTTCGTTTTATAAGTCTTATACGGGGGTCGATTGTATTCAATGGTTTGTTAAGGAACTTTTCGACTTTGCCGAAAATGTGATGACAGTCTTCCAATGGAGAAGCACAGGTTAAGCAATTTTTCAAGGTGAGTTGTTGTCATGTATGTGAAAAGGTTTTCCAAGCAGAAGATAAAAGAGTTCGTGATCATTGTCACTTACCTGGTATATATAGAGGACCTGCCCATGAAAAATGTTATTTGAATTTCCAAGATAGCCACATTATTCCTGTTTTATTCCATTGTCTTAGTTCATGTGATGGACATCTGCTTATCAAAGGTTTAGCTGAAGTGGATGAGTCAATCGATGTTCTTCCTGTAAACAAAGAGAAATATATCTCCTTTACAAACCATATCCCTGAAAGTCGTATTCAATTCAGATTTTTGGATAGCTTTCGTTTTATGGCTTCCAGTTTAGATAAACTAGCATCTTATCTTTCAGATTTTTCCATTTTAGAGCCCGAATTCAAGAATCTGAGTGACGAGCATTTCAAATTGCTCACTCGTAAAGGTATATTTCCATATGACTTTATGGATGATTGGTCTAGAATCAATGAGCGTCAATTACCCCCAAGTCAGAATTTTATAGCAGATTGGAGGATAAATGTATTTCAGATAGTGAGTACGCACATGCGCAAAAAGTCTGGAATACATTCTCATATCGATCAATGTGTGATTATTCTGAACTTTACATGAAAACTGATATTTTGTTGTTGGCAGACGTGTTTTTAGCAATTTGGATCAGCAGCTCATAAAACTTATGGATTAGACCCCGCTTATTCGTTTACTCTTTCTGGTTATTCTTGGCAATGTATGCTATATCAACTCTTTAAATCTGATCATCCTAGACTTGAACTTTTGATTGATTTAGATATGGTCATGTTCATTGAAAGGGGTATAAAAGGAGGTCTAAGTCAGTGTTCTAAAAGGCATGCTGAATGCAATAATAAGTATATTCCTTCATACGATCCTTCTAGAGAAGAAACATATCTCATGTAGGTATTTTGATATCAACAATCAATATGGGTGGGCGATGTCTCAACACCTGCCCTTTAATGGATTCAAGTGGTTGACCGATGCTGAAATATCTTCTTTCAATGTTTAAGACGTTGATGATACCTCTAACAAAGGCTTTATTTTAGAGGTAGACTTGGAAATCCCCCATGAGTTACACGATCAATTTTCAGATTAACCCCCTTGTCCTGAACATAAGACGCTTCCAGGTTCTAAAAATATCAAGCTAATGGCGACACTCTTCAAAAAAGAAAAATATATTATTCATTACAGAAACTTGAAACAGGTATTGCGTTTGGGTGTAAAACTACCAAAAATCCATAGAGCAATTTCGTTTAATCAGTCTCCGTGGTTAAAATCCTATATTGATTTGAATACTCGTCTCAGACAGGCTTCTAAAAATGACTGAGAAAAACCTCTTTAAACTTATGATTAATGCTGTGTTTGGAAAAACTATGGAAAATGTTCGAAAACATTCTTCAGTTAAGCTTGTTACTAAATGGGAAGGTCGATATGGAGCTGAGGCTCTAATTTTAAAACCTGAGTTTAAAAGTAGTACAATAATCAATGAGAATCTTGTAATAATTGAGTTGGCAAAATCTGAAGTATTTCTCAATAAGCCAATATATGCTGGAATGTGTATTTTAGATTTGGCTAAGACCACTATTTACAACTTTCACTATGATTACATGAAAAATCGTTTTGAAAAATGTACTGTGCTTTACACCGATACAAACTCTTTAATTTATGAAATAGCAGATTCCAATGTCTATGACGTCATCAGACATTTTGACACCTCTGATTATCCTACGGATAATATTTATAATATTCCCTTAGTGAATAAAAAGGTTTTGGGTATGATGAAAGATGAAAATAATGGACGGATTATGACAGACTTAATCGGACTAAGATCAAAAATGTATGCAGTAAAACTATTTTACACTGGTGAGGAATTAGAACAGAACAAAACTAACATGGAAAAAGGGGAGGTGTATACAACAAAAAAGATAAAAGGGGTTAAGAAAAGTGTTATTGAAAATAAAATCAGTTTTGAAGATTATAGAGAGTGTTTAGAGTCAAATATTGAGAAAGCAGTTGATCAAAATTTAATTCGTGCAAGCAAACATGATTTATATTCTATTAAACAAACAAAAATAGCCTTAAGTCCGTATGATGATGAGAGACATCTGCTGAAAGATTCTGTCCTAACTCTTCCTAATGGGCATTATTCTATAATGAGTTAATATATTGTGTATAATGATTATTGTATTTGATAAGTTTTTGTATTTCTCATTAGATATAATAAAATTAGTTTTCTGTTTAAATTGTGTGATGTAATAATTGGATAGTGAGTAGAAGATGTTTGTATTTGTCCTATTTTTAGTTCTTTTTTTATGCCTCCAATCCCCTACATATTATGATAATAAATAGTGTAATTTACCTTTTTGGGGATTTATGTGTGTGTGTAGTGCAATTGTCTATCTTTTGATGAGAAATAAATATATATCATTCGAAATTTGACTTTTTTTTCCCCAGCATTTTATAAGGTAAGTATGCGTCTATTTCATCTATGGATCAACGCTATCCAGGTGTTGAAATAAAATATATAAAAATTCTCAAAATATTTTACATTGTATTCAAACGGTGAATATAATTTTAAAATTTCTTTATTCACACCAATACTGATGCTATCTTCTATAACCAAAAAAATCAAAATGATCTACTAAATCATGATCTCATAATAGTCTTTTGTTGTGATTCCTTTCTTATAAAAATTTCACGGTCGTTGACTGTAAAATATGTAGATACATCGCGCTCTCCTTTTTTAATATTCTACATCCCCTAATTCGAATACCGCGGATGAGTAACATAACATACATACACCCCAAAAAATAATAATCTTAGTATTATTATGGAACCTATGCTAATTTCCAAAATCTCACTACCTATACATTGAAACATCATTGAAATGTTTTCAGTATCAAATACCGCATGAAAAAACGATGGTACGCCATACACCTCAACAAATATTTTTCCCCGACGCGCGGCATCGCGGTGCGCATGTGTCACTGAGCTCAACAATCAATGGCATCCGGCATACTGATATCCGCATCCGTCATCCACACCCCCAATTGTCCATTGCATTGCGTATTTAAACGTGGTTCTTAGTTTCGATCAACTTTTCTTGGAAACAACCTTTCATATTGTCAAAAATAAAGGTTCTTTACTCTTGAGCAAAATACATATTTTCTAATAAGCCTCGTATACGACTAAAAAAAATGTTACCACATGATTGTGTTTCAGACATGAACATGTAGAATGTAGAACTTTTTATGAAGAATAACTTATCCAAGTCTCCGTAACTTGGAACCATATTATGTCATTGAGTCCAGGTTACGGTAACGTACTGTATACCTGATCTTCATTCTTTATCAAATGCAAAAGAACCCATTACCATTTCATAATTTTCGGTAACAAATAAAGATCAGGTACCTTTACACTTCACTTTGAAACACATTTATTAATTTCCATATATACATTAGAAAGTACCTATACAGGATCTTTTTTCTAAAGGGCCTTTTATCTAAAAGTAATAGTGATACGCTTAAACAAATTCACACTCTTTTTTCAAAATAGTGGCAGTTTTCTATCACTTCCTTTTATACCGGAAGTAGATACCAACTTCCTTATTTTAAATGGGAACCCTAATTTTTTATTTCACATTTAGATTCTTTTTTGAAAATTAAGGACAGTTTATCCAATAATATCCATGGCCATCTTTGACCATTTTGGAGATGTATGCATTTTAAGAAAAAAAAATGAGTTAGGTAAGTGGGGTACTTTGAAGCTTTGTATCTCAGAGACTATTAGATGTAAAACAATAAAATTTTGGAGGTTTCTATAAAAAATGCTGGTCATCCAAATAGCCTTGATCAATTTTTACAATAATCTACAATGTCTTGACAATTTAAGAAAAACAGAAAACTTAGGTTTTTCCAAAAAAACTCGGGTTTTTCAAATGGAATACCATTTTTCAATTCAGATATGGATTCTTGACAAAATTTTCTTTCGATTGACACTACATTGTCACATGCCTTAAATTGATAGTTTTCATTTTAAAATCAATCCATTGAGAAAAATGCAAATAACTTTAAAACTATTAATTTTAAATAGAGTATAATATTATTTATATTTTCTGTTCAAATATTGAGATCAGTTTATCAAATGACATCTATGGACATCTCTCAACGATCTGGAAATATTTGCATTTTAAGAAAAAAAAAATACAGTTAAGGTACTTTGACGCTTTGTATGTCGGAGACTATTGGACGTGAGACAATATGAATTTTGAGGGGATGTTCCTATAAAAAATGCTGGTTATTCAAATGATCATTATCATTTTTCACAATATTCTACTACATACCACAAATTATAAAAAAAAGTCTTTTTGAAAAAACTCCGGTTTTTCAAACGGAATACTTCTTGTTCTAATTCAGATAATACTAGACAGACTCTTCATTCGATAGACATGACATTCTGCTCTACATAAAAAAAACAAAAGATAGTTACATTCTATGAAATGTATATTCAACAGTTCTAATATTAGATTTCCTAGATTTACAGATCAGCATTCTTTAGTTTATATAAGCTTGGTCAAGTTAAAACTTAGGTATTCCTATTCACATAAGCCATCAAGTTGAGTTGAAAATAAATTTTTCAAAAACGATTCTGCTTTTTGCATTATCAAAACTGGCGCAGTCGGTAGGATAAGTCGACGAAAAAGTAGTGCATCGTGCATCAACTAACTCGTTTCGTTTCTACGATCAACGACTTATCGAACAAAAATTTTGGAAATTTCAAGATTTCCAAGTGGTAAATCGGACAATTGTGTTTTCGTCATTAGCCAACTCCAGTGCATCGTGCATTGTTGGACACACGAACTTCTCAATTGATGGTGTGAGTAGCAGTCAACTGACCAGGGAACATCAGGAACAAGAATCGTCCTAAACAGCGTCCTATTGGTGCGAGCAAGGGAACAGCATCGTCCCAGACCTCATATTGGCTAGAAGATTTTCAAAATAATACTGTAAGTGCAATCCTTTCTTTAATTTCCTTATCATAAGAATTGCAATTATTGATAATTTTCTGTTGAAACAAACTGGAAGATTTAATAAGTAGTTTTTATAAAATCGATTTGAATATTAATAAGAGAATCATGACGACAAATCCAAATCTTTTGCTAATAAGATATCAAGCAGAAAATATTCCTCTGTTTGACGGAAACGCTAAACAAATAAACCGCTTCATAAATGCATGTGACAGTTTTTATAACGCTCATAGAACATTAGAGAACACTGCTTTAAACACATGCCTTTTTGAAACAATATTAAACAAATTAGTTGGTAGAGTTGCCGATCTAATCGCCTCACGTGTCGAATTGCATAATTGGGATCTAATAAAAGCAGCTATTGTCGCAACTTTTTCCGGCAAAAGATCAATTGATTGTGTTATTCAAGACATTATTACTCTGAAACCAGAAAAAGGAGAAAATTCCCAAAATTTTGGCATTAGGTTACAAGACATAAGAAGCTTGTTATTTTCAAAAATTAATTTAAGTAACGACTCTAGAGAAATTAAGAATCTCAAAATTAACGAATATGAGAATCTAGTACTAAAGACGTTTATCAACGGCCTATCTTATCATATGCAATTGGTAGTAAGACTTAAAAATCCTAATACACTTGAACAAGCGATGGCATATGCTGAGGAAGAAGAAAATTTTTTGTATTACAAAAATCGCGGAAATTCAGATACAAGAGCTACGCGTAACATACAAAATAAACAAAAAACCCCTGTAATGAACCAAACGACTAATTCAAATGGTTATCATCAAAATGCATTTATACAACGAAGAAATCCTTTTTTCCCAAGCCAACAAAATTCCCCTTTTCCAATGTCAAGCGGAAATCAATTTTCAGGATTCACTCAATATCGAAACCCCAACTTTCAAAGACCACCTTTCAGACCTCAATTCTTCAATCAAAATTTTCAAAATCCCCAAAATCAAAATCGACAATTCGGTCCATCCAGACCACAATATCAAGGCTACAACCAAAATTTCAAACGTCCTCGCCCTAACTCAGGAATTTCAAGACAAGTTGAACCCATGGATACATCATCAGGAAACACCATAATCAATAGAAATGTTCCCCAAAAACGTTTCCAATCTCAAGAATTGTTCAATCAGTCTGTCAATAACATTGAAGATCAAACCGATCAAAATTCTCCATATTGTCATCAAAATAATTTTCAACAATATGATGGTAATAACTTTTCTCAAACATCCTTCAACCCAAACCTTGACCTGATTCAAACAATGCAAGAACAGTCCACTAATGAATATTTCGAGAGCTATGTCTCCGACAACATTGAAAATCCATATGAATATGACTTCAACAATCCTCAAGAAGTTCAAGACGGAAATTTTTCCCAAATTTCCGATCAAAATGTGAAAATATAACATTAAACAACTATGTAAATACAAACCTGCCCGTAATCTATTTACCCGAAATAGATTCTCAATTTTTAATTGACACAGGTAGTGGCCGTAGTTTTATAAGACCCGACCTAGCTTATCAAATTTCGCCTCAGTCAGTGGCTAATGAACTTTTCTATGTAACAACAGCTCACGCAACATCATTTCACGATGAAGTAGTTCATTTACCTATATTTGATTCATTTAATTTACACGGTGATCACAAATTTTACATTTTTGATTTTTCACCAAAATTCGATGGATTACTAGGTATTGACTTTCTACAAAACATCGGTGCAAGCATAAATTTGCGGGATTCATGTCTAGAAACAGATTATTCCATTATTCCTCTGGAATATCAGAAAACCACAAAAGAAAAAAACAATTACATTCAATCTCAATCACCTTATGAAATCTTGATTCCACCTAGAATTTCACAAAAAGTTAAAATCCCAGTTAATCAAAAGAGCGGTATTGGAATATTAAATTATATAGATTTTGGAAAAGCAGAAATGCCAGAAGCATTAGTAGAAATAACTGACAATTTTGCCACCACAATGATAACAAATACACAAGAAAATCCAGTGAAAGTCCAAATCTTCGAACCACTTAATATAGAACCAATCAATGAATCCGAAACGAATTTCATTTCAGACCAATTTTCGGAAATTTCGGAAAATAATCATGATACTAATCACTTTGATACTTTACAAAAACAAAATCTAAAACATCTAAGGCTGAAACACTGTAATAAAGAAGAATATGATAAAATCAAGAGATTATGTTATGAGTACAGAGATATTTTCTACTGCGAAAATACACCTCTAACATTTACAAATCAAATTAAACACCAAATTAATCTAACTGACGAATCACCAATCTTTACAAAATCGTATAGATATCCTTACGTACATAAGCAAGAGGTAAACAATCAAATTTCAAAAATGCTACAAAATAATATCATTCAAGAGTCTATATCTCCTTGGAGTAGCCCAATATGGATAGTACCCAAAAAATTAGACGCCTCAGGTAAAAAGAAATGGCGAATAGTCATAGATTATAGAAAACTAAACGAAAAAACGATCGACGATAAATTCCCACTTCCCAACATTTCAGAGATACTCGACAAATTAGGCAAAGCGCAATACTTTACAACTTTGGACCTTGCGAATGGATTCGACCAAATAGATATGAATAAGGTTGACATCCAAAAAACTGCTTTTTCAACTGATACAGGACACTATGAATTTAAACGTATGCCCTTCGGGTTAAAAAATGCCCCTTCAACATTCCAGCGTGTGATGAATAATGTATTGCGTGGTTTCCAGAACAAAATATGTCTTGTATATCTAGATGATATTATTATTTTTTCCACTTCCTTGCAAGAGCATATAGAAAGACTAAAATCAGTATTCGAGCGACTAAGGCAAGCCAACTTCAAAATCCAGTTGGATAAAAGTGAGTTTCTACATAAAGAAGTAGCATATCTTGGTCATAAAATAACCAGTGAAGGAGTCAAACCAAATCCAGATAAAGTCGAAGCCGTCAAAAATTTCCCTCTCCCTAGGAGTCAAAAGGAAATTAAATCATTCTTGGGTTTAGCCGGTTATTACAGACGCTTCATCAAAGATTTTGCAAAAATTACCAAACCTCTCACTTTATGTTTGAAAAAAGGTGCAAAAGTCGATCATTCACCCTCTTTCATAAAATCTTTTAATCATCTCAAACATCTTCTAATCAATGCTCCAATACTAAAATATCCAGACTTTAGTCAGACATTTGTACTGACAACTGACGCTTCAAACATTGCTCTTGGTGCCATTTTATCACAAGGGAACCCTCCGAACGATCAACCAATCGCTTATGCTTCCCGAACACTTAATGAGACAGAACAAAAATATTCGACAATAGAAAAAGAACTTCTAGGTATCGTATGGGCCTGTAAATATTTTCGTCCGTATTTGTATGGCAGAAAATTCAAAATTTATACAGATCATCGTCCTCTTGTTTGGCTTGATAATTTGAAAGAACCCAATAACAAATTCATTCGTTGGAAAATGAAATTAGCCGAATATGAATACGACATCATCTATAAGAAAGGTAAACAGAATACTAATGCTGATGCTCTCTCACGAATCCAACTTAACGCATTAGAGACAGAATCAATCACTAACTATCCAGGTGATATCGATCAAGAAATAGCTAAGTTTCTCAATGAAAATTTCGACCCCAATTCTCTCCAAACTGAAACAGTCACAGAAGTACTTCAAAACATTGAACAACCCAGAAGCTCAAAGATCAATATCATTTCCGATATCCAAATAAAACCTCCAAATTTCAGAAACACCCAGTAAACCATTCGAAATAATTCACATCGACACCTTCATAGTAGGAAAACAGAAATTCCTAACATTTTTGGACAAATTCTCAAAATTAGGACAAGCACTTCCTTATTTTGGTAACGCAATTTCTTGTAGCGAACAACTTGTGAAATTTTTCTCATTTTTTGGAATACCCAAGTGTATAATATCTGATAACGGCTCAGAATTCAAAAATGAAATAGTTCAGGGACTCCTAAAGTCACATGACATAAAAATACATTTCACGACCCCTTTTCATCATGAATCTAATTCACCAGTGGAAAGACTACATTCAACTCTAATCGAACACCTTCGATTATTAAGAGACAAAGACCCAAAAGCAGAAATAATTGATCTTATGCCTTATGCCATCATTGCATACAACAGCACAATACATTCTAGCACAAATTTTACTCCATTCGAATTAATTTTAGGGCACACTGATTCCAGAGATCCAATGAATCTTGTGACTTCTCATGTTTTCACAGAATACTTGGAAAATCATAGAAATAAAACACAAGCTCTTTATGAGAAAATTTCGGATGAATCTAAAGAAAGAAAATCAAAATAAATTAAGAATTGATTCGATCAATCAAATATCATTATTGGACCAAACAATAAATAAATTCAAAGACTCAATGTCAAACATCACCCACAATCAAATGATCTTAAAAACACGTATCACGCAGATCGAAAGCTCAATCAAAGAGAACGACTTACATAATGCTCAACTTCACGAAACCCAACACATATTTAATGTGATAAATCAAATAACATTATTGTATCAAACCATCTACAATATATTGAATAAAATCGAAGTTGCAATAACATTCTCAAAAATCAATGTGTTACATAATTCGATCATTGAACCAGAAGAATTCTTTTCAAAAATCAAAGAACTTAAAACACACCTACAGACGAATCAAATACCTGTAGAGGTCGAACTCAATAATCTATTACTGATAGAAAAGCTTATAGAAATAAAAAGCTTTATTAAAGACAAATAAATAACTTTCATCTTGGAACTTCCATTAGTAGAAATAGAAAATTATCAATATTACAATCTACATCCCCTTCCAATACCAACTAACAACTCAAAGTTCCAATTTAACATTCCGTATAAACCCTACCTGGCACTTAGCAACTCGAAGTTCGCATATGAAGAAAGCAAATGCTTAGAAGTTCAACCAAGTCAATTCATCTGCAAAGGAACCCATAGTCAAACTATAGACGATCATCCCCCATGTGCTGTGCAAATTCTTCGTCATCAAGCAAATGTTACCACTTGCCACCACTTTGAAGTCCAAATGCATGAAACTCAAGTCACCAAAGTAACGAATGGTGTTTGGTTAGTGACCCTTCCCAAGAAAACAATTGTCAAAACAAGTTTCCAAAACTTAGAAGAAAATATCCCTCTTCATGGTTCCTACCTCATTGAAATCCCACAAGGATGCAAAACTCAAATGAAAGCGGCAATTTTTGAAAATTACCAACCCATCCATCTGCACTTTGACGATATCAGCCTACCTTCACTCAATTGGTCCATGATCACTCAGACGAGACCAGTATTCAATCCACCCGTGATCGATATGAAGTCAATCGATCAACATAATGTCGATGAGATCCAAAAGAACCTCCAAAAACAAAAAGAAGACCTCGAATCCATGAATACAAATGTGTATATTGATAGAGCCAGCCTATGGACCATATTATTGTACATCTTAATTGCCTTATCTTTAGTTTACTTATTAATCAAATTATTTATAAGCAAATTTAAGAAACCAGTCAAGAAACCGAATAATTCAACGATCGATCAGAATATATTTGATCAGTGAAAACACACCCCTAAGAGGATATGTTTTCATCTTTCGGCGGGAGGAGTTACATTCTATGAAATGTATATTCAACAGTTCTAATATTAGATTTCCTAGATTTACAGATCAGCATTCTTTAGTTTATATAAGCTTGGTCAAGTTAAAACTTAGGTATTCCTATTCACATAAGCCATCAAGTTGAGTTGAAAATAATTTTTTTAAAAACGATTTTGCTTTTTGCATTATCAAAACTAGATTTGATTATAGATAAAATTTTCTTTCGTTTGATACTACATTGTCCTACAGCTAGAAGTGATATCATGTTATTCAAATTTTTTTTAATAAAGTAATTTGAAAATCTGAATAACTTCAAAACTATCAATTTTAAGTATGAGACAATGAAGTGTCAATCGAACGAAAATTTCAGAACTTGAAATTTTTATGAAAATCAAGAAAATATGTGATTTTTTCTACATAGCAGATTCTGATTGTTAATCTCTTCCACATACCAGGTATTGTTTCAAATGGATTTGGAAAATAATAGGTATACAGTTTCAACATTTTATTCAAAAGGTACAGAATAAAATGATTATCAAATCAAATGGCAAAATGAAATGAAACATATAACATCATATTACATTAAACATATCACTCATGTGACAAAGAACCATAGAATAGGTGATATTCAGGGGGCATAACCGACTTAAGTTCTTGCAAAGCATTAAATTTGTCGATTTTTAGTTTACGAGGTGCATTGTAAAGTGGTTCCAATCTCGTGAACGATTTATTAGAACGTCTTTGAGGGAGATCGGCACACTGCCTGAGCTTGAACTGCACTTAAAACCACATGGTAAATACCGCAGAGCTCTTATGTCTCCCACAGTTGGTTCTCCAATCTTTCGTCCAGGACGGATTAAAGTGAAATTGTTGGGTAGTTTTTCATAATTTTTAAAAAAAGAATGATCCACTTGTTACACAGTGTATGCGTGCTTTGGTCGCGCAGCTCTCATTCGACTCACATAGTCTCCAGGGCTATAAAGTGTGTCCCAGATTCGTTTCTCTATACAGGGATCTTGGCTCCAATTATACCAACATCAAAGGTTAAATGGAAAAAAATCTAAAGAAAACTTGGTGCATTCGAAATCCGGTTTCAGATTTACTATCGGTCAATTGGTTTTGGAAATATCGGCAAAAAACCGAAAATGGCGGATTTCATTTTTTGCCAGTGAATCCGAAACGGCTAATTTGACAGCTATGAAAATGTGACATTATTGGGACACCTTTTTAAGACGAATTAAAGGACGTCCATAGAATGTCTCAATCGTCTTTTGTCTTCCCGCAACCCGCCTCATCTTTCATTTTTCTTACGGCCGTCATATTGGTTTTCTCGATTTTTGGAAAGAGTGTGAAATTTCCAGTCTAGTGATGTCTCACAAGTGCATAAAAGATTTGAGTATCATCGAAATATCACACTTCGTAGTTGGGACTCAGTCTTATCTAAGGAGGCCATGATTTATTTGTCGCAAAATATGATTAAGTACTGCATCAGCTTAAGGTCAACGCATTTAGTGTGCAGCAAATGTGTTGAACGCATTGAATTTTCAATAGAACATGGACATGCATCGAGACATTTTTGACAATTAGCGACTGTTTTTCGTACAACCCTTACAAGTCTATTTCTGTTTATTGTTGACCAAATTAATCACAGTTTTTCTAAATTGTGTTTTATGAGGCTGATGTCGTTCGAAATACATCTCCAAATACCTTGACCTTGCTGAGGTAATGCCGACATCTCTATGTGACAGCAAGTACAGCGCTAACATGACTAGCTTTTCTTTATTTGAAAAGAGATATAGAAAATACCGGATATTTTTAACAGGTTTTGACAATTTGTTCATCAGATTTAGGTATTACTTTAATTTGAAAAGCCTAGGTACTCGTTATCAAAACATACTGTCATACTGAATTAATGAACGACAGATCAGAGCCTCCTTCAATAAAAAACAAAAATTTTGCTTATAAACCGATTTTCAGACAAATTTCTTAGAAAAGAAGGCCATGACATAACTACGAAATCTGATATTTTGATGACACTTGAATCTTTTATGCACTTGTGAGACATCACTAGACTGAACATTTTACACTTTTTCCAAAAATCGAAAAATTAAATATGGCGGCTATAAGAAAAATGAAAGTTGAGGCGGTTTGCGGAAAAACAAAAGACGATTGAGACATTATATACACGCCATCTTATTCGTCTTCAAAAAGTGTCCCGATAATGTCACATTTTGACAGCTGTCAAATTAGCCGTTTCGGATTTACTGGCAAAAAATGAAATCCGCCATTTTCGGTTTTTCGCCGATATTTCCAAAATCAATTGACCGATAGTAAATCTGAAGCTGGCTATCGAATGCACTAAGATTCCTCTAAATCTTTTTCCGTTTAACCTTTGCTGTGGGTATAATAGGAGCTAGGAGCCAAGATCCCTGTATAGAGAAGCGAATCTGGGACACACTGTATACTGGTGGCAAAAATAAATTCTCAAGCGTGGAATGTACACTGTCGGCTTCCATTATCGTGTGTACCTTTTCCAGTATAAGTTGTCGAATTACGACATTTTTGTTCATAGCTAAATTTGATAATCATTGGCTAGAAAGTAGGTACTCGATTTCGGTTTTGATAGTTGCAACCATCAGAGATGAGAACTATTTTTTGTACTCGTTTGACATTAAAATCGGACACACAAGACACAAACTCATTTGAAGTAACTCCACCATCTCCTTCGTGTCATACATACAGATAAACATCACCGTTGTTTAAACAGTAGATAGTGAAATCATGGAGCTGTAGTTTCTGGCTATAATAAATTTTTGATACCTGAAGTTTAGAGCATAGCAACACACTTTGGAGGTCCATGGTAATGACAAGCTTTTTGTCGCTAGTTTCATTCCTCTCTTTTGCTTTCGCTTCTCTGGCTTCTTCCTTTTTCTTTCTATGGTCCTCGTACTCCACTACAGGAGTACGAAATATTTCCAACTTTATACTCGTAGCATGTATCACATTGGTACTTTCTTGGTTTGTGATATTTTGTTATCATTCATGATTTTACAAAACTTAACCCTACATGCAACATGCTTCTTGTTATTTTCTCTGCACTACAGCTCATACACTGAGTGCATCTGTGATTTTGACTGGAAAGTGGATTCCACTTAAACTCTGGAAGAGGTACTTTTACAGTAATGGCTTGAAACCTTGAAAATAATCTCCAGCCATTCAATAACTGACTTTCGCATTTGTTTATTTCGCTGGATTTTGACCATCCTCACGGACTTCTTCCTTCGTGTTGGGTATTCCGGTCTTCAACCATCTGTTAAACATGTCTCGACCTAGTGCAAGTGTATTCAGAAAAGAATGTCTACATACTCAAATCTTCATTCCTTGGCTATCATGAAAGAAGCAATCAAAAGAAGTGTTTTTCCTGGATTGTTCTATATTTGGTCTCTTTTTGTAAGATTTGCGGGTATCAACTAGTCCGAGGAGGTATGTTCGTTTGGCATTCCACGATTTTATGAACCAAAATTCTTTGAATTTAGTTAGCTGCAGTTTTCAAAAAAATGGGACATCGATAGGTAAATGGAGAAATCTAGACAACTTCAATTTTTTTAAATGGAACAGTCAGATAATATTTACGGTAATTAATGCACTTCCTCAAAATCTCTTTACAATAATTGAATAAAGGATAGCTATAAAATTTTGAACTTGGCAATCACCAAAATTTTATAGCTAGACTATGCTCTGTTCAATTAGATATAAGAGCATTTTTAGAAAGTGCGTTAATTTTGCCCTACTTTCGAATATTGCTGGAATCAAAAGTTTCACAGAAAAGTTTTTTTTTAACCCTTTTTTTTTAACGTGACAAGAAGGCACTGATCAATATTTTGGAAAAAATCGCCAGGGCACGTATCTAAACTGACAAACGAATTGAAGTTTTTAGATGCACCATTACTTTTTCGATAACTGATGGAGGACCCAAGTTTTATCAAATTTTGTGATGTTGCTCTACTTTTGCTTAGTACCTATTGTAGTTTGATATCTTTCTGATGAGCCTTCAGGACATTTTTTAATTTAAGAATATTTGAGTGAGTTTCGACACAGCATGGAATTCGATAAAATAAAGCCGAGTTTTTAAATAAACTTGGGTTTGAAAAAAATAGTTTCCGATATACAGACTGTCCACGGATAGGCGGGTTTACAAGAGCACAAATGGATACAAAATTTCATTTCTCGGGAAAAACTCATTCTTGATAAAAAAAATGCTTGTGAAAAAAAATGATTCACGAAGAGGAAATCTTGATTTTTTATACAGGGTTCGCAAGAACTTCAAAAACCTGAATTTTGTCCAAGGGTAGTTTACTGTACCTTCATTCTATTCATTCCTATTTTTAAGCAAAATTCAAATTCAATTTGTTTTTGGACAGCATTAGAGGTGGAAATACATACAGCATTGATGACTTTATCGTTAATACAAGAGTATCAAAAAGTTTCAAGGAATTATTTTTGTGTTATCAAAAATATTTGTTTTGAAATAGAAGATTCCGTGTGTACCCAAAAGGTGGTAGGAATGCATTTAGAGATTCAAAATAAGAATTTACAATTAAAGTGTAGATGTTAACCAAAGATTTGAAAAACCAAAAAGATTCAAAATTTATCTCAAATCTCGTATTTCACTTCTTACAAACGTTATTCGAATTAACTTTTCTAAATGACATTAAACTCAAAAATAAAAATAAAGGCAGTTTACTCTTTATTAAATTAAAGGTAGTTATCCATTTGTGTTCTTGTTAACCTTATCCGTGGACAGTCGTAGTACAAATCTTTCATTCCAAATTTTTTTTAGCATCTCCTTGAATAGAGTTTCTAGAGAGGTGACAAATTACAAGGAAAAATCCTGTTTTTACTTGAATATTGGGTAGGTATCATAATTATTATAAGTATTTGATATTAATTCACATTCAAAGACAATGGACAATTTGCATACATTTTCAAATGAGTTGAAATTTTATATACGTATTCTAGACATTATTTGAAAGTCACCAGCGAAAAAATTTCTCCGAAATACCCAAAAATATACTAAATAAATGAAAAAGAAGACGCGAATTTCACTGCATGATCGCAAAAGAGGTGAGGCCATATTACCCCACCCGAGAGAGTGAGAGTCATCTCAGTTAATACGTCAGAAGGCGATAGATAGTGTATTCTGTGACGTAGTGACTGCTGATTGGCGCTCTTTAATCGGTGATTACTACATTATTAGAGGTCGTACCTTGATTTTTTAAACATCAATTGTATCAGTACTTACTAATCCTTATATTTTTCATATTTTCAAAAAATGTGCAAATTGTCCATTGGCAATCACCAGGAGGAATTATTGTTACTTCGTACTTCGTATATACAGGATATACAAGAGGAGACAATGATGTTTTTGTCGAAAAAATAAAACGGGACGACAAATTTTGGCAACAGGACATGTTACAAAAACTAAAAATGTTTCACGTCAACTGTGATACTGTAAAGCATCGGAAATGATTTTGAATAGAAGATCAAAAAATATGGAATATTAAGATTCTCCACATATTGTGGCAGAACAAAGAAAAATGTACACAGAAACGAGATCATCAGAGAGGAGAGAGTTATGTATATCATAATTCCAATGCTGTGTTAATATCCCTATTTCTTTTTTAGCAAAAAAAACAAGATTAGTTGTGATTTGTGACGGTGTTGGAATATGTATATGTATATTTGAAAGAATTCTTTATCTTATGATTCACAAAACCATGCAATAATGTTAATTTAGATTCAGTCGATTTTTTTATCCACCCTTCCCGAATATGAATCACTGATATTGGATCAGTATCAGTATTTCTACCTCTGGCCCTGGACGCGTAAAAACGAAACGTACCATTATACAACACAGTAACGCGTTCAGTCGTGGTACGCTTTGGCTAGAAATTCATGGATATTTTTTCCCGACAAAACGTACCTCGCTGCAACACGCCCTTTCGATTTCTTTGTAGGCGTACCAGATAAAATGTGGAATTTTTGTTAGAGGGTGATTGTTTACATTTTTCTCAATGGATACGTATCTCAGTTGATATTGGTTTCACAAAAAAGTTTCAAAGGGCAAAACTGCATCAAATTCTGATCGATTTCGAATCTAATCGGTGAAGAGGTAATTTTTTTGATTTCAATTTTTCATGGCTTCCTACGAATAATAGAAGGCCTTCAAAAACGTGAAAAGTTGAAAGACATTTCTTGAATTTGGAAACAGATAGCATTTCTGATTTTGGCTTACCCAAAAACACATTAGCGGTAATTTTGAAGTAAAATTTTACTGGAACAGTTTGTTCGAAATCTCAGATTTTCAAATTTGTAAAAGAATATATTTTTTTCAACAACCCTTTATAAATTGTAGCAAAGATTTCGCAACAGGCACGAGTACACGGTACTTACGGTACTAAGTAGTTGTGATATACTCTAGCCTATTATACAAGACCTTTTCAAAAAGAACATCAAACCAATTGTTTTGCTTTATTTTTAGATAGCTTCTGTATAAGTGGTACAAGGGTGACAAGAATTGATGGACGTGTAATCAAATGTGCTGGTATTTGAAAAAAATCCTTATGATAGTTCATAACATGCACGTCATTTCTTGGCTCTAATCCTGATAATATAACATACGTTTTTTATAATGACCTTCATTTTTGAACGCTTCATATAAGCTAGAGAATGGCACCGTTTAAAATTTTTCTTTAAATACGTTAATATCTTTCATTGATCCTGCATCCGATGTCAAAGTGATGGTGTATTCAAAGACTCCAATCCATTTGGCGCGATCAAAAAAAAAAAAAAAATGTGTAACTTTCAGACAAGAATCACCCATCCATTTTTTATGATTTATTAGAGAATGGGTCATTTTTGGCTAGATTGTCCTAAGGTTTTGTTGAATAATTATTATGAGATTTTCAGAGAGTACATAATTTTGAAACTCTTCCGAATGATGCTAGCAGTTTTCATTAAATGATACACAGAATAAAAGGTCCAACCACTTTTTTAAACGAGACAAAAGAGTACTAAAGAATTTTTAAAAAGTGATTTGCTAAATGCTGTATTTAAATGCAACATTACTTCTTTGATAACCGATTCAGGATCAGAGTTTTGTCGAATTTTCTAATGGCGCTATTATTAACTGTATGCACCGAATATTAACTAAAGACAAGAGAGTTCACTCGTCGTCGAAAGTGGCTCCGGCTTGCCGCATACCAGGTTGGTGTCGCTAATCGGAAATTCCGCCTGAGATACGTCGTCGGAGTTTCGTACATCGCTTGGTAATCGATCGTCTTTTTCCAACTTGTCTTTCTCGTAAAACCTGTTCTAGGTCGGTTTTCGACCGGATTTTGTTTATGATTTAAAGAATTTCGGCAAATCGCCTTAAAGACACGATTTTCAAAAAAGCCGACAGGGAGTGAACCAAATGTATATTCTATAAACTCTATAAACTGTGCAGTATGTACTAAGCTTCCAATAAAATCAAGTAGGTGCCCATGGGGCAGAGTTTTTTAGCATTCCATAAAAAAAACAATAACCTGAACCCTCAATGCATGAATCTCTGGAAAATACAAATTTTTTTGTCTTATTATTTTTTTAATATTCCGTTCACCACTGAGAAAATTGAACTTACCTATCTATGATTTACCTGATTTTTTGGGTATTTCGCCACACCCTATCAAAAAACAATCAAACTAGTGTTAATATACCGGATCTTCTATATTACCTGAAAAAAATTATTAGTAAACAATAAAACCTAACAATATCAAACGTTTCAAAAGCGAATCTGCTTTCGTCGTCAGTGTAACCTAAAAAAGAAACAATTAATTCAAATTCAAAAATTATTCTACGTTTTTTTAGGACTTCGCAGTAAAAAATTGTGTTCTTTTGTGTTTTTGGCACAAAATGTCACTTTTACTGACATTGAAGTATTTGGTGTTGATTGTTTAACTTTATGTATGTTCAGTATTTATAATTAATTTTTTTTTTTTTTTTTTGGGCTATGTTCAATTTCTTAATAAAGGTAACCATGTATTACTTAGATTTACAGAGCAAGTTGCTACACATTCGTTAGAATTTACCATTATATATGCACTTTCTTTAAGTTAACGTTTTTTAGAACATGGTTCTTTTGTTAAGATTTTTGAATTTTCCCAATTTATTCTATGATTATTATCAAATGCGTGTTGACAAATTCCCGATCTATGAAATTCCCTTTTTTTTTTTTTTCATGTATGATTTATGTTCTTCAATTCTCTTTTTTAAGGGTCGTGAAAATCTTAACAAAAGAACCATGTTCTAAAAAACGTAAACTTAAAGAAAGTGCATATATAATGTTAAATTCTAACGAATGTGTAGCAACTTGCTCTGTAAATCTAAGTAATACATGGTTACCTTTATTAAGAAATTGAACATAGCCAAAAAAAAAAAAAATTAACTATAAATACTGAACATACATAAAGTTAAACAATCAACACCAAACACTTCAATGTCAGTAAAAGTGACATTTTGTGCCAAAAACACAAAAGAACACAATTTTTTACTGCGAAGTCCTAAAAAAACGTAGAATAATTTTTGAATTTGAATTAATTGTTTCTTTTTTAGGTTACACTGACGACGAAAGCAGATTCGCTTTTAAAACGTTGATATTGTTAGGTTTTATTGTTTACTAATAATTTTTTTCAGGTAATATAGAAGATCCGGTATATTAACACTAGTTTGATTGTTTTTTGATAGGGTGTGGCGAAATACCCAAAAAATCAGGTAAATCATGGATGCGCCACAAAACTACAGAGCATATCTACTTACCTATCTATGTTGGAAAAATCATTTTTCAATGTGTTTTTATTCAATTTTCTTCCAAATCATTTTACTCAATAATAATTTTAGAAGACACCTCATAACATTATTAGGAAATAATAAAATATTCAGGTCAGTTGAAGAGATTCCAATAATTCCTAAACTTTAACACCGAAAATTATGAAGCGGTTTTTTCAGATGTTTAAAGCAACTGTTTTTTTTGTTTTGATCCAAGGAACACCCATATTGAAACTCAACTTCAAATTCATAACAGTATACGGTAAAATGAACGAGAGAAGGGAGCGCTCGCTATGGGGGCGAGCTTTGTCTTTTTACCACAGAACACAAAACAAAATCCCTACCTATTAATGCAAAATCTTGTTTTTTTAATCAAAAGTTCCGTTCAATGGAATAAATAGTTTTTTTTTCGTGTTAGTACCCTAATACCGCCGTAATATTTCCTATACAGTGTGATTCACGTAAGTGATCTGCTCGGTGATCTGTTACAAGAAGTAGAGGTATTCCAAGAACGAAAAAAATGAGATTCAGTCTGTTTCTTTTGAGAATATTTTGGCGCACCCTGTAGAATTTCTGGAATATTTGGAAAAAATCGTCAAAATATGTCATTTTTGAAATAAAATGTAGAATGGTTACTTGGGAAACTATCATCAGACATACAGGGTGTCCCCGCAAAAAGGTCGCACCCCTATTTGTGACTCTCCTGATATAATTTGGAAAAAATGCTCGGAAGCGTAAATTTTAGACCCTTTAGATTATTGTGAAAAATGATCAAGAATATTTGAATGACCAGAGTTTCTTATGGGTAGGTACTCCCAAAATTTTATTGTTTTACGTCGTATAGTCTCTAAGATACAAAGCGTCAAATTATTGTATTTTTTTTTAAATGAAAATATCTCCAAGACGGTCAAAGATCGCCATAGATATCATTCGATAAACTAAACTCAATTTTTAAAAAGGAATATAGATCTGAAATAAAAAATGAGGAGCTCCACTCAAAAATCTAAAGTGTAACGCAATATCTTATCTCTGGATCACTCTGTATTGTATGGTTACACACAATAGAAATCAAAATTGACGCGTCCGAGCGTTTTTGCCAAAATATACCAGGAGAGTCACAAATAGGGGTGCGACGTTTTCGCTGGGACACCCTGTATAACATATTCCATAAAAGTTATTCAGAATTTCATACAGAATTCGAAATTCAAATAATATATACCTAGAGGTTGTTTAATTTGAAAGAAAAAGCTTTCTAGAAAAAGTAGTGGATCTGGCAATGCCGGAATCACCAAAAAACTATTAAAATTTGCATTACACTTCCATATCGATTTATACGAGAATTCAACAAGTCTGGAATAGCCCTTTTTGAGATACTTTTAATAGATCACCTACGTGAATCACCCTGTAAAGTAACGAATAGTGGAAAATTTAAAACTATACCTTTTCAACTTCAAATTGGGACTAAACAACTTCAAGTTCGGGATTGACAAAATCAAATTGGGAATAATCAAATTGAAATTGATTAGTTCTAACTTCAATTTGATTATTTCCAATAATTGGAATTTGTTTATTCCCAAATCAAAGATGACTGCTCCCAATTTGAAATTGATTAGTTCCGAATTGAATATGATTATTCCCAATTTGATTTTGTTAATTCCCAACTTGAAGTTGTTTAGTCCCAATTTGAAGTTGAAAAGGTATAGATCAGCTAGAGGTCAAAGCAATAAAAATCTTGTGTGAAAAATTCTCTTTAAAAGGAATGGAGCAAAGACCTTACAGTAACTTAGATCAATTTATTTTAAATGTTTCTTGAATAATTTATTATCCACACTAGGTCATTGTTAATCTTCTAAAAGAAAAAAACACATTTTCTGTTCTATTATTATTGGCATGATGGTTCATAAAAATGTATTGAACATTTTATTTTGTACGGACATTATGTGGTTGTACGTACATAGCGTTGCAGCGAGGTACGTTTTGTCGGACAAAAATATCCGTTAATTTCTAGCCAAAGCGTACCACGACTGAACGCGTTACTGTTTTGTGCAATGGTACGTTTCGGTCTTACGCGCCCTGGACCCTGAATATAATAATAAAGTAATAAATATATAAGGTATTTTTTCTACTCGACAGGATTATCTTTTGAGATTCTCCAAGTAAATCTTTCACTTTGTAAAAATACTTGACAACCCTAAAAATGTCGCATATCCATGGATTTCTCTCGTTCTATACCTTGAGTCTTATTAGCAATAGGTAGCTTACAGATACTTGATAAAAATAAATTGTATGCTCACTCGCACCACAGCTTATGAAACAACCTCGCAATCGCACAAACATTCACACATCCTCTATACATACAAATACACCGGCGAATAAAACCAAGCAAAGAAGTCGAGAGATATAGTTCCAGCTTATTTTATGACAATGAAGTGATGAGATAGACTAAGAAAAATAACAGAGTTGCAAAAAAATCTCGATTTTTTTGGAAAAATTAAAAATTTGATTTTTCGTCGAGATTTTTGTATGCTCATTTTTTCCTGAAACCTTCATTTGATTTTTTTTTGTATCTCTTTAAATCGAGTGTCTAAAGGGGTGGCAAATTATGAGAAAAAACCGTGTACCTATGTGAACGCTCATTCTTATGAAAATAGAGTAATCTTTCTTTTTTCAATTTCCCTATCAATTATTATTTTATTCGGCGACTTGCTCTACAGCAATTTATAATTTGATTTAAATCACGATAAAAATTGAAAATAAAAGAAACTAAATATTTGAGGTGTTGCATTTCATCGTCATATTATTATCAAATCGTGGAACATGAAAATAATAATATTCTTTTTCCATTCCTATAAATTAAATAGGTAGGTACTTAAGAAATTTGGAAAAAAAAGTCAATACCTAGAAACATCGATTTCTAGTCCTGAATATTAATAGGTTACTGTCAAATATAAAGCGTAAGTACTGAGTCATTTTTATTGAAAAGTTATTCATATTTTTTTATACGCAGAGTGTTTATTTAAAAAGTTACCATCCACGTTGTGCGGAACTAGACAGATTTGTGAAATTCGACGAAACAATTCACAAATCTATTGGAGGGAAAGTTTTATTATTAAAAATTGGATGGCGCTAGTCCAACCTCCATAACACCCAGTGCTTGCTGCCGTCACAACATTTTTAAATTGGACGCGAGTAGTGATTTTTTTTAAACGAAACCCTGTATTAGTATTCAGATTAGGTACAGGATGTTTCATTATCTTTGATAACATTTTTATGAGCTGTAACTTTTTTGTTTTTGAAGGTATCGAAACGAAACAAATATCAGATTGTATAGTTATCTAGGAAGTTTTTTTCTGTTTAAATGAAAATAATACAAAAGACACGATTTTCTGAGATATTAACCTGACCTATATATTTTTTTAAATGGAATGCGCTGTATATTATCGGATATTTCGATTCTACTCAAAATTCTAAGTATATTTTATTGAGCATCTCATATACCTTTCTTGAACGATTTGGGAGAAAATTACGTCGAAACATATTGCAAAAATTGAATGCTTCACATACAGACAATTGTGACAATCATAAAAACGTGTAATGAGCAAACTCTGTGATATGTCGAAGTATTTTTAAGGTGATATTTTAAAATCTCAAGAATCTTTATTGTTCATGGCACACTTTGCGATCAATAAGAAGACTTCTAAATTTTTGTGTGTTACATGTTTCGACGCCATTTTCACACAAACCGTCGAAGTATATGTTAGGCTTTATAAATTATACATAGAATATTGGGTAGAATAGAAATGTCCAGTAAATCATATACAAGGCATTTCATTTAAAAAAATATAAGCTAGGTTATATTCTCGGAAATGAATTTTTGTTTTATTTTTCAAACCGAAAAAAACTTGCGACATAACTATACAATATGGTATTTGTTCCGTTTCGATACATTCAAAAACAAATTAGTTATAGCTGATTGAATGTTATCAATGATGATGACCCTGTACCTACCTATATTATTTTTTTATCGCCGTCTCATAAAACGGCTCACTCAAGGACATTTTATACTATACAGGGTGTCCGGAAATGATGAGCAAAAAATTCAGGTGAAAATTCTAGACAGAATTCTAGACAAAAAATAAATGCTACCCCTTCCTAAGATATTTTTTTGGAAATTGATTATTAACGGAGTTACAGGGTATTGAAGTTGCATTTTATTTGCAGTTTTTTTGCAATATCTTTTGCCACGCTCATAGTGTTTTGACAAAATCTCGTATTTGGGGCTTTATCGGGATGAAAATTTCAAATTTGCCCACTGTTTTTCCGCATATTGTAGTGGGCGCCACATACGAGCTTATACTTCGATTTGAATGGTCCCAACTATTTTGTGCTACACTGTATGTGACTTTTGACCAAACATTTTTATTCTATCAACCTTTTGACATGAAAAAGGGATACTTCTTTTGTTGCGATAAATCAAACCGTTTTCGAGAAAAACGCTAAAATAACTTTGCTTGCATGTGATGATTACGAAATCATTTTAATTTATTTTCAACCTTGAACATAGAATGCTTTGGAAACATGTGCTATAATTGCCGTAGAAACAAGTTTCGGAAAAATTAGTCTTGAAAGTTGGTAATTTTTTGAAAATTTGTTGTTACGCTGATGGTGGACAATGACAAAAATTCTGAAAATAAAAAAAATTAAAAAATGTGAAAAATTACCAACTGAAAAAACTAATTCTGATCAGCTTTGCGAATAATTCAAAAGCATGCGATGTTAAAAGTTAATAAATAAAAGAAAATAAGTCGAAATAATTTCGTATTCAACACATGCAAGCAAAGTTATTTTAGCGTGTTTCTCGAAAACGGTTAGATTTGTCGAAACAGAAGTGGTATACCTTTTCTATGTCAAAATGTTGGGACAATAAAAATATCTACTCAAAAGTCGCATACAGTGTAGCACAAAAAAGTTAGGACCATTCCCATCAAAGTAAAGGCAAAAGGCATGGCCAAAAAAGTGCAAATAAAGTTTAACACCCTGTAACTCCGTTTATGATCAATTTTCAAAAAAATGTTGTAGGATAAGGTAGCACTTATTCGGTTTTGAATGCTCCCCTGATTTTTTTGCTCATCATTTCCGGACACCATGTATATAGGTAATTCCATAGTAGATAAACAGGGGGGCTTCTGGACCACCGGCCAATCAGCGCTCAAGTGGGCGAGGCATATTTTTGACTTTTCCCTAGATTTCAGGGAATTTTTGATGAATCTGGCAACGTCGCTCGAAGACTGCTCATCTGGCAACGTCGCTCGATCTCGATCTTGACAGTTGACATAACGCTTCGATCTTGACAGCTTTGACAGATGACAGCTTTGACAGATGACAGCTTTGACTGGGTTCAAGATGGGGGGATTGGGGGGTGCGGAGGTTAGATTAAGTCTGAAAAAAGATTTTTCGACAGCGAGATTCGAACCCATATCCTTTGGATTTGTACGTGACGGTCTAAACCAATACGCTAACAAGGTGCCTAAAATATAATGTAGATTTGTGGTTCAGTTGCTACCCCGATGATCGCCTGAAAAAAAAAAAAACGCGATATCGAGAATTGAACTCACGTCCTTTGGATTTGTACGTGACAGTCTTAACCAATACGCTAACAAGGTGCCTAAAATAGAATGTAGATTTGTAGTTCAGTTGCGGTGTGTTTTGGTCTTGTCTTAAATTGTGTGTGGTTTCGAGCCCCCCTGCTCGTGGAGATAGTTTGATGGGGGGACGGGGGTACCTATGCCACCTGAGTCATAGGAATTTATATAGATTTTAGATACCGTTTCGGTGTGTTTTGGTCTTGTATTGTGTGTGTGGTTTCGTTGTGGGGAAATTCGAGCCCCCCTGAATAAAATGTAGATTTGTGGTTCAGTTGCTACCCCGATCCTTTGGTATGTGATTGTCTAAACCACCTACGTCACCTAGTCCGACCTCTTGCTATCCAGTTTGTAGCCGCTACTGCAGAGCACGAGGACAAGTGTTGTTCCCCCAATTCGGGCCCCCCTGCTCGTGGTTTGGGATGGGAGGACGGGGGTATTGGGAAATCAGGTTTTAGGCTACTCTACTTTTGGTTTTCATATTTATTGAGAACGAGAATGAGTGAACTTGCAGAACGAATTAACAAGTTCTATAAACGTTTGGCGCAGATCAAGAGTGACATTGAATGGTATTAACGAAAGAAGTCTATGATTCAAACCTTTGAGAAATTGAATCTTACAGGTAAGCTGATGAAAATACTTTATCTAAGAAAAAAAATCTTTTAACATTTTAATGACCTTATATTGAACATTGTCGAAATTGAATATACAATTTGAATTAATAAATTATCTTACATCCGTTTGCGTATACTATGAATAGATTGACTTTTGGCATCGTGAGCAATTTTTCAACTTGTGGCGACTTGTTTTTGATCATCGGTTTGATGAATTTTACACCGGATTAAGCACATTCGTGGGGGAAAGGTGGGGAAAGAGGGGGTTTATGAAATTACCACTGACGACGCGATAAAGAAGAATTTTAGTTCGCATTCAGTAGCAGCAACAACTACAGGTGAGCGCTCGTCATATCCAAACTAGAGAATTTATTTTTTTTTTTTTCTAGAAATGGATCTAACAGAAATTAACGCAACCGCCTCTCATTTGAATAAGACGTACACGAAATTGATTGAATTAGCTTGTGACATAAAGTATCCAATTGTGGGGTTAAATATTGTTCTTACTAAATACGGGGAAGTGCCGCGTGCGGAGTTGGAGGATCATATTGTTTTTCTACCACAGCGTACTACTGCATCTATCAAAAAATATATACCTCAATTTCAGCCTCATAAATATGCGATAATTTTAAGATCGGTTGCGCAGATTCGTGATGTGCAGAAAACTCCAATTTTTGAGATAGTTGCTATGTAAAACAAAGTTAGTATTTTCAACTAGAATCATTTGCATTGTTAATGTTTTTTGTTTTTACAGAACCAGTCCATCATGATTGCAATGGATTTTCAAGGATTCAATCTGTCTCACGAATTCATCATCAAAGAGTTGGCAGCCACGAACGGGACCCAAACTAGCCATTACATATTCAAACCAAATGCATCATATCGATCGTTACGTTTATGGGACAAACGAAGAGCGTCCAGAGCAACCATGAAACAACATGGAATCACATTTTCATCTGGATATATCAACTATGGGGACCTAAATTCAATTATCAAATCACATATATGTTTTGTGGATAAAGTCTACGTTCGGGGACAGCAACAAAAGAATTATCTGGAAAACATTCTGCAGGATTCTACAACAGCGCATACTCCCAAAATCATGAACGTTGAGGACTTTGATGAACATTGGCAACATCCACCTGTGTTTCAAAAAGACGTTCCAACCTGTTTTGGGCATCTACCGAATAATTTTTATATGTGTAGCCTACGTAATTGTATAGTTCTTCATGAATGGATTGAAACTCGTTGTTCAATAAACAGTTGAAAATACTATTTGTGTTTTAGTCAAGTGCACAATGCAAAGAGCATTTTTTCATTTTGGGTGGGAGTGGCTCGTTGGATGGAAGGCTCTGCTGATGAGAAATCCGTTTAGTTTTGAATCAGCTCTCAAACATGAAGGTTTTCGTCGTCGACATTCAGGGTTTTAACATCACTAGTGCAGCAGCAGGTGATCGACAATTTGTTGCGAAGGAAATGTCAATTACGAATGGAAAACAGATGGCCCATTTTGTTTTTGAAGCACCAATACCGTATCATGCGTTATCAGCACAGGATAAAAAAAGTGTTAATTATCTAACTTATAATTTTCATGGACTACTCTATTCATCAGCGGGTTTTGTTGATTATGAAAAGATAGGTGACATCCTGAAACAGCACTTATGGAATTCTAATATGGTTTATGTGCGCGGTCATCAAAAGAAGAACTTTCTGGAAAAAATGCTGTTGGAGTGGAACGATCGACCCCAGATTATCAACATAGAGGAGTTTGATGGCAATCAGATTTCGTTAGCAGCACCACCACCACCGAAACTTCAAAAAGACTTACCAACATGTATGAGTCATTTAGATAGTGGTGTTTTTATGTGCAGCTTGAAAAATTGTGCAATAATTTGTGAATGGGTTAAAAAGTGCCTACCTCAGTGATAATTACGCTCAGTATTCAAATGACCATGGGCGAGTTGGGTTCATCTTTCATTTTATTGACGACACTCGTGAACAATGTGTTTTATGTGCAACAAACGCGCAATGTCAAAGAAATATACATTTGCTTCAATAGAACAAATGAAACCAGATATACCAAACGAACCAATTTTCAACCCTCAAAACTTTAAAAATAAGTGTCCAATCGCACACATTGATTGTTCTCATCAGAAAGAAACACTTCAAATAGGCACTGTTGTTTTGAGAGTTGAATTCGAGACAAATAATAATACAAAAAAGGATACATCAGTATATTGTCTGATTTTACATGATAAATTATTTAGCTATAGTCCTTTAACCAAAATAGTCAAGCAATTGTGATATGCATGTTCTCAAATAATTATATAAACCATTTATTTATCTAAATGATGTTCAGTATGTCTTCAGAATTGTAGCTCCGCTTATCTAACCATTTAAAGAGATTGGAAGAATTAAAAAAAACAAATTCAAGACTATAGTGACAAAAAGCAGTTGTTGGTGAAATTCTCACAATTGAAAATATGAAGCTGCTTGTTTTGGATGTACAAGGATTTATAATTGAGAACAAAAAATTTATCCCCAAAGAATTAGCTGCGTTTGATGGAGAAAAAATATGTCATTATATATTTCGATCTCCTTTTGCGGTAGAACACTTGCCTCCAGAAGTGCGAAATCAAGCAAATTGGTTGATTAAAAATCACCATTGTATTTCGTGGAATGAAGGATTTACTCAATTACACAAGTTCTCTAATATTGTGAAAAATATAACGAAAAACGTGGATCATGTGTACGTGAAAGGAAAAGAAAAGGCGCAATACATTAGGAAATATTCATCGAAGCCCGTAATCGAACTTGATGACAATCCAGCTTTATCGTTAGAAAAACCACATTGTTTGTTTCATTTATCATCAACTGCAATGTGTGCACTTACTAATGTTTATAATTTGTATAATGATTGTTTATTGGTTGAATAAATACCGTTTATCAAAAAAAAAATATTTTTTATTTCAATCAAAATTTTCATCGAAAAGAAATTTTCACACTGTGAGAAGCCGATGCATAGACCTCTACACCACAACGGCCACCATTTTTACAAATAAAACACCATATCTATTAAACAAACTTTTTTATTCCAATTCAAATACTTCTTTATAAATATTGACAGGTATAAATTTTTCAAGATCAATCAAATAACCTACAAGATTCATTTCCTTCATAGTCTCCAAGAAAAATCGTAGGTCCGATGTAAACAGAAATAAATCGCAGGCTTCAGCAGCTTTCCGATATTTTTCTTCCAGATTTTTGCACTCTCCTTCGGTGTAAAATCTCTCCATACCATAAACCGCCTCATGTTCTGCGTCATATTGAAGATCTCGAAATTCTCTAGCCAGTTCCTCCATTGCAGCAACCATGCCGTATGATGGTATCATCTTGATTAGATAGAACTTGTATGATGGTTATACTTAGATGGAACTTGACTTGATAGATGAATAAAAACGGAATGTCTAAGATTAAATAGCAAACTCTTAAGGAGAGGGGGAAGTAAAGAAAACAATATCTACAAAACATATTTTCTATTGCTTAAAAATTTTTTTTAACAAGTCATCACATGCGAATTCTCCTGCACCTGTACTAATTTGATTAGGGTGGCAGGTAAAAGCGCCAGGTCTTAGACTCCCTGTGGAAAACTTCGATACAGTTCAAAAAGAGGAGAACAGCAAACACAGTAAATTATTACCAAATTATGTTCGAGTGATTATTTGTGGCCCAAGTGGTTGTGGGAAGACTAACAGTCTTTTGGCACTTTTATTCGGTAGAAATGGCTTGCGATTTGAAAATGTCTACGTGTATTCAAAATTCCTCTTTCAACCCAAATACAAGCTTTTGGAGGACGTTTTGAAGAGTGTCAAGGGTATGGGATTCTATCCATATGGTGACAATGATTTGATTGAAGATCCCACGTCAGCAAGAAAAAAATCAGTTTTCATATTTGATGATGTAGCGTGTGAGAAGCAAGAAAAGATTCGATCCTATTTTTGCATGGGTAGACAGGCATGGGTAGACGGCCATGGTTGAGCGTTCCATACGAACGATTAAAGAAAAACTATTCAAGTATTTCAGTTTGCATGGGACCTATAAGTGGGTGGATATTTTACAAGATATTGTGAAAAGCTATAATTCACAAAAACATAGTGTGACCAAAATGAAGCCTCATGATGTGAGCAAAAAACATGAAAAGGGTCTGCTCAATACTGTTTACATTACATTAAAATATCTACAAATCGTCGAAAATTTCGTATTGGCGATGTGGTGCGCATTAGTAAAGCAAAGCACGTATTTGAAAAGGGATATACTCCGAAATGGACAACTGAGCTATTCAAGATTGTTGATGTTAAAATTACTAATCCAGTGACGTATCTGCTTGAAGATATAAATGGTCATCAGATAAAAAAAGCATTCTACGAGCAAGAATTACAAAATACAAAACAAGAGGATGTTTATTTGGTGGAAAAAGTGTTACGTAAAAAAGGGAAAAAAGTATATGTCAAGTGGCTTGGATTTGATAATTCTCACAACAGTTGGATAAGTTCCAACGATATTTTATAGGTGTGAAACATCATTGCGCATGCCCTATCTGTGATAAAGATTTTCTTTCTAATTTCACAAGCAGTAATCTTTGAGTATTGAAGGTGTATGGTTGTCGTCGTAGTCGTCATCGTCGTCATCAATTAAGTGAAATGGCTACAGCAACACAGTCAATACATCAACTGCTGTCAGAAATTGAGAATGAATTAGCTCAGGAAGCCCAACATCTGGGGATAGATGAAAATGAGAAGAGTGAGATAACAGAAGCACCGGAAGTAGTAGCCGAATATTCGTTACTGAGCACAATGTCCTACTCAGCTAGCAGCAACATTGCGATATATGTGGAATTGAACAGAAATTTTGAACCCATCATCCGGATACCTGTTAGTGATCAAAATATGTTGATTTTTGAAGAATTTGAGTGGAACCTTCTAATTAGTCATCTAAAGTGGATGCTGATGGGATATTTCAAGTGTAGGGAAATCGCCCATCTCCGATTCATTTCCAGTAAAGATATTATCATCAGCGAAGTTCAAGCCGAGAATCAGTTCAAACTTGTTTCAATATCAAAACAATCTCAGACCTTGTACCTGACTGAAG
>OY293303.1:82763439-83000048 GCA_958502075.1 Orchestes rusci
CTAACAAAACACAGTGGGAATCATTCAACAGGCAACACACTATGACGTCATACACAGCGATTCGCAATTCCTGTCCCCCCATCCCAAACTTGCTAGCAGGGGGGCTCGAATTTCCCCACAACGAAAGCACACACACAATACAAGACCAAAACACACCGAAACGGTATCTAAAATCTATATAAATTCCTATGACTCAGGTGGCATAGGTACCCCCGTCCCCCCATCAAGCCCTCAAACTATCTCCACGAGCAGGGGGGCTCGAATCCACCCACAACGAAACCACACACAATTTAAGACAAGACCAAAACACACCGCAACTGAACTACAAATCTACATTCTATTTTAGGCACCTTGTTAGCGTATTGGTTAAGACTGTCACGTACAAATCCAAAGGACGTGAGTTCAATTCTCGATATCGCGTTTTTTTTTTTTTTCAGGCGATCATCGGGGTAGCAACTGAACCACAAATCTACATTATATTTTAGGCACCTTGTTAGCGTATTGGTTTAGACCGTCACGTACAAATCCAAAGGATATGGGTTCGAATCTCGCTGTCGAAAAATCTTTTTTCAGACTTAATCTAACCTCCGCACCCCCCAATCCCCCCATCTTGAACCCAGGAACCAAGCTATAAAAAATCCCCTGTCAAAGCTGTCATCTGTCAAAGCTGTCATCTGTCAAAGCTGTCAAGATCGAAGCGTTATGTCAACTGTCAAGATCGAGATCGAGCGACGTTGCCAGATGAGCAGTCTTCGAGCGACGTTGCCAGATTCATCAAAAATTCCCTGAAATCTAGGGAAAAGTCAAAAATATGCCTCGCCCACTTGAGCGCTGATTGGCCGGTGGTCCAGAAGCCCCCCTGTTTATCTACTTTCCATCACAGCAATACCAAATCATCCGCCGATTATAAGTAAATGATTGGAGTTTAATTATTTTTTAACATTTCCTATTATTTTATGTCACGAAAAAAATGAGATTTTCGCAGAGGTAAGTCCCTTGAAATCCAAGACCTCAAACTTTCAATGACTCTAGTCTCTATACGGACTCGAGAAATGAATCAGAGACAAAGTTTAGGTAGTAAATACCCACTGAATAGATAATAATAGTGGACCTCTTCGAAAGGGCAAATTTCACATCACTATTTTTATTAAACCCATGAGGTATGCGAACTGCGAAGACAAAAAAAAATATCATTTCTTTTGGGCACCCATTCATCTGTCTCGAGAATCAGGTCCCAAGCAAACCCATGTTCCGCAAATACAAAATGTACAATACAAACATAAGTAATACAGGAATCTATGAATACGAATTTCCGAAACCCCCAAATCGATAATGTTCAAATTACAGTTTTCTCTAAATCATCACTCGCCGCATCTATGAGTAAAAAGCTGAACTCCTGAAAAATGGCATTTCGTGGTTCCTACCTGTCCTACCCACAGATGATATTTCTTTCCATCTCTGTTATCCTATGCAATATGCCCCATCTTCTTTCTCTGTCCACTGTAAACCTTGGAAAATTCACAAAATATTTCGCAAAAAGTCAGATCATTCAAGAACGGAATTTTTGTTGATTGAAAACGCAATGTTATATTGATATGCAAATCCTTGTGCTTCGAATAAGTTATTTTTGTTATGAAAAATGAAGAAATAGTTGAGAAAGCAGCGATTGATGTAACCGTTTCGATACATCCAAAAATAGGTCATTTTTGATTGTCGAGAAAACTCTTCAAATTGAATCTAGCTCGGACACGTCAATTTTGGTTTCAAAACATTTTTGTTGTATTTTCACCCCTACCTGTTCACCTCTAAGCGGGGGTAGGTACACACAAAAAATTAATAAAAATCAAAAAATTATAAATAATAAGAAATAATAATGAATAGTAACAACTTGAAACTTCAGGGATATATTCTTGATAAAAATACTTATAAAATGACCTATTACTCAAATCCCGTTCTCATTTGAAGCTCTAGGGGTAGCTATTTATCACTCCCGCTTAGGGTTTGACAGGTGGGGGTGGAAATACCAAAAAAATGTGTCCACAAAGAACAAAAATCGAGGTGTCCAAGTTCTTTGTGCCACATCCTTTTGAATGGAGCACAAAAGTATTTAGCAGTACTGTTCATGGATATGATACTAGATGACCTGATGAAATATATTTGGGGAATGTAGACTTTCCGGCACAAAATTCCGCCACCTGAATAATTATTGATCAAGTTTGATGCTTCTTAACTTTTTAATCTTTTAATCTATTTTTATGAATTTGGTTTTAATTTGTAGATAAACCTTTTGTGGTTCTTTTCAAAAATGGTTATAAGTAACATTTTCCGTTCAAGGACTGTTTCAAATAATTTTGATCATAAGTTGTCAGCGTACCTGAGTTTTTGCTAACCAGTTGAATTCATATGTCACTAATCATTGTCAAAAAAAATGAATCGTCAGACAGACATTTTTTTATCGCTTTTCCATCAAATATAGTCAAGTGTCTCGATAAATAATAGCCTGATGTGCCGATACCATAAACCTATAATAGTTTCATAGGTATATGCTTGATACCATCAAGAAGGTTATTTACCGTTAAGTACAGCCCACTACCGGAAATCGGTAACGAAGAAATCAAACACCTTTATACAAGGGTAAATCAAAATGTTGTTTTTTGTCGCAACTTCAAGACAATCTTTGGTAAAGTTGAGGGTGATAATTTTGTCACAAACTGTTAACTGTAATCTCAGAAGTATTCTAAACCTTTCATTTTTTCCATCATCCCATCATCTCATTTCTTAAACAAGCTGCAACATTTTTAATGAATTTTTGATTTAAAACTTTTTTCTGAACAAAAATAAATAACAGGGTGTAACCTAAAGTCAATAAACATCATAACATAACAACATTTCAGTATTTTCTCCTTGTGCAGCAATGACAGCTTACATTCTTCGTGCCCCATTTTCTTTCTTGAGGAGTGGCTTGATATTTTTGTGTCAGCACCAGTCGTAACTCCTGCAAGACTTATGGTTGCACAGGACAAAGACGGATGGCTCTTTTGGGATGATCCCAAAGATGTTCGATTGGGTTCAGATCTGGGCTACATGCGGATCATTCCAAACCTAGAAGTCCAACTTCGTCCCGGATAATCGCTCACTACCTACCCATGCACCAAGATGTCTGACATTACTACTATGTGTTTGATAATTTTGAGAGCTTCGCTGGATGGCGCTGCTTCTGACATCCGATCTCTGAATTTCTCCAGTGAAAATTATGACATCGCTTGAAACGCCTTGTGTGACAGATTCAATAATGTGCGTTTATTAGTGCACCAGGCATGTGAAGTCATTATTTTCTCCGCAATCGATTGAGAAGAAATCCGCTAGTGAATTACGCTGAGTAATAGACCTACACTCAAAAAAATCTTGATCATAATTTCAATGAACTGCTTTCATCAACTTCATTTTCAGAGGCTCAATGAACTTTTCATTGAGCCTAAGTACAGAACACAGTAAAAATCATTGTTTCTTGAACAGCTATCATTGTAATAATAAATTCAGCTTCAATAACATGTTTAAACATTAGGGGAGAGAGGAATTCTTGCAAGAATTCTTGCGAGATTGCCAAACTGCAAATTTAATAAGTGGCTACCTTGTTTTCAAGGTATTTTTAGTCTAATTAAAAATACTCTATACTCTATGAGTGCATCTTCGGTAGTCACCAATTATATAATATGTACATTTTTAGATCACTAGTGATACTAAAACATTTTCAATGAGACCCATATTTTTCCATGAACCTTGGCTACTTATGTAGACACGATGCAACCAAATACATCTGGCAACACGACACAAATGCCTATTTGAGATCAACCAATCACAGCTGATAGTCATTTTAACCAATCATAGCCTGTAGCTCCCTTGGAACATTGTTGTGGGCTTGTTCAAAATTCAATATTTTTGAAGGCCGAACAGCTGATTTATGTGAACAAAACTTATCAATAATCAGTAAATTATAATTGTCCTATAACAACAACGATATTGAAATAATTAAAAAATCAAAACATATCCTCAATAATACACTGGCTAATCCCTTTTGATGCAAAGTGAAAATTCTGAGTGCTTTTTATTTGCAACAAGGCAACGTTGAACGAACGTTGAACGAATTCAAGGGACGAGATGTAAATAATAACATGTTCATTATAGCGACAAACAATTTGCCCGGAATCTAGGGTCTACGCTAGTTCTAGTGGGCTCTATGTTCTAAGCATGTATCTCTGTCAATATCAACTTTCGGAATAGACAAGTATGGGTCGATCGCAATATTTTTGTGTGAGGAATTTGCCGTGACCGTATATCCCATTCTTTCTGGGCCTGGGACACCCTATAGATAGACATAACTAGCTTAATTAGGGGTAAAATGTTCAAAATGTTAAAATGTGTTATGGTTAAAGCAATGTCAATGGTTAAAATGAATAAATGATGAATAAAATACATGGATAAAACCATAAATAGGACTATGAACAACGCTAAAAGACAGTCATTTTTTGTTCTTGAAATGACGGTTATCTAGTCAAGTCTGGGCAAGTCTGTCTTCCTTCATCCATTTTTTTTCAAAAATACTTTACTCAATCCAATTAACATGATCATATTCCAGTTACTAAAGAAAAAATATGGAATAAGTCGTATTATCAGATAAACAGAGAGCTTATTTTGAAATACCTATAACCAACTGGAGCATGAAATGATTGTTTTTTTTAAAGCTAACCAAAACCGTTGATTGAAACAGGTTTTTTCAATCAACGGTAAGACATTCTCTAATAGCTCCCATACATCCTATTTTGGTGTTCGAAGACCCCTTTTTGCGCTATTTTGTGCTACGAGCAATTCTCTAGCACTATGAAGCGCATCTGAGGCGTCATTGTTTTTGCAGCCTTCGTGATCACTCATGCTATGAAGTGCTATTTTCATCAAGATAAGGCACCGATAGCGTTAGCGCCTTTTCGTGCAATAAGTGCTCCGTGAATAGTTTGTTTATTTTTGAAAAATTTAGAATCGCTCGTGTTTTGTGGATTGTGACGTACGATTGCTTCGTAATACGTGCGTTTATTTTGAATTGGCCAAGGATTGTGGAGTGGATATGAAATAAATGTCTACTGTTATTCAATCCGTATGTATTCGTCTGACATGCTCAAAGTAGGGCATCAAGAATTTTGAGTAACTACCATCACATTCAAAACATTGCGTCTATCGACCGCCATATGTGATTCAACATTTCGCTCATATACGCTGTTCACGGTGCTCCATATCACCAACGCTATAAAACCTCTCCCAACGACAAAAATATAATTTGCGTTGCATACCACGATAGCGTGTTTCCGAACACATCCTTAGCATATCCTCCCTACCGGAGCTGAACTTCATGCAATCTACTATTTTTTCAGTTATTTTCCACTACTGGAGGACTCTCAACTAATGGACGAATCGTACCATCTTGAATGGTGGCGTGGATCAAGTATTCAATTTTACTATATCGGGGCACTCAAGTATTTTTTTTTTAAATTTTGCCTTAAATGCTAACCAGTCATTATACAGCTCAAATTTACGATTACCTGTCATGTACTTTCAACCGAATTTAGAGGAAATCTGATGATCATAACAAAACAACCACTTCTTGAACAACCACTTTTTCTCAAGCATTGATTTTATTTTCAAACGTGAAATTCATATTGATTACAATATATTTTATAGAAATAGCAAGAAAAAAATCGTTTTAGTAACAAAGTCACAAATAAAATCGCTCTTTTATGTGACATCTAGGCATGCCATGAACAATTATGTGATGAGCCAAGATATTATCGAGACACAATAATTTTGT
The DNA here is from genome assembly GCA_958502075.1 of Orchestes rusci. Taxonomy (NCBI): domain Eukaryota; kingdom Metazoa; phylum Arthropoda; class Insecta; order Coleoptera; family Curculionidae; genus Orchestes; species Orchestes rusci. The sequence goes on from OY293303.1 coordinate 82,769,297, forward strand.
AGATGAATAATCAGTCTATATTAACGTTAGGCAGAGCCCTCTCAACCTAACCAAGACTGAAAGTGACAACAACAATGTACCAAATTTCCAATGTTGGCAATGAAATGATGTATAGTCATATGATGCTAACGTGAAAACTTGAAAACTGAATGATAACGATGATGATAAACCAACATGTTTTAGAATCAGCCAAACCGGCTCATGACCCGATGGTGGAGATTGATAGACGTGTGACTTACCGATTTCAATTTTACGTTGAAGATCAATGATTTTTGCTTGAAGATCCTTGAAGTTGTATATCTGTGGAAGAAATTAATGTTGCAAGCCTAATATGAAACAAAATAGACAAGCCGATAATTTTTTTTATATTTCACTTGCAAAGTAGTAAATTCGATCTCTCAAAGTTCCAGGTTCAGGTCCAAATCTCTCTTGAGCGATATTTTTGAATATGTTTCAATAATAAAAATACTCAGTGGCTTCTCCACACATCCAGTACGGAGTTAAATCTGAGAGCGTTCTCACTGATATTTGTTTGTTCTTGGAGGAAGATACTGCAGATCACATTGAGGTCCTCCTGAACAGAGATACACATACATACATACAGAGTGACAAATTTGAAAGCGGATCACCACCAACATTCTTAGTTATGGAGCGATATTGACACGATTTGTTTTGAAATTATGAAGGGGAAATGGTGTATATTTTGGGTCCGAGGCATTCCGTCATAGGACTCGGTACCTGAGGTCTTGTGATTGGTTGAATTTGAAACCCAGACCAATAAGCTGTTGAAGTGCCGAGATCAGAGTCGGAATGGTAAACGGTGCCCAGACGTATGGCATAATGTTTCGATAATTATTTAAACACGTATTTTGTGAAGCAGCACCACCCTAGTTACGGCACAGGGTCCCAAGTGTGAGCCCTGAGGGATTCCTGATACAACCCGGATTTCACGAGATACACTGCCAGATTTGAAAATTGGAAACAAGATCGATTTTTTCAAGCTTTTGGAAAACTGGACAAATCAAATCCTTAGTAAATGCTCGTCAAAGATAGAGCTTCTTGGCATAGGATTTGAGGAAATATGAAGACACTTCGTCTTGGCTAGTACTCTCTGAAGTATCTGCATGATAGACCTGACAGTATCTGACTATGAGATCCTCAGTGATTACAGTCGCTCTTGGATTTTTTGCTTAAAGCAAGATTCAAAATGACAGGCAAACGGTTCAACAATCTAGTCTGGTTTCCGTCTGGCTTGTCGTTTGTTTTCCATTATCTTTGGGAAAAATTACAGAATTTTCTCAGTGTGTTGGCGTACGATCAAAAATATTTCATGTTGCAAGGGCTACAATCTTCAGTATTCCACACGTTCCTATACAGGTGGCACCATAATATGTCGATCAGATTTTCGATTCTTGTCTCTTGTCAATGGGTCTATACAATGTATAGACTATGATGTCATCATAGTCTCCTTATTGAAAACCACGTACACGATTTCCATTTTTAATCAAGTCAGTTCTTTTGACTGACTTGAAGTATCTTGCTCCACTAGAGTTCCATGATAACTGCAGGGTAGTATTATTCGTCCAGACAACTTATGAAATCTTGAAAAGTCCTGGTATATGTATACGTCAGCTGAATTCAAAACTAGATCAAAATATCTTGTCAATAATTTATTTGGTATTTGATTTAGTTGTATGGAGCTCCATAAGTTAAGTATTATTCATCAACACGTCCGCTCCGCAGCGAAGGACTTCTTATAGTTTTGTGAAACACGAGATTGAATGGTGGTTCCGTTCATGAGAGGTTGAAATCTCCACACAATAGGAATCTTGCGTCTGCGAAACTTGCTAGTTTGACTTCTGAACCTGACCTCAGGAACAAATTGATTGTCGATAAGTCCAATCCAGTATTATCAGTGAACGATAAATATGAGGTTAAATTACTTCTCGTTTTCTTGAACCTCCTTGCATAAAGTATCATTTATGATACATGATAAGTACACGAGTTGAATCCCAATTTGACGAAAACCCTACAGTAACAACGGCATACCGTTATCCAGCATATAATAGAAACTGACGGATGACGGGAAATTTCAAGCCGGGAGATAAATTAGCAAAATCTAATTAACAGGCTCATTGTGTTCGGAATAGCAAGATTCGCAGATCGGAGAACATGTTTGCGACATGGCGGACGCTATCCAGCTAGAGGTCAAGTAGCTTTGCTGATTTGCGCTTATTGTACATAGATATTTTAAGTGTGCTGTATTCTGATTGGTATCGTACATTGTTCAAGTAGTCTATTCTTCACAATACTTTACATGATAAAAAAACCACTTTGTCACTACCTAATTGACCTACGATATGTAAGAATAGCGTCTTATTTATGTTGTTTTCATGGTCCGGTTACTTCATCCCGTTTTAGTTGAAGGTGAGATTCTTGTCCCTAGCTCGACATGCCGTGCGCCCAATCTACAGTCATTCTTGTTTTATGAAAAAAGTTGAAAAACAAAGACATCAAAAATGGGGGAATATGCAATCCAATTATTCCTCATCTCTGTGGTCCGGGTTGTTTGGAGTCATATATCCTGCTTGTGGATTTCTTGTAAGTAATGATAAATCAAAATGATCATCAGAACTTTAGTGTGATTTATAATTACTTACTACGAATCCACAAGCGGGGTGTGACTCCAAACAACCCGGGCCACAGAGATGACGAATAATTGCATATTCCTCCATTTTGGATGTCTTTGTGTTTCAACTTTCAACATCAGCTTTGGGGAGAGTTGTCGAGATCATCAACAACATACGTCATTACTGTGAAGTGCCATCAATATAATCTGCAGGTTTTGATCTATCTCAGTGAGTGAGTTACGCCTACTGCACACAGATGTAGCCACGGGAACTTTCCGTTTTACAGTGTTCCACAAGTCTGGCATGATGAGATTTCCATATTGATGTTCTCTAACCTAACATAAAATATGGAAGTAATAGTCCGTCCACACGAATCTGTTGTTACTGTTAAATTAAACTATTTTGATTATTTGTATTACTATTTTATTTTGTCCAATGTTCAATATTTATTTTACTCCTGACGTTTTTACAAGTGATATAGTCTATTGTCTAAATTTTAGTTTATTCATTACTCTGTATGTCTACAACTAATAACCACTATGTTGAATCTCCTGTTCTTGTATGTGCTATCTTGATGCATCTCCAATTGTTATGTGTTTTACTCTGATTATGTACACCCATATTTATATCCATGTTTTTCTTCAATACTTATAGAAATCCTGAAGAAGGAACGAATCCGTTCCGAAAGCTCGATTAAACAATTCATGCGAACTCGCGTATCGTAGGCCTCTCATTTTTGAATGCTTCCCACCACCTTCTCCTTCTAAAACCGATTCTGATACTTTTTGGACCGGTTGTAGTTAACCGTAAGTGTTATGAAAGTGACGTCATATCAAAGTCTTTATATTCCAATATATAGACTTTGGTCATATGAAGTCATTTTCTGATAATTCAGATGTTTGTAACTAATAACGCAGTGTATAGGATTCTTGTTCCTCTCTTGAAATAATTTTCTGGGATAAGTGTTTAGGCTAGAAAAAAATAATTCAATAACAAAATATCTGTGTAACCAATTATGATTTTTTTTTGGCACAACCACTTATCCCAGCAAGATCTTTCAGGAGAAAAAAAAACGCCCCAATACATTGTACTATCAGATACAAACATTTGCATCAGTGACGGCGGTGGCTGGTGGGTTGATATTATGGAGGTTCTGCATAGTGCCGCAGGCAATGCGCCACAGGCAAAAATGTTTCGATGGATTTCCCCTCCTTTATAATCAATTTTCCATCATTTCCACTAGGGGAAGTTCAGTTCTATTATTTTTTTATCTTCTCACACTTAAAATTGTTCGTGCGTTTTTTTTTTACGTTTTGACATTTGAACAAGGTTTGTAAAAAGGACAGGTTGCTTCGTTAATTTCTGACCAATCAAGCGCGGCAAGAGACGTCACCCGGTGAGCCCATTCGAATGAAAACTCTAGCAACAACAAAACTTCAATCTGAGAAAAAAGCTTGTTATAAATTTAATAAAACTCAACTTGAAAATGAATGGTCATCGGGAGAAATTTTTTAAATTAATCCAGAAATATCCTATATTCCTCCTCCACTCCCTATGCCCCCACCGTTAATAAAAAACTGTATTTCTCCTTCTGTTGACTGGTTGCAGCCATTCCTTTCACATCCAATTTTTCTGAATGATGCACTACTCTAATATTGAGAAATGGGAAAGAGTGTTTATTGCCACTCGCCCCTATAAACATTGAATATAATAATGATTTTGTTGCCCTATATAGATAAAAACCTATTTCCGTCCAAGCTTCATCACCACAACGCAAAACAAAACAGAGAAAACAGAATAACGCATCCGTTTTGTTGCATCCACAAATCCATGCATTTTTCAAATAAATCTTTCCATTAAATTTACGAGTTCTTCCTCCACTTAAACCAGATTTTTCAATAAAAATGTCTGTAAATGGCCTACCTCTTTTTTTCAAATCTAGTTTTTCTTCGTATGAATATTTGAAAAACTTCTTCACATTAATCAGATCGAAGACCACTTGTTCCATACACAGTTGATAATAATAATTGCCAACAGTACACAAAAACAGAATCACACAATCACACACTCTATTTCATTGTTTTCAAATTCAATCCTACACACAAAAAAGTCAAAAAGTCAAAACATCAAAAATAATTCCCACCGTAAACAGTCGCGAAAAAAATCGATATGCAAAGCCGTGATGCGATATGAGATATTATGCTGCAAGTGAAATATAACATTATTATTTGTTTGTTGGTAATGGAGCATTTTAATATTTGATAGACTTGTTTACATGATTATTTTTTCGGGACTTTTTAATTTTTATTTGGGAGCTCTGCAGCACTGCAGCGCTTATGCACCAGCCGCCGCATTATCAAAAAGTCAATGTCAAAAAAAATCAAAATATACAGGGTGCTACTTGATGGTATGAAATAATTTAAAGTGGGAGTTCCTGGATAAATTTTAAGTCGAAAAAATTATATAAAATAAAATAAAAATAAAAAAGTGTGTTAATAATATCATAATAATATCCACATAATATCCTGTGGCAAAATTCAGTTCAATATCTCAAAGCGTCTTTGGAAAATGTATTGAAAACTGAAAATAAAATAAATCTTCGAGTTTCCCCTTAAAATTATAACATACCATTAAGTAACACCCTGTATAACTTCATATGACGTCACTTTACAACACTTCCGGTTCGTAACAACCCGTCGCTATATCAACAAAAAAACGTGATTCTATGGCCTTAGACTAGGTACCAAGAATTATCAAAATCGATTTGCACGTTTTTGAAAAATGTAGCAAAAACCTGACAAACTGGGGTTTTGACCTCCGCCATAGGCTCCCGAAATTATGCCATATACTTACCGGACACCCTGTTTATTTTGAGTGATATGTGATAGAGAACATCGTTCACAGTACATTATGGGATTCTGACCATTGCAAAAGATTATCTCTTTAGTATGACATTTTTGTATTACTATTTTATTATTTCCGTGATTGAATATACGTTTTTGGGATGTTTGATGATTTGTAAATGCTGTTGATTTGTTTTTATCAATTTATGACTTTTCAATCCATTTTTCAATCAGATATCTGTATTATGAAGAACTCTTTAAGGGGGTACCTATCATTTCGCTCAATGTTTGGGATGACTAAGATTTGAAAATGATAGTTTCATGTTTTAACGGGATCTAGTAAGGTTAGTCTTGGTTATGAGTTTTCCTAGATTTATTTAAATGTGTCGTGGTCTAGAATAGATTGCGATAAGGTGCGAATCCACAGTAAGAATATCTGATGAGATTTTTGTCTTGTGGAATAAAATTGAATCTCTTTGTCGAAACATGTCTAGGACACAAGATAATCTCATGAAACAATACATGTTGGTGTCTTAGATGCACATACAGACTCTAGTCCATCGTGCTCCAAAACCGCTTGAATTGTCTCTTTTTTTATATTGTTCTGCTTGAGAAATATTAGGTCTGTTCGTAGAACAATCTTAAACCAGTCAGCGTTTCATCGATTGGTCAATGTAAGTCAGTGATTGTTTGCAAACTACAAGTGCTGAATGCTGATTGGGTCTGACTGGTTTGTGATTGTTCTACGAACAGATCTATTATATACTGCTGATTTTATTTGGATTTTCACTTAAGACATAAGCCGATTGTGAAAACAGCGCAGCAGAGACACCGTGTCTCATGAGAAGAAAATCTCATGTTTCGAGTGTCTCACAGAAATCTCTCATGTTCTGTGGAAACACATGTGAGATTAATTTCACGTGTAACAAAAATCTCATGAGATTTTTGTCTCCTTGTGGACACCTAGCTATATACCTACAAAATGCTATTTTTGATACATTAGAATCATATCATTATACATACATAAAGGTTGACATTTTTCCAATGAGCGCAGCATTCAATTTTTTGCTTGAACCGATGATAGTATGAGAATTTGGCAAAATATGTGGATCACGATATCATGAGGGACAATTTTTGAGGTATGAGTTGTTATTTTGGATCCAACCTCCTCATGCCCTGAAATTTTTAATGGCAAAATCAAATCTTCAGGTAGTTCTAAATAACATCACTTCTATTTTGTTTTAAATTGTAATCATTTTTCAACTTCTCCAAATTTAAAGAAAAATAAAAAATTTAATGACTATTCTATAATACATGTAGTATACATCCACTCTCTATTGGTCAATGTGCCTCGTTACTCATACCAGTGACTTTTTTTTATTCACTAAATTGTTTTCAACTAATAAAAAGATCTAATCTCATTACGCCACTGTTCAAGAGCCTTCAAATCCATCATTTTGAAACAGCTCATTTGACCGTCCAGACTTGTTTTATAGTCATTGTGTTAACAAACTCACCTCACTTCAAGTACAGTTGTCAAAAAGTGCCGTGCACTCGTACATAATGAAAAAGTCGTCTCCTTCTTGATAATTTTTTTTGGCATACATCCGCATGGGATGTTTATAAAATGATGGACTGGGTCTCTGGGCATTGGAAAACGGAAATTACGACATTTTTTATCAAGGCCAAAATTTTTTATTGCGAAATATGTCATCAATCTGTCAAAATTGTGTACTTTTCCACACATACTTCGTCATATCTCCGGAAAACATCTAGATATCAAAAACTTTTTTTTTGAAATGATAGGGGAATTGTGAGAGAAGGTTACCGGGGTAGTTTCATCAATATGAAAAATCAAGTTTTTTGGTAAAACTGCGAAAACCTTTAACAATAACATTTTCTGCAGAACTATTTTCAGTAGGCAAAAGTTTTTGTTTTGAAGAATTTTGCTATACTATCTGCGTACGAAATAAAGTCAAAGGTTAAAAAAGTTTTTGAAAAAAGAATCAACTTCCTAAGTTGTACAGTTTTTGACTTATAATCTTTTGAAGTTGAGTTTCCGCATGGGCGGCTCGCGGCGCGGCGTTTAAACAGCCATGCCATGCTGCGCCCTGCATTAAATACTATTATAGCGCTATTATGGGGCTGTCCAATTGATTTTATGTATAAACTCAGAACTGTAAATACAAGTTCAGAAAGATTCTGAGGTATATTATAGCCTTGGAACAATGATCTTCACAATCTGTTAAGCTTTCTTGGTTTAGGCTGTTAATGCAATTCGCATATTTTTCACACTCATTGCAACATTTTATTTCTGATGCAAAGTAGGAAATAAACTTTGACATTTTGTCGTCAAACTTTCTCTCACATCATCGAACACTTATTCTTGAGTAGAAAAATTGACCTTCAGAGTATCTTCTTTTTGGCTATATTTGAATTGTACCAAATTCTTGATCAATACAGACATCTAAGAAAACATGATACATAGATTAATTTGCGTTTCGTCTTTGTTATACTGGGTGATCCATTTGAGTTGAGACAGCCCGTGTTTTGTCATCTTATGCCATTCTATTCGTGAACAGTGAATACCCTATTTGTGCCTTTTCATCGCGAACAATCGCGAATTATCTAGACCAGCCAGGTGCGCGTTATTGGGGAAACCCGAAAAAAACAATAGAGACTAATGTCAGATTTCGATTGTCAATTTTGTTAGAAAGCTTGATTTGTTGAAATAATTAGAAAAATAGAAATGTTATAGCAGAAGAGTTTCAGAGGGATTTTGATTTCGGAATATACAGTCCACTGAAATAGCTGATCCCTCACATTTGGACCTTCGCAACCGTATATTGTGCCACGAAGATTAGAAAGAATCCTGAAACCAGGTAGTTGTTGATTGGTTCATGGATTTTAGAAATCGATTGAATTCGTTTGGATTACGATTTGAAGAATAGATAGGCAGAGAAACCGAGACAGAAACTGAGAGGTGAAGGCCAAGATTTGGGTGGGTATTACTATTCCTTGTATCATTTTTGCTATTTTTTGATAATATCGATTCAATTTCGCCACGCCTGTGCATTGTTTTCGTTTTTATTTCTTTGTACACAAAATGGCTACCGAATTCACTCAACAAGACAAGTTAATTGGATCTCGGGGAACTTGCAAAGGGCAGTTAACAATCTTTCAAAAATATTTGAAAGTTGTCGAGGCAAAGCCTACTTTAAGAGATGTTGATTTGCTTGAAATTAATGATTGAATTTCGAAAGTTGAGGAGGTGTATAGTAAGTTCGTAACAATTCAATATCAAATTGAAATGTTGATAGCCGAAAATGATTTTGATAACGAGGTAGAAAGTAGGACCAATTTTTAAAGCCAGTATTTCAATTAAGTAGTCGTTGCTAAGGCTTTTCTGAAAGTTGGTGATGGACAAAATAGAGATAGTGATATTGTGCGCCTTGATTCTGGAGAAAGTGCTACGTTGGCAGTACAAGAAAATAGTGTATTTAACTCGGTGAAGTTACCTACGATTACATTACCCAAGTTTAGCGGTAATTATAATGTATGGTTAGAATCTCGAGATATTTTTGCCAGTTTCATACATGAAAATATATCGTTGGCGCCAATCCAGAAATTTCACTACCTCAGAGCTTCTCTCGAAGGCTCTGCAGCCTCAGTTATGAAATCGCTAGAATCCTGTAATGATAACTACGATATTGCTTGGACAACTTCAGCGTTATAATAATAAACGATCATTGATTCATAGGCATATGAAATCTTTGTTTAGCTTGGAGCCTATTGAAAGATCATTGATCGATAATGTTTCAAAAAATTTGAGTTCATCATCCCAATTAGGAGAATCTGTGCAGTATTGGGGAACTAGAATCAATCATTTGGTTTGTACTAAGTTAGACTCCGTCACACTTCGTGAATGGGAACAACATTTTGATCATTTCATAAAAAATTAATTTGTTGAGACAGAAGTTGATAATAGTACTGATAATCTAACCTGGAATAGTTTGAAGGAATTTTTGAAAAGCAGAGCAGACTTATTAGAAATTTTAGAACAGCGTGACGTAAACAAAATGATAATAAGTGGAAAAAAGATTTTGGTAATGGTCGACTCACGAGTGTTCACGAGAATCGTACGTTGGTATCTAGTGGCGGAGGCTGTATTTTGAGCAAGGATGAACATGACGTCAATAAATGTGACAATATCATGATGCTACCTGCGCAGTCGAGACTCGAAAAGATAAAATCTTTGAAGGTTTGTATTAATTGCTTAAAACCTGGTCACTTTGTGAAATTTTGTCGTGGTAATGGTTGTAGCAAGTGTGGTTCAAAACATCATAGTATTTTGCATTCCGAGAAGCCTGCCAAGACAGAAGATCATGTGGTCGACGAGACTGTACCAAATAATAGTGGTATAGCTTTGTCTTCGTCGAAAATTGATTCTAGTGTTTTGTTGTCTTTGGTAGAAATTCGTGATTCAAATGGTGAATTCGTTGTCGCTCGAGCCATTCTGGAAAGTGGTTCTGAAACTTGCTATATTACAAAGAATATGTGTAATAAATTGAATGTCAAAAAAGATTGTTGTAGTGTTCTAGTCGGTGGCATTGGTCAAAGTTCTTTGGAGGTTACCTCCAAGTCTAACATTTTTGTAAGGTCCATGCATAATCAATTTAATGTTAATATCGATCACTGCTTGGTTTTGCCTAGTATTACGGGTTTAATCCCTAGTTCAGATAGATATTAGTTTGTTGAATATTCCAGAAAATATTTCATTGGCGGATTCATTGTTCTACAATCCCAGTGATGTAGATTTGTTGATTGGGGTAAATCTGTTTTATCGTTTATTGTGTATCGGTCAAATTTCGTTAGAAGAAGGTGGTCTCATTTTACAAAAGAACTCGCTTAGGTTGGGTGATATCGGGTCCTATTCCGACAGAAAGTTCTGGTAAAAGCTCTACAGATGCTGTGTGTAATTCCACTCGTAGTCCAAATGGCAAAGACGAATTGAAATTTGATCTACAGAAATTTTGGGAAGTTGAACATGATTTTTCTGAACACTTTAAACCATGGTCTACTCAAGAAATAGCTTGTGAACAACACTTCTGGAAGATTCATAGTCTCCATAACTTTCAAAGGATCTGTGGACAGTTTGGGAGATTCTAGACGTATAGCGGAGAAACAGGTCTATTTTCTGGAATGAAAATTGGGTTTGAATCCTAGGTTCAGAGAAAAATACATCGAGTTCATGTGGAATATATCTCGTTGGGGCATATGAGTGAGGTCACCAATTTCGAGCACAATGAAATAGCATATTATATGCCTTACCATGGTGTATTGAAGGAGGATGACAACAAAACCACGTGTTGTGTTTAATTGTTCGCCACCTTCTAGTTCTGGTGTTTCTTTGAATCAGTTGCAAATGGTTGGACCAGTGATTCAAAATGATTTACTCAGTATATTGTTGAGGTTCAGACAATATCGGTTTGTTTCTTCGAGTGATATTGCCAAAGTGTATAGACAGGTTTTGATAGAACCCGAGCAAAGACAGATGCAGCGTATTTTGTGGCGGAATTCATCTGAAGAAACTCTCAAAGTATTTGATCTTAACACTGTAACATATGGGCAAGCATGTTCGTCGTTTTTAGCGATTCGTTGTATAATGGAGTTGGCAAATAAGTTTGAGGCTGAAATGCCTGGTATTGGTGAGGTTATTAGGACATCGTTTCACGTGGATGATTTCATGTGTGTGGTTCCGACTCAATCGAGACTGGAGCCTATCTTTGTGAAAATGTTTCGAAAATTTTGGATAGTGGCTGTTTCCAATTGAGAAAATGGTTTTCTAACGAGCCACGTATTTTGAAAAATTTTGTGAATAGGACGGAAGATAACTTCAACATTCTAGAATTTGGTGATGAAGAACAAGTGAAGGATTCAGGTTTGACTTGGTCTTCTGCTTTGGACTCTCTTACATTTGAAATTTCGAATCCTCCGATGGAAAAGGTTACGAAACGCTTGGTTTTGTCTCGTATTGGTAAACTTTGGGATCCTTATGGAATTCTGTCTCCTTGCATAATTATAGCTAAGATGATCATGCAAAGACTGTGGATGATTAAATCTTCTTGGGATGAATGCCCGAGAAATTGTATACTCAATGGATCAGGTTTCACAATGAACTTTCTTGTTTTAATGATTTGTTGGTACCTAGACATGTTGTTTGTGTTGGCGCAGTTTCGTTTGAATTGCATGGTTTTTCAGATGCATCTCAAAAGGCATATGGGGGAGGGTCGAGCAATATATATTATGTCTATTGATAGTGATGGAAAGACTATGGTTCGTTTGTTGTGTGCGAAGACAAAAATCTATGACAGTGCCCCGTCTAGAATTACAGGGAATTCTTGTTTTGGCTCGATTGGCTAGTGAAGTTTTTGCCTCATTTAAGTTGACATTTGATCGGTGTATTTTTTGGACAGACTCATCAATTGTGTTGGGATGGCTCAATTCTGAGCCAAGTTCTTTAAAAACATTTGTTTACAATAGAGTGGCCGGGATACAACAAATAACTGGATCGCATGAATGGAGGCATGTGCCTGATAGTTCCAATCCGAGTGATATACAGTCTATTGAATTGGCCGATCCCTCACAGTCCGATATCTGAAAAACGATAAGGATTTGAAAAGTTGAAGTAAAAGTTATTGGGTCCTGTGACATAAAAAAAATGATTAGGATTTTGGTTAATATCGATCACTGCGATCGATCAACGAGACCATGCAGGAGTTTGAAGCGGATGTTGCTCGCCTTGCACGACTGGCTTATCCAACCACACCAGAGAACGTTATGGAGAGGCTTGCAGTTCAAGCCTTTTTGGATGGACTTCGAGACCAGAAGATAAGGCAGTCCTTGATAGTTCATCGTCCTGACAGACTGGTGGATGCGCTGGCAAAAGCCCTGGAGTTTGAAGCGGCTAAGCAATCCGTCAAGCTTCCTGCGCGCGTGCGAAGGATGGAGGAACAAGATCTCGCAGAGGAAGACTCCTTCGACGCAAATGTGAGGAGAGTCCTCAAGGAAATGAGGAGGTATCCAAGCGAAAGGAGCTGCGATGCTGGAATTGTGGAGAGCTTGGGCATATGCGTGGCCACTGTAGAAAAGAGATACGGGAACCTGCGTTGGCATGGGAAAACAAGGATCATCGAGCGAGATCAAGCCTCAAGAGCTTTGATGGCTTGTCCAGGAGACAAGAGCTTTCTCACAAAGCCGAGGAAAAGGAAGCGAGCGTTCGCAGGATGACTTTGGTGGATGATTCCTGGCAGACCAGGTCACTTCGAGAGGACCAGGAAAAGGATTCAGATCTGAAGCTGATCATCAGATGGAAACAGGCAGGCCAACGACCAACTTGGCAAGATGTCGCGCGATTCTCCTCCAACGTGAAGTCCTACTGGGCTCAGTGGAACTATAGTGGACGATGACGTCCTGAAGAGAGTGATGAAGAATCTGAATGGCACAGAAGATCGGTAGCAGATAGTAGTCCCCCGAAGCCGGCAGACAGAAGTGATGAGCGAAGTCAACGATGGCGTCACGGGTGGGCATCTAGGAGTGACGAAAACGCTGGGAAAACTGCGAGAGCGGCTCTACTGGGTCAACTGTCAAGCCGATGTAAAGGAATGATGCAGAAAATGTGCCGTATGTGCGGCAAGTAACGGACCCCAGAAACGGCCAAAAGCTCATATGCGTCAATACAACGTGGAAAACCCTTTTGAAAGGATCGCAATCGACTTGGCTGGACCGTTCCCTGAATCGGACAAAGGAAGTAAATACATCTTGGTCGCCATTACTCCAGCGAGTGGGCTGAAGCGTCTGCCTTGCCAAACCAGGAGGCGGCTACCGTTGCCAATGTCTTGATTGATCCCGTTGGAGCTGCATTCGGACCAGGGCAGGAACTTCGAATCGACGTTATTCCAGAACGTCTGCGATGTCCTGAAGATCAAGAAGACAAGGACAACGGCGTTGCACCCACAATCGGATGGCATAGTGGAGCAAATGAACCAAACCATCAATCGACACTTGGCCAAAGTTGTCTCTGACCATCAAAGAGACTGGGATCAACATCTCCACCTGTTCCTCATGGCGTACAGGTCAGCAGTTCATGAATCGACGGGCAAAACACCGGCCAAGATCATCATGGGTCGTGAACTCCGGCTGCCCTGCGACTTGAAGTTTGGCTGTTTACCTGGTGAAGATGTCGCTGGGGAAGACTACGCAAGTGATCTTCGCCGAAAGATGGACGATATCCATCAACAAGTCCGACTAAACATCCAAAGTGCCAGCGACAGGACGCATACGACGTGAAGGCCGGAGAAGAAGGAGGGTTCCAGGTTGGAAATTTGGTTTGGCTTCACAACCCACAGAGGCGACGGGGCTTCTCCCCAAAACTGCAAAGCTCTTGGGAGGGCCCGTATGAGATTCTGGAGTGAATCAATGACGTCGTCTACCGGATAAAGACACCGCCACGAGAGAAGCCGAGGGTTGTTCATTTTAACCGTTTGGCCCCGTATGCTGGAGACCATCAGGAAGCTGACGTGAGGCAAATCAAGTCACCTGAGGTGGACATGTCCCTGGAAACCTTCATGTCCTTATATTCCAACGGCCAAAAAGTCCTGAATGGCGTCGTTCGAAAACAGCAGCTGGATTTGTTCAACGCACCGGCGAAGTACGCGTTAGCTCACGTTGTCACTGAAGACCTCAGCATGAGGACTGGACGGGCTGCTGCATTCAAGGGAAAATTAGGGCAAATGGACCATCTGCGACGACAAAGGCCAGAGGTTGGGAAAACGCTTCAAGCCACGACAGGGACACGATACCTGTTTTACCTGGTGACAAAGAAGCTTCCACAACATCGGACCAGCTATAGTGATGTTTGGAGGGCACTTCATCAGCTGAGAAGCTCAATGCTGTCCCAGGACCTGACCCATCTGGCAATTCCAAAGATGACGGACGACCAACTGGAATGAAGAGTAGTAAGGGGCATGCTGGAGGTGATTTTCAAAGAAAGCGGTATTGACATCCTGGTGTGCTGCTATCCTTTCCGGAGGACGAACCAGAGGACAGTGGACTGCTACTTCCATAGGACATCAGGCTGCCGGTTTGGGGACAGTTGTCGATACCGAAATGAAGGCAATTCGGGACGAAATGCCTTGAGATGGGGGCAATGTGACGAAACATGCGTTCAGCGGTGTTGGTGAATGCGCCAGGACCACATTGTGTAGAATCGATTTGTACCTTCTGGTACATTCTAGCGAAACCAGAGGGCGGAGCAGACTTCCACTGTATTCTACGGAGTCCTATACAATGCGGCGTTATTCGGAAAGTTTCAGCGAGAGGGATAGATAATGAGGTCCGCCATTTGAAGTAGGAGTTAGTTATCGATTAGCCACGAATTATAATCGTTACAACATAAATATACGCTGCGATTGTGAACATAAATATTTGTGGTTGTGTTAGTGACTTTAAATAAGTTAATTAAAACTGGACAAGTGTTTTCCATAGCGAAACTCGTTACAATACCCTTCTACTCTGTAATAATATATGTAAGTAGATATTTATGGGTATTGTTTTCTCAACTTTTCTTTAAAATATATTCTTGAGGCCACACATGCTTTCGTTCTATGACTTTTATGTGATGTGTTCCATAATTTAAAACGTCTTGACTTTTTTTTACACTTCTCGAAATTTAAAAATCTACATCATTTTTTGATGTCACAGTACCCAATAACTTTAATTGCAACTCTTCAAGTGATTATAATATACATCCAAATAGGCACCTACACACGCTATTTTTGACGAGTATTTATGTCAAAAATAGCGTGTGTAGGTGCCTATTTGGATGTACATTTTTCGAATGAGATATCCTTCATTGTTTAACTTGTATTGGATAGAAGAAAGGGGACCTACTTCAAAGGATTTTGCACAAAACAAAAAAAAAATCAAATAAGCTTTATTGTGTAAAATACAGAGTATTCATTCACAAAGCAAAAATCAACAACAATAATTATTAATTAATATTAATAATTGATTATCAATAAATATTTCAAAAACGCATATATTTAGGTATAGGACATCATATATCAAATCTGCCTAGAATTTTGAGTAGAACGTCACTATTATTTCATTTGAAAAGAGCATCTCCGAGAAACTCTCCTTACAAATTTTCAGAATCCCGATCGCTTTATTTCCCGAGATATTCTAATCGACCATTTACTTTGGCGAACCCTGTATTCACGATCAAAATAAAACTGAACTTCATATTGGTGTTTGACCAATACGCTGAGCACTTTATTTTGTGGGTATCATGGAGGTAGAAAGGGGTGAATACGACATCACGTGACTAAAATGGGATCACTTTTGCCATCTCACCGCGATCGTTTTGTCAAAGTGTCTGTTTACGTTTGTAGAACGAGTTTTCTGAGTTCTGGCAGTGTTGTGAGGATCCTTTTGTGATTTTTGTATTTTTTTAGATTTTTCAATTATGGTTTCATGTGCCCTGAGAAGTTGTGCGAGTAGAGACCTTATTGATAAGAAAAAAACGACTGTAATCACATTTCATATGTTAGTATAGCATAATACAGGACCAGGATATGAAATTTGTGTCGAGTTTACTGAAATATTTATACCTATGGTTGAGATCTGTAAATGATAATTCACATTATATTGTAGATTCCAATATTTTTTCCAATTTACTCAGTCATGGCTATGATTGATTTGTGTTGGACAATCATAGGTATTTACTAATGAAAAGCATTGATGCGAAGTACCTAGATATATATATGATGGCTTATCACCCCATTGGGGTATCGCCGCGAAAGCTTTCTAGATCCTTTAATAAGGGTAGATCAGTCCCTACTATCTAACAATTACATTCTATCACATATAGTTTTCCACAGTTTTCTATCTCCAGTCTTCGTCTGCCAATTACGTACCCCGGCTCTGCTTAGATCCGCTTTTACTTCTTGCATCCAACTAGATCTTGGCCTGCCCCTTCTTCTCCTTCCTCTGGGTTGCCATTCCACCATGCTGTAAATTGTAGATCCTCTACCGGCTCTCCACACGTGTTCCAACCATCTAATTCTTTGTCGCTTTATTTTTCTGATAACGTCCTCACCTTCCAATTCCTCTAATATTTCTCTATTTGTCCTATTTTGAAATCATTATTTTGAGTCCTTGCTGGTCCTAAAATCGTTCTGATGATTTTTCTCTCTTGTACTCTTAATTCTTCTTCATGTTTTTTTGACATTGTTATTGTCTCTGCTGCGTACATCATTGTTGGTTGTATTATTGTTCTGTATATTTTCATTTTTGTTTTCTTCGTGAGAATTTTGCTGATAATCAATCGTTTGTTGGCTTGATATACCCTATTTGTGTTCATTATTCTTTCTTTTATTTCCGCGTCTCGATCTCCATCACTTGCTATAACTACTCCCAGGTACTTGAATTTATCCACTTCCTCGAAAGTGTGCGAGCCTAGTGTGATTTTTTTACTTTTATCATCCGCAGGCTTATTCATTTTCATGAATTTCGTTTTTTCAGTGTTTATTTTCAGTCCCATTTTTTCTCCCTCTTTCATAACTTCTTTCAACATTGCTTCAGTCGTCTGGCGATTTTTTGTTACAATAGCTATATCATCTGCGTACGCTATGAATTGCCCAAAACCGAGACCAAGACCAAGACCAAGACCTGGAAATCTTCTCAAGACCAAGACCAAGACTTGACGTTCAAGACCAAGACCAAGACCAAGACTCTACCTCGAGAGTCTCGTCTTGGTCTTGGTCTTGAAAACAAAAATCTACATAATGGTATACTTATTAGAATCTGCAAATGTCTGTATCTACTTTCAATAAGTCTTTTATGTAAATCAATTCTTAAAAAATGTATTTTTGGAATTTTCCAATCCACAGTAGTAGGTATAGAACAATGCATGCTACCAGATCACTAGCCTAGTTTACACCGATAACTCGTTTAGTTTGGTCCGATAGGACCAAGTGGGTGGGGATAGTACGGTAGGACCAATGCTTGCTTCTCGCCCGTTTACACCGTCTTGCAACGCGTGAACTAAATGAGTACGCGCGCAATTCGTCAAATGTCAAAAACAAGTCGAAATTATTCATCAACACAATTCGTAACCAAAAAAACATAAGTAAGTACGCTCAGATTGCCTTAGAAACTCAGAACCAACACAATTCACAATAATAAGAACCAACATAGCCTCATAATTTTGATACTTGGGGAGAAGTGAGTGGAGTCCTCAATTCGTCCTCAATTGAGGACTCCACTTCCTTCTCCCCTACTATAATATGGATCTTCATCCTGGAACCTCGATTGATAAAATTCATAATTTTGATCCAGATCGAACCAAATTTAGTTCGGTACACCTGCTGGCAAGTACCGAACCAAGAGCGGACCAGCAACTAGCCTAGTTTACACCAATAACTGATTTAGTTCGGTCCGATAAGACCAAGTGGGTGGGGATAGTACGGTAGGACCAATGCTTGCTTTTTGCCCGTTCACACCGTCTTGCAACGCGTGAAATAAATGAGTACGTGCCCAATTCCTCAAATGTCAAAAACAAGTCGAAATCATTTATCAACACAATTCTTAACCAAAAAAAACATAAGTTAGTACGCTCAGATTGCCTTAGAAACTCAGAACCAACACAATTCACAATAATAACAATCAACATAACCCCATAATTTTGATCCAGATCCAACCAAATCTAGTTTGGTACACCTGCTGGCGAATACCGAACCAAGAGTGGACCAGCTTAGTCCGCAACTGTCCACACCATTAGAACCAAATATTTGGTTCTGATATAGTCCGAATTTAGTACTTGGTCCGCGCACCAAGTTGTTGGTGTAAACTAGGCTACTGTTTACACCATTCGAACCAAATATTTGGTTCTGATATAGTTCGAGTCTAGTACTTGGTCCGCGGACCAAGCTGTCGGTGTAAACTAGGCTACTGAAACGAATATTCGTACATTTTATCGTATTTTTTCAGTAGATTACAAGATTTCAAAAATTACAAGCTTCAAATTTACCATCTGAATGTGTATTTTTTTCACAACACAGAAAAATGATCATAATAATCCATATAATCAAACGATTAAAATGTTTATTGAACTCTGTTACAAGTTATTAAAAAATTAATGCTTAGACCATCAAGTAATGTACCTACATTCCTATAGAGAACATTTTTAGGAGGAATAATTGTATACCTATTCTGTACAGGGTGTCCCAACGATAGAGTAAAGTAGGTTTTATCATATAGGATATGAAAAATATCAATATCAATATGCGTCACAGGTTAGAGGTGTAGATAGCGCACATTCTGAAAATATTTGGAAACATACAGGGTGCGTCACAAAAGTATGGCACGAAAAAGTATGATTTTTTTAAATGGAACCCCCTGTATATTAATTGATATTTCAATTCTTTTTTCAATTTGGAACAAAAATTGTGATACAACTAATGTTCCTAAATTCAACCGTTATCGAGATATCGCGTTTTAAAAATGGCATTTTTGCAACTTTGACATGCTATAAAACTCAAACTAGTCAAGTTAGAGAAAAATGGTTTGCACTTTCCTATCTTATCTTTTCAAGAGCTCTTCTGTCATCTGGATAGAAGGTAACGTCAACTGTCAACTTTTTTTGGCACATTTTGACATTTTTTCACAATAATGGATTTAATCTCCTTGAATAGCTCTTGAAAAGTTAAGACAGGAATGTGCAATCCATTTTTCTCTAACTTGAATAGTTTGAGTTTTATAGCATGTCAAAGTTGCAAAAATGCCATTTTTAAAACGCGATATCTCGATAACGGTTGAATTTAGGAACATTAGTTGTACTGCAATTTTTGTTCCAAATTGAAGAAAGAATTGAAATATCGATTAATATACAGGGGGTTCCATTTAAAAAAATCATACTTTTTCGTGCCATACTTTTGTGACGCACACTGTATGTTTCCAAATATTTTCAGAATGTGCGCTATTTACACCCCTAACCTGTGACGCATATTGATATTGATATTTTTCATATCCTATATGATAAAACCTACTTTACTCTATCGTTGGGACACCCTGTATAGAGTACAACCTCCATAATCCAAACATGCGCTGATCCGAACATTCACCAATCCAAACAGCTTGAACCATAGTCATAATCCGAACAAATCTCGATAATCCGATCACCTGCTACCTTATTCTTGAGTTTAGGGAGTATAGAGTTTCAAAAAGTGAATATTTTGTCATTAGTTTGAAACTGCATTCTCCTCAAGGAATTGAAAAAAAGAGGGCGAAGTAGCAGAAACATAAAACAAAAAAAAACACATTTTTTTCTCTCAACACGCAAGTGTTTTTTATATTATGTTTTTTTTTTGTCGTCACTTTATTTGGTTTTTGCGTCATTTAGATTGTTTTAAAAAGTTGTTTGGTTCAAAAAATTGAGCCGATAATCCAAACAAATCGATACTCCAAAAGGTACTTTGCAATAACTAGTTTGGATTATTGAGGTTGTGCTGATGTAGATGTATTGATGACAAACCGTGCTAAAATCGGTTTTTCGGAAGACAAGGCAGCGTTGCCAGTTACACAAACCCCGCATCCCACACAAACTAATCCAAATCTATTTGTTGTGAATAGGCGAATGAAATGCAAAATGAGCTATGTGACGCTTTTCGGAAACCTTTGTTTGGCATGGGTGCCTAGATAGGTTCTTATGGTTGAAAACGTAAGTAGAAAAGTAGATTCCGTATAATTTGGCCCAATAGGCAATAAAATATGCAAACCATTAACAATGCAAAAGACGTACGTTTTTGATGTCACATGCTATGAAGTTGAATGAAAAAAGACAATCTGCTATTTCGTGCAGCTTGTTAAAGTCGTACCGCCATCCCAGATAATAATAAATGATAAGGAAGAGTACTTGTCTCTTTTTGTGACAAAAAGATTGTATGCCTTTCGCATTTTAAAACGTTTTTTTTTCATTGACAATTGTTTGCATGTTTCATTGCCTATTATGTAGGAATTTATTTTTTTCTTCGGATCAGAACTGCGATTTTGATGAAACATCCACTGATTGACGTTTTATGAAAAACATCTATTGAAGAATTTGTTATGTTGTATGTTATGAGTATTTAGAAACTTCGATAAATGTTTTTCAAGACCATCAAGGCCAAGACCAAGACTATCAAGACCAAGACCACATTTATTTTTCGAGACCAAGACCAAGACTTGGCCAGTCTTGGTCTTGGTCTTGGTCTTGCGAAGCCCTAATCTCGTTCTGTATCCATGCTCTCTTAGCTCCCCTGATAACATTCTTTGAAAGCTATTTTAGTTCATGATATATTTCCATGTCCTTCTCATTATGACTCTTTATCCACTTTAATCTAGCTTCTGCCTTCTTTTTTACAATTTGGTCACATTCATCATTGTACCACTCTCGGTTTTGTTTTTGTCTTGTTCCTATGATTTCATCTGCTACAATATTTATGCACTTCTGAATTTCTTGCCATTCCTGTTGTATGTCTTCAAAGTGTTGGTTGCTTAGAGTCCGATCCATATGTGCTGCGAATTTTGCTTTTATTGCGTCACTTTAAAATTTACTAAACAGTGGGAGTTTAGTAGTCTTTCTTGTGTTCCTTTTCATTCATTCTTATTGCCATATTCCACAACCTTTCTCCATTGTTATTAGTTTTTACATGAATAGTGTGCTTTACTGCAACATGTCTTAAATAATCTTCTTTTCCAATTTGTGCATTACAGTCTCCTAATACTATTATGGTATCTTCTTTTGGTATCTTTCCATATTCAGTTTCAATCATTTCATAAAATAGATATTTTTCCTCTTCCTCCGCTCTTTCGGTTCGTGCATATATATTTAAGAGTGATAGGTTGGATGGTTTCATTTCTAATCTCATATAGGCTATTCGATCACTTATTGGTTTGAACTCTATTACTTTGTCTTTCAGCTTCTTCATGACAACGAAGGCTACCCCATACCTGCCCTGTTTCTCATTTCTCGAGTAGAATACTGTGTACTTTGTCTTATTTATAGTTCCATGGCCCTTCCACCGGATCTTTTGCAATGATGCCAAATCCACCCTATATTTTTCCAATTCCCTTGTTACTTCTTCTATTTTTCCAGGTTCCAACATCGTTCTTACATTCCATGTTCCCACTTTGATTTTCGGCTTTTTTTGTCTTTTGTTTGCATTTTTAATTATGTGTTTATTTTTTTTCTCGTCTACTTCACAATTTGTATCAGTATGTTCACTATCTACGCCTACGGTTTCGGTCCCAACATTATTATCTAACTTTTTGCTGCTTTTAATTTTGTCATTCTTCTGTTGATCTTTGTTTACATAATCCATGCCCATTTCTTTGCCTTTTCATGGAAAAATCCACCAACATAATTTTTTTGAATAATTGCGATACATAGTTGGTTTAGGAACATAAGAGGCCCTCAAAATCCGTCATAAAAAATCCAGGACCGTATTTAAAAAATCAAAGTTGATGATGGCTGCTCATAGACGAAACGTCGGTTCTTCAATTCAATAACGCTATCTTGTAAAGGGCAAAAAGTGGCAATGAAGAAGTTCCATCCATTTCAAAATATCTCTTCAAATGTGGTCAGAAAAAAATGAAAACAATTTTGAAAAATTTGGTTTTTTTTGGATAATTTCGGACTTAGTCGGAATTTCTTGGCTTTTGAAACGGCATTTTGTTAAGCATCAAAATACGCAACTTTGCCTCCATTTAACCGACCTTGTATCTCGCACGGTTTTCAAGATCCCCATGATAGACATCGTTATCTTGGACACACTGTATATCTCAAAACTGAGTAGAATAAATGAGTTCGGCTGAATAACAAAAAAGTTTATAAATAACATGTACTTTAGCATGCGCGTAATTTCAAAGTCCCTGCAATCGATTGATATTTTCGATGCGTCGCGACGCTTTACTCTTGGTAGGCGTCGAATTTTTTCAACTGTGAAGAATAACTACTCGACCCCATACATTGACTACTTTTTACAGAAATCAGATATTCCTATTCGTTTCCGAGATATTGACGTGGGGAGTTTTAAGTGAAAAGCCCTGTATATCTATATAATTCTAAAGCCGATCCTGTCCCACCTTTTCAACTATTTGATAAAGTTTCTTATGTACCTAGATAGACGAGTAATTTATTTTTTAAAAAATAAATCTAGTATTCTTGAAGCTAATAGTATGAAACACAAAAGTAATAAAATGTGTCCAAAATAAGGATGCACAGCACGGGGATCTCGGAAACTATAAAAAATACAGTGTCGGTCAAATTGGACATAAATTGCGCATTTTGCTACCCAACAAGATCTCGTTTTACAAATTTGAAAATTCTAAGCCGTTCTGGAAATATCCGATAAAAACCGAAAAATTGCGATTTCGTTTTTTTTTTAAAGCTATTTTGAAAGATATGAAAAATCCGAAAACACTTTTTCATTGTCACTTTTTAAGCTCTTCAAAACAGCCTTGAGAGATTTTCCGTACGACGTTTCGTTTCGGAGAATCCATCATCAACTTTGTTTTTTTAAATAATGTCCTGGATTTTTTATGACGGATTTCAAGAGTCTCTTATGTTCCTAAACCAACAATGTATCGCAATTATTCAAAAAAATTATATTGATGGATTTTTCCATAAGAACTTATGTGTTAGAGAGAGACAAAAAATACATTTTTGATAGGAATAAAAACAAACACCTCTTTTTCAATAAGTGCGAAACGTCGTACGTAAAATCTCTCAAGGCTGTTTTGTAGAGGTTAAAAAGTGACAATGAAGAGGTGTTTTCGATTTTTTCATATCTTTCAAAATAGAAATCGCAATATCTCGGTTTTTATCGGATAGTTCCGAAACGGCTCGGAATTTTCGAATTCGTAAAATGGGATCTTGTTGGGTATCAAAATGCGCAATTTTTGTCTAATTTAACCGACACTGTATCTTTTATAGTTTCCGAAATCCCCATGCTGTGCATCCTTATCTTGGACACACTGTATAATATCCAAAGGACAATAAAAAAAACTCAATTATCATTAGTTCTTTTTATTAGTCACCTTGCATCCTACTACCTAGGTAGAAATTATAGTTAGGCACAAGTTTTCAATCAATCCTGGAGTTTTCATTGACCCTAAAACCCAAAATCCAGCAACCATTTAATTAAATATCTTGTCTTTGCAGATTCCAAATACTTGTTGATTTCTCAAATACATAATAATATTCCAGAACTTCTCTAATTTTTCAAAATATAATAGAACATGTTCGAATAATTATTATCTATAATAATAATCATATTTTAATTTCAAAAATTCGCAGAGCAGGTTGGGACAACATTTTCAAAATCTATTCTCCCTCACTTTTCAGGTTTCCTGTTTATGTACAGGGTGTCCCATTGTGAGTATTTTTGCGGGGTATTTCCGTTATTCTTATCGATAGAAAGTTGCGGTTTCCACGACAGTCTGCTACTTTCTCGTGAAACTGAAGATGCCGTTAACAAAATTTTCATAGCTCTTTCAGTTTTTAAGATACAGGGCTATACTGAAATTGTTGCATTTAAAGTTACCCCTCGTATCTAAACTATCAGATAAGTTATGGAAATTTTGAAAACTGTTTCTTCGGAATCAGTATGCAGGGTCAGGTCAAAAAGTAATCGGACCCAACTTGATTTTTTTAAATGTATATTCATGGTCCATAGGATTTGTCTTTTTTTTACCTTTTGAAAAATATATAACAGTATGCACTTTTAAAAAAGTAAATTTGGGTCCTATAACTTTTTGACCTGACCCTGTATTTGAATTCCAAAGGCAGAATCGAGCTCTACGTGAAAAGTTATATAAGAAACCGTTTTCATATTTTCCATGACTCATCTGATAGTTTAGATACGAGGGGTACCTTAAAATGCAACATTTTCAGTTTAGCCCTGTATAGCTTAAAGACCAAAAGGGCTATGAACATTTTGATAACGGCATGTTTAGTTTAACAAAAAAGTAAAAAACTGTCTAGAAAACCGCAACTTTCTATCTATAAGAATAACGGAGATACACCGCAAAAGTACCCAAAATGGGACACCTTGTACAGTGCTTTCAATTTAATTTGTCACACTTTCAAAAGGCTGTAAAATATTTATTTTTTGAGCTAAAAGGTCGAACAAAAAAGGAATTGTAGGGTTTTTCGTAAAGTTTTATGCTATTGACTCCAATATTTCATGAACTGTCAAATGTCAAAACTAATGACATAACATGTTTTTTTTAAATGGCACAATTATTACATATTTGAAAAGGCGTGTTTTTTCTAATCACGAAAATATAGCACACATGCCCTTTCTATTCAATAGTTTAGCACAGATCAGTATAAATATGATAGGAATTTTAATTTTCCAGCATGAAGATACACTATTATGTATTCATTTGTTTCCAATAATGGACAATTTGCATACATTTTCAAATGACTTGAGATTGTATATACGTATTCTAGACAATTTTAGAGAGTCATCAGCGAATTTTTTTTTCCAAAATACCTAAAAATATACGAAATTAATAAAAAAAAACGCACAAAAGCTACACTCATAAACTTGGAAAATGACGAAACACGTATTTTATTAATTTCATCATAATGGAGTTTCAAGTCAATGTGACCAAAAATATATTTTTTTATCGCTTATTATGATTCCTGACATCTCCACCTCTTTCTCCCTCTTGAGGGTTGAATTTCCTAAAACGACGAAACACGTG
Source organism: Orchestes rusci (assembly GCA_958502075.1). NCBI lineage: Eukaryota > Metazoa > Arthropoda > Insecta > Coleoptera > Curculionidae > Orchestes > Orchestes rusci. Next base: position 82,794,582 of record OY293303.1, read on the forward strand.
TTTTATTGATTTCATTTAAGATCATCATAAAGTTTCAAGTCCATATGATTAAAAATCCTTTTTTTTATTAATGATTTTTTTACACCTACACACTCCTTCACCCCCTCAAGGGTTGAGTTTTGGAACACGCCAAAACACGTGTTTTATTCATTTCATTCAAGATCATGATAATGGAGTCGATATGATCAAAAACACATTTTTTTATTAATGTTTTTTCACACCCCCACCTCTTTCTAACCCATTCAAGGATTGAATTTGGGAAAACGACGAAACACATGTTTCATTGATTTCATTCCAAATTATTGATATAAAGTTTCAAGTCGATGTGACCAAAAATATAAAAATTTTTTCATTAACATGTCATTTCTTCTACCTCCACTCCTTTCAGCCTCTTAGGGGTAAAATTTTGAAAAATCTTTTCTTAGCATACCCCCACTTCTTTCACCCCCATAGGTGTCGAATTTTGGAAAATGACGAAACACGGGTTTTATTAATTCCACTAAAGATCATTATAATGAAGTCTCAAGTTGATGTGACCAAAAATATATTTTTTGTATTTATTTGTGATTTCTCACACCCACATCCCTCTCAACCCATTAAGGGTTGAATTTTGGAAATCGACGAAACATGTGTTCTATCAATTTCATTCAAGATCATGATGGTGAAGTTTGAAGTCGTGACCAAAAATACAATTTTTTAATTGATTTATGATTTTTCACATCCTCACCCCTCTCAACCCTTTAAGGGCTGAATTTTCATATTCCATAATTTTTAATAAAAGAATCCTTCAGAATCACGTACATAAATGAGCTGTTCAAATGAGCAACAAACAAAAAAGCCAAAGAAAAATAAAATGACTCGAAAAAATAAAAAATCATTGATCAAATTTGAAAAAAAAAAAACGTTTTTTCAAAGCACTTATCTAGTGTATGACTGGGGAATGGGCCCCCAAACTTAACGGGCTCCCGGGCTTCGCCTCGAATTGTTCTATCATAGTTCCGCCACTGCATGTACCTAGCGCGACATGCAAAAGTCCAACATCAAAGTACAGCCTACAGCATTAAGCAGAAAAAAAGTTGGCATAACCTGAACCTGTCAAGAAAAGACCTAAAAAAAACCATAATCTTTCACAAAATGTAAAATATTCAACAAAATGCAATTAAACATAGATCATCGCACTAAATACATCATTCTTTTTCGGCTTAATTTCTTTTATTCAATAATTTGGTAATCACTAGCCTAGTTTACATCGAGAACTCGTTTAGTTCGGTCCGATAGGACCAAGTGGGTGGGGATAGTACGGTAGGACCAATGCTTGCTTCTCGTTCGTTTACACCACCTTGCAACGCGTGAGCTAAATGAGTACCCGCGTAATTCGTCAAACGTCAAAAACAGGTCGAAAATATTTATCAACACAATTCGCAATAAAAAAACCATAAGTGAGTACGCTCAGATTGCCTTGAGAAACTCAGAACCAACATAGTTCACAATAATAACAATCAGCATAACCTCATAATTTTGATCCAGATCGAACCAAATTTATTTCGGTATACCTGCTGGCAAGTACCGAACCAAGAGTGGACCAGCTTAGTTCACAACTGTTTACACCATTCGAACCAAATATTTGGTTCTGATATAGTTCGAATTTAGTACTTGGTCCGCGGACCAAGTTGTCGGTGTAAACTAGGCTAATGGATAGCTATGTAAAGTGGGGTGGTGCAAAACTTCTTTTGTTGTGTTTATAACTGTTGATTTTATTTCATACAATAAACAGATTTGCACTTTCGAGTCTCTTGTATATTGCCTTAGCCCAACCATAATGTACGTGAATTCGGACACACTGTAGTTGCGAATCGCAAATTGGGAATAACAGTTCTATTAGTCGCCCTTTCGTCAATTTAGTAAATAAGCGTATAATTCGAAGTTCACGATTCGCATCTATATGAAGTATAGCTAACAAAATGCTGAATTCGAAACGACATTCCCTACGCACGTTTGGCACCGATTATTCACATTCTGTATACCGATTTCGCATGCACTCCAGCGTGAGTAGTTCAAAATTGAAATCTGACCAATGAAATTGCGCTGGGTGTCAAATAGATGTAAGGAATGCCTAAATGCCCACCGTATCGAATCTCATTCGCTCGTTGAGTCGTTTCCGGCATTCTATCTCGATGTTGCCGGCAGAATAAGATTCGCCGGCAAGTACAATTCACAGCCGGAAAAACGTCATTCGTGACGTCATGATAATATTTTCCGGGTGTTTATATTCAACCGTTACCGGCTGGCTAGCCACGTCCTTTCACTAAAGTATTGAATAGAAACGGCATGTGCGCTATATTTTCGTGATCAGAAAAAAAAATACCTTTCTAAATTTGTAATAATATATAGGGTGTGCAATTGAAAAAAAAGTAAGTTATGTCCATAATTTTGACATTTGACAGTTCATAAAATATTGGAGTCAATAGCATAAAACTTTACGAAAAACCCTACAATTCCTTTTTTTGTTCGACCTTTTAGCTCAGAAAATAAATATTCTATAGCCTTTTAAAAGTGTGACAAATTAAATTGAAAGCACTGTACAGTCGTGTGCATCAGTCCGTTGGCCGCGTCCACATTAGTAAAAACTAACATTGTGTGTCGCATTCACCATAAATTCTTGTGCCCAAGTATATGCGTATGTGGACGTGTTTTCCGTAAATTTGTCCTGCATTTTGTACAACGGATTTATGCACACGACTGTACATACCACCACGTTTCACTTCCAATGGAAGATTCAATTCACTAATTTTCTTGTTCACTGTCATATTTCTTATTTCTCTTTATTTATGTGAATATTGAACTGCATGATTTGTATTATTATAGCCTCGATTATAGCATAACTAATAATTGTTATACATCTGTTGTTTGTTGCTTCGTTTTAGTTCTACTTCCTATTGTATTGTAAGGTATCCACTCCAGTACTGTTTCGTTTTGTACATGAATTAAGTTTCACGAGTGGAAAATACTTTTTCCAGATTGTTTAATAATACTTCACACATAAAATGAAGAATGGTACATGGTAAATTGAAACAATTATTATGATTAATAAATCAAAAATATAATGTAACCGTAAATAAATTCGGATAGTTTAAATCTAGAGTAACAATTCTGAAGTTTTTCTATGTGTCGGCCAGTTCACCCCTGTCTACGTCGCCATATTGCAGCTACTCTAAGCTCCACCTACCGATCCCATTTTTCTATCACTGTTTGAATGTTCCTAAGCGACTCTTATGATTCTATCTCGATGGTGGGTATTGAATAAGAGTGAGCCGTCACGCTCGGTTATGTGACGCTCTTTTGCTCTTTGGTTCTTTGGTTCTTTGGTTGTTTGATTCTCTCATTCTTTTGTTCATTGGTTCATTGGTTCATGGGTTCTTTGGTTCTTTGGATCTTTTGTTCTTTGGTTCTTTGGTTCTTTGGTTCTTTGGTTCTTTGGTTCTTTGATTCTTTGGTTCTTTGGTTCTTTGGTTCTTTGGTTCTTTGGTTCTTTGGTTCTTTGGTTCTTTGGTTCTTTGGTTCTTTGGTTCTTTGGTTCTTTGGTTCTTTGGTTCTTTGGTTCTTTGGTTCTTTGGTTCTTTGGTTCTTTGGTTCTTTGGTTCTTTGGTTCTTTGGTTCTTTGGTTTTTTGGTTCTTTGGTTCTTTGGTTCTTTGGTTCTTTGGTTCTTTGGTTCTTTGGTTCTTTGGTTCTTTGGTTCTTTGGTTCTTTGGTTCTTTGGTTCTTTGGTTCTTTGGTTCTTTGGTTCTTTGGTTCTTTGGTTCTTTGGTTCTTTGGTTCTTTGGTTCTTTGGTTCTTTGGTTCTTTGGTTCTTTGGTTCTTTGGTTCTTTGGTTCTTTGGTTCTTTGGTTCTTTGGTTCTTTGGTTCTTTGGTTCTTTGGTTCTTTGGTTCTTTGGTTCTTTGGTTCTTTGGTTCTTTGGTTCTTTGGTTCTTTGGTTCTTTGGTTCTTTGGTTCTTTGGTTCTTTGGTTCTTTGGTTCTTTGGTTCTTTGGTTCTTTGGTTCTTTGGTTCTTTGGTTCTTTGGTTCTTTGGTTCTTTGGTTCTTTGGTTCTTTGGTTCTTTGGTTCTTTGGTTCTTTGGTTCTTTGGTTCTTTGGTTCTTTGGTTCTTTGGTTCTTTGGTTCTTTGGTTCTTTGGTTCTTTGGTTCTTTGGTTCTTTGGTTCTTTGGTTCTTTGGTTCTTTGGTTCTTTGGTTCTTTGATTTTTTGGTTCTTTGGTTCTTTGGTTCTTTGGTTCTTTGGTTCTTTGGTTCTTTGGTTCTTTGATTCCTTGGTTCTTTGGTTCTTTGGTTCTTTGGTTCTTTGGTTCTTTGGTTCTTTGGTTCTTTGGTTCTTTGGTTCTTTGGTTCTTTGGTTCTTTGGTTCTTTGGTTCTTTAGTTCTTTGGTTCTTTGGTTCTTTGGTTCTTTGGTTCTTTGGTTCTTTGGTTCTTTGGTTCTTTGGTTCTTTGGTTCTTTGGTTCTTTGGTTCTTTGGTTCTTTGGTTCTTTGGTTCTTTGGTTCTTTGGTTCTTTGGTTCTTTGGTTTACGTTACTACGGTGATGTATCGAACAATGTTTTATTTCATACTGTGACAATTTTTTTCATCAATTTCAGAGAAAAAGTGCTTTCTTATTGTCAAAGCACACATTTGGAGGGCGGTGGTGGCGATCCGTATCACATTCTTAAAATGAGATTTTTCATGTGTTTTTGTTTTTTTTTATTCTAAAATTCGTTTTTAATTTTCAAAATCGCGTAATTCATCATTTAAAGAGTTTTTGGTGATAACTTTTCTGATATCTTCAAAAAATCCAAGTAGGCGGAGTGTTTTGAAGTTCTGCATTCTAACTCAGTTTTTTATTCTAAACAACTTTGTTTGATAACATTTTGTCGTATCTCCTATATACAGGGTGTCTCACGGTGACCGTCCATTAGTATGTCTCGGAAAATAAGACGACTTAAATTCTGAAAATTTGTGTGGTGGGATCTTCAAATATGCTCTCTTCAAATGAAATAATAGCGACGTTGTGCGACTTCTGGTTATAACGGATGAAGGTGTCAATTTGCTTATTTTAAATAGAACACCCTATATATTATTACATCTTTGAATTCTACGTGCAATTCCATATTATGTCCTATACCTAGTATACGAGTTTTTGGAATGTTTGAATTATAATGTCAAAAATGACGTTTGTAGGCATAAATTTAAATGTGAATTTTACCTTATAAAAAAGCCTTTATTATGAAATCTGTGTTGGATTCCTTTTTGAAAGGGACCTACTGAAAATATTTTGTACAATATTTTGAAAACTATTGATAGAGTTGCAAAATAGCGTCCAAAAGTTTCGATAATTGATGAGTCTCATTTATCGGGAATAATGGACTGTGTTTGATGGAAAACCTCTATTGTTCTTTCAGCAACGTTTCGACGTTTAGTTTACGTATAACATAATTTCAAATTACACAAAAATTATTATGACTAGGTGTTAAAAAGCTTATCATCAAGAAGAGTAAGGTGAACACAATAATAAATGGCCACCAACATTGAAATAGGCCGGCAGATATAAAACTAACATCTAAACTTTCCAGTCACATCCACATAACATCACAATGTATGCCTAAAATAAAACAAATACATTTGATAAAATTGGATAAAATAAATACATGTAAATATGTCAGGTTGTTAATATGGTCTGATTTTTTGTTGTCAAACTAATCCTATCAGTGTCGATAGAATTATATTGTGATTTTCTCTAACGAATATATGTATATAATGATCTATTGTATCAAGCTTTTGCCTATGTAGCACATTTAACGTATAAATAGCCATAGCATGTAAAAGCTGATAGAATCATAATCTTTATCCTTCGTACGAGCAACATCGATGTTCTTTTTGAAATAAATAATTTTTGAAAACAAAAGTGCAATAATTAAAATAAAAGTGGCGCAGCCGGTAGGATCCTTTTCGGGCGTGCATTGAGATCCTGTTTCGTGAAAAGTTTTTTCGAAACGTTGGTTCCTGCTGTGTGAAACTTTGAACTAGTTTACCCCTGAACTCAGTGTTCAACCGCCCTTCTGTGTTAACAGTTAAGAAGAGGATCGACGAAATTGAGCCTACATTGGATAATTGTGATATCCTGGCAGCTCATCTATTGGTACTACCATTTGAGAAGTCAGCCTGGATATATTGGTCTAACTAGTGTCCAATGCCAGAATCAGCAGACCTGGATAGTGTATCTCTCCCGCAACGTTGTTACTGGATATAGGAAAGAAAGATCGGAGGAATCATAGGACGTAAGTCTTGATTCAACCTTATATCTGGACAATCCTATTAATTAAGAAATGTGCACGCATTGATTATTGTTGTACTTGTTTGTACTTGCGTTGCATTGATTTATTTTTAACGTGAATGCGTATTTTAGGTGCATTGTGTTTTACCGTATGATTGGTAAAATCTATATTGTTGAATGAAAAAGTTTAAACAATTTGATATTACGTATCCACGTTTCCATCGAAGAAATAGTTTGAATTCCAATCAATCTACTTCGAATACAAATTCACTGACAGAATAGTATTCAAATATTTCACATAACGCTTTATTAGATTTTAAAGATAGTTATTTGAGACTTCCCGACTTTAATATTGAGACTCTTAACATCTCCAAAATGGTCGATTCTTCGAGATCAAGCGTAACTCTTTTGAAAAATTTGGATGGAACCCCATCTAGACTTGAATTTTTCATTCAACAGATTGACACTTTTTATGCTTGATATTTCAATAACGACCCTTCACAACAAGAGTATGTGCTTTTAGCTATTAAATAAAAATTGACTGGATCAGCTGAAGACTTTCTTTTAACAAGATCTGATTTAAATAATTGGATTAAAATTAGAAATGCTCTAAGACAAAAATTCAGTGACCCTATCACAAGGTCAAATCTCCAACAACAGTTGATATTTTTATCTCGTAAAGGTGCATCTATTCAAGATTACATTCAAAAACTGAAATCTCTGGCTACTAAAATTAACACCAAGATTTGTACAAAAATTCCAAACATAGAAGCTTGAAATATTTTGATGACTCAAAATGAGCTAACAGCAACTCAAAATTTGTTGGCAAATATTTCCAGTGAATTAAGAACTCTTTTGATTGTTCAAAATCCACAAAATCTGAATCATGCGTTCGACATAATTTCCAACTACGAAATTCTCACTAGTCAAAGTCAATTCAAAAATAATTTTTGGAATTACTCTCCGAAAAACAGTCACAGACCGAATAACCAAATCCAATCAAAATTCAAATCAAAATTTCAAACAGTTTCAACCACACTTTGGAAATAAGTTTGTTCACCAAAACAAACCAAGTCCATTTTTCAAAAGTTTCCAAAATCAAAGATTTGACTCTGAACAACCAACTCCCCAAACTTGAAAACAATCTTACCCTCAACCCATGTCAGGTGTAAGTGTTCAAAGAAAACCTCCTTCACAAATTAGACACCAACAACAGCCAAATTTTACTTTTCAAGAACTCACTCATTTAGAAAACGAAGAAAATTCTGAATTTGATGAAACTTTAAATCACTTTGATCAATCTACTTTTGATTCAGACGATTTTCAACATTATGACAGTAGTTCCAGTAATAGTACCTCTGAGTATGATTACTCAACAGATCAAGCTGAAAATTTTCCATTACCAGCCTCGGAAGAGCAACCCCTTGCTTGAACTTGAACGAATTTCAATTAAATCAACTACCTTTCATTGAAATCCCCAATTATAAAATTCGTTTTCTAAGGTTCTCATTCATCTCTTTTAAGAACTTGCTGAAAAACCTTTTTCCAGTAGAATTGAACCCCATGTGGGTACCCTTCAAACCTGCACGCAGGTTCCAAAAAAACTACCAGCAAAGCGACAATTCCCCTTTCTCTTTGTTTCGGTATCTCTGAACCCATTACCTTCGTCTTATTCTCTTTTCATGATTACTATGATGGAATCATAGGTATCAAAGACTTGTGTAAACTAAACCTCAATATTGATTTAACCAACAAAAAATTCCGAAATCAATATCTTACAATTCCTTTTAGATTCCGTGAAGATTTTGATAAATGATGAATTCATCATCGAAAATTCACCCAAGACAATCCAAAAATCAACTGTCAAAACAACTTAACCAAATGGAACTAGCTGGATAATGCCTTATTATTTAGACTATGACATTGAAATACAACCAACCCTTGTGACAATCACTAAGACTTTTACAATTGACATATTCAATTAAACTAAAAAGTATGTATCTCTTACATTGTATCGAAACAATGATTTTCAATAAGAACCAATTGAATTAAATCATTTTGACATTTTTGACTTTCCATCAGAAGAACAAAAATTCGAAATTAACACTTTTGAAAAAAAATCTTCAAAAATCGATTTCCAAAATTTAGTTCGACATAAACATTTAAACTCTGAGGAACGATTTCAACTATTTGACTTAATCCGTAAATTTTAAAACGTTTTACATAAACCCGGTGACCCTTTAACATGTTCAAATCAAGTGAAACATGTAATTAAAACAACCGATGAAATTCCGATATACACAAAAAGTTATCGTTATCCATACGTCCATAAACAAGAAGTGAACAAACAAATTGATCAGATGTTACAAGAAGGAATAATTCAACCATGTAATTCTCCTTGGAGCCCACCAATTTGGATAGTTCCAAAGAAACCAGATGCCTCAGGACAAAAGAAATGGAGACTAGTCATCGACTATAGAAAGTTAAATGAAAAAACTATAGACGACAGATATTCCAATACCCTACATCACCGATATTTTGGATAAGCTGGGAAGATGTCAGTACTTCACGACATTAGACTTGGCAAGTGGTTTCCACCAAATAGAAATCCGGAAGCATAGAAAAAACGGCATTGAATGTGGAAAATGGACATTATGAGTACACTCGTATGCCCTTTGGATTCAAAAATGCACCCTCCACTTTTCAACGTGCAATGGACAATGTTCTACGCGGACGACAAGGAAAAATATGTCTTGTATACATGGACGAGATAATCATCTATTCTACTAGTTTGCAAGAACACATAAATTTCCTCAAATCAGTATTTGAAAGATCAATTTCCTTTAATTTGAAAATACAATTGGACAAATCTGAATTTCTTCAAAAATCAGTCGAATCTTTAGGACATGTAATAACACCAAATGGACTTCATCCAAACCCACGTAAACTTGAAGCGATCAAAAATTTCAAAATTCCAAACACAACAAAAGAAATTAAATCATTTCTAAGACTTGTTGGTTATTACCGCAAATTCATCAAAAATTTTGCCAAAATAACAAAACCGTTAACGCATTGTTTAAATAAAAATGTTAAAATTATTCATGACAAACCTTTCATTAATGCTTTCAATCTTTGCAAGAATTTGTTATTGAATGACCCTATTTTGCAATACCTCGATTTTGACAAACCATTTATCTTGACTACGGACGCCTCTGACTATGCAGTAGGAGCAATACTTTCCCAAGGTAAAATTGGATCTGACTTGCCTATAGCTTACGCAAGTACAAGTTTAAATCCCGCAGAATGTAACTACTCAACAATAAAAAAAAAACTTTTAGCTGTCGTATGGGCTACAAAATACTTTTGACCGTATTTATTTGGAAGAAAATTTACAATTGTAACTGACCATAAACCATTGCAATGGTTATTCTCAATTAAAGGACCGAACTCAAAATTAGTTCGATGAAGACTCAGGAATTTGAATACACAATACAGTACAAAAAAGGAACGTAGAATGCAAACGCAGACGCTTTATCAAGACCACCAAAAGAAATGTTTCCAACAGAAGTAAAGCCACCCTTGACACACATGTCAGTAGATTGTGACGATGACGAACAACCCCTAGATCAATACGTATGGCTAGATAAAATGAAACATTTTTTCAATTCACAAGAACATTTATTTGAAACTCCGAAGAAAGTATCACCAAAACCTGAAGAACAAAAAATGAAAAGCCCAAAAATCAAAATTTTATCAGATATACAGCTTAGACCTCCTGATAAAAGAAAAGAAAAGTCACCTCAACAGAAAACTAGTGAACAATTGTCACCCCCATTATCTAATAATTCTGAAACGGATTCTTCAAGTATTATCAATATACCCGACATCCCGGAAGAAATAAGTGATACATCAGAAACAGAAAGGATACATTCAGCACAAGAAAATCCCATCATAGGAGCACCTTACGTCAACAAATCAGTCAACAGCTTTAAAAACCAAGTGATCTTTAAGTTCACCGATCAACAACAACCTCGTGTAGTTGGGAAACAGCTCTTCAACATGAAGAATAGATGGTCAATCTTCATAAATAAAGGACCAATAGCTGAAGAATTTCAAAGACTCCTAAGAGATTATTTTCCACCTGATACTAATTGTTTACATTCCATCAACAAAGAATTAGAACCAGTGATAATACGAACTTTTCAAGACACATTCAGAAATAACGCTTATAAACTTGATATTTCAAATACTTTACTCAAAGACATCACCGACTTCGATGAACAAATGGAAGTAGTGAAACGATATCATGAAACCAAAACATCGCATAGAGGAATGACGGAAAATATAAAAAATATCAAACTACGATACTATTGGCCCAGCCTAGAACGTGACGTCATTAACTATGTCAATACTTGTGAAACTTGTCAAAAGACAAAATATGACAGACATCCCTATAAAGTCATACACAAACCAACACCAACTGGCTCAAAACCCCTAGAACATGTTTACATGGATATACATATATTCCATATCTGGACAGAAATATCTGACAATGATAGATAATTTCTCAAAATTCGCAGCCGCATATCCTGTGAATTGAATGTCTATTGAAATATGTCAAAGCCTGGTTAAATTCTTTTCACACTATGGCACACCATCTAAAATCACTACTGACAATGCACAAAGCTTTATAAGTAATTTAGTTCATGATCATTATCAGTTTGCTGATAATGCTTGCAACAGCCCAATACAAGATTGAAACCATAGTCAATCTCTTGTTACCAGTCTACCAAGGAAACAGCTACATAGTGACTAATATCTATCACATTTACTATCACGTGAACTTAACTAACATCAAAAATTGTGTAGATACAACCAAATCAACCCTTTTCCGAATCAATAACACCATAAGAAATTTAAACAATTCCTTAAATCATCTATTATTGACAAGAACAAACAACTTGATTGATCAGACAGAAACTATCAATTCATTTGTCATTCATCACATGACTCCCCGAAAAAGATTTGAGAGAGAACTATTCAATTTTATGGGAAAAGCTCAACTGCTCAAAAATACCTATATGGCACTTTAGACGCTGACGATGGAGAACGTTATGACAATTATATCAAAATTCTCCAAGAAAACCAAGTAACCCTGTAACAAGACATTTCCTCAACACAAACGGTAGTCAAACAAATAACCAAAGACATTGATACACAACTCCGAAATATTTACTCAATCAACAACAAATATTAAATCGTATTGATGACTTGACAGAACTTACTCAAACCATGACCACCGGAACCTATTTCATATTGTTACTTGATAACATCGAGAACAATCTACGTATTCTTCATGACTTACATACGAATGTCCAAACTGCAATTAAATTCGCAGAAATTAACATTATGCATCACAGCATATTTAAATATAACGAACTTAGAAAGATTATCTCTGACATTGACCCCAAGGTTCGTATTCCCTTTAACAACATTATCAAGTATTATGAAGTTGCACATGCAGATGCTGTCATTAAGAATGACCTAATTGTATTCTATGTCGCAATACCCTTGATTTCAGATATACCTTACATACTTTATCGTATATACCCAATTCCAATTGACAGTAAAATCATAATTGTCAACAACCCCTATTTATTGAGATCCACAGATAACTTTTATAATCTGAAAGACGATAGTTATAAGATAGAAGAAATTTCCATGTGTTTACTCAAATCTTTGAATCAAAATAAAGCCTGTGTTCCACAGACCATAAATTTGACAAATCACTGTCCCATGGTCCCCGTTAAGTATAAAGAAACTTTCATCACTCAACTTAACGACAATTCAATTCTGGTTATTCCAACTTTCAAAGAAAATATCTACTTTCGCTGTCCTAATCAGCATAGTTTGGGAATAGTTGATCACATGCATCCTTGATATCACCATCAAAGTGTAATGTAAAAATTCGTGGAAATGTTTACGACTCTCAAAAATTAAGAACTATAAGTCTACGACTAAAACTCCCGTCAATTAAAATTGATGAAAGCCTCATACAAAAAATAGAGCCTTTGGAGTTAAGAGAAATCAATGTCGAAAATATTAGGGAAGATTTGGGAATGCTCAACAGTTATTAGTACATCCCCTAAAACAAGTAGACATTGTTAACCCCGGATTGTCAATCACCCTTATTGTAATTATTATTGTGAGTGCATTAGGAATATCCATATATTGTTATCATAAAAATAGGAAACATGATGTTGAAGTGGACATAGAGTTAGAGCCCCTCGAAAATTGTCCCCAGTTTTCTCAGACTTAAGAAGGGAGGAATTGTATTGTGATTTTCCCTAACGAATATATATAATGATCTATTGTATTAAGCTTTTGCCTATGTAGCACATTTAACGTATAAATAGCCATAGCATTTAAAAGCTGATAGCATCATAATCTTAATCCTTTGTACGAGCAACATCGATGTACTTTTTGGAATAAATAATTTCTAAAAACAAAAAGTGCAATAATCAAAATAAAATTATAGCATGGTAGACAAACACCGTTGTCACATGGTCAATAAAGTCCGCAGTTGATGTGAATGTTCACGCGTTGTTTGAATTTTTTGATTAAACTATTATAGATGACAAATTACTGACATCAGTTCTATAATTTACCATTACCTTTGACGAGGCTTTAATGAAAACCATTTCGGATATATTCCTTTTGTAGTAATTCATCTCATTATCTAAGATACTCACATCCTTGAATGAAAATTCGTGGTTATGATCAAAATGATGGGAGGCCAAAGCAGTTTTCTCAAGTTTGTCTCTATATTTAATCGTAACTAGGTCCTTTCATCCTTGTCTTCACATTCTGTCTGGTCTGACCAATATAGGTCTCACCACATTGGCACAGAATACTGTAGATAACGTTAGATCTATTCGCTATCGATATTGGGTCCCTCAAACAATATGAGAACATATTATCGGACTATCAAAAAACGCGCAAATTCTTGAAGTCTCATTCCTATATCATAGTGGCACGATTAGATGAAGGAAATAGTAAGGTTCTCATGCCTGGAACGGAATACGTCGTGGCGATGCTTGAGATGCTGTCGGATTTGGACACGTACGTAATTATTCATTCAGATCCGACTGAGAAGTATCAGAATTTGGCTAATAAATTCATTAAATCTTTGAAAAAGGATGGTTTGATTGATATAGAGTTCGCTAGGAAATTTAAAAGGTTCAATTCAGTGCCACCCAAATTGTATGGATTGAGGAAAACCCATAAGCCAGGTTTAAAAATAAGACCAGTTGTTTCATGCATCAACTTACCAATGTATAATATTTCGAAACCTCTTCTTACATTTCTTTATCCCGTAACCTCAACATCTGCATATAACGTAAAAAATTCTTTCGAATTTGTAAAAATAATTAATTCTCTTAAAGTCCCGCCTGGAGATGTGATGGTTTCGCTAGATTTCATCTCACTATTCACCAACATGCCAAAAGCTCTTGTACGCGACATCTTAGAACATGATTGGGACCACATATCATCTTATACCGAGTTATGAGGCTATTTGTCACATGATCAGTATGTGTTTCGAGACTAGTTATCTCAGATTTGACGGAACATTTTATAGACAGCTGGACGGAAGTGCCAGCTAGCCCTGTACTTGCCAATCTGATTATGAACTTCATTTCTTACGTTGTGGAGAGCATTCCATTTGATATTCTGTTCCTGTTTGTATACGTGGCTGACACTTTTCTGTGCTCGCCTGAAACGGAGAAAGACAACCTGCTGGAATACTTCAACTCACTTTGCCCCGATATCCAATTCACTTTGGAGAAGGAATCCGATCAACGACTATCATTCCTTGACGTCACTGTCATTCGAGGTGACGATGGCTCTATGACAACTGATTGGTTCATGAAGCCAACAGCGTCAGGTAGAATACTGAATCATTTTTCGAACCCTGCTACGAAACACAAAATAGCAACTATTTCTAATCTGCTCTACCAAATCGAGCTCCGCTCGTTACTGTGAGAAGAATTTTAGCAAATTGAGACGTCTGGCAAGAAACAACAACTATCCCAAAAGTTTCGTCAATGGAATAATAGAAAGATTCAAGAGAAAAAAATTGATTGAAGCTGAACACCGCCATAAAAAAAAGTTTGAAAAGCAGAATATAAGACCTGTTCGATTCCCTTTTCTAGCTGAACTATCTCAAAAAATACAGACGTTGATTGATTCTAATAATTTAGGAGTCATTTTATATAATATAAAATCCACGAAGCAACTATTTACAAGTCTGAAGAATCCAATATCGATAGCGTTAGATCTATGTGATGTTATGTGGATGTGACTGAATAGTTTAGATGTAAGTTTTATATCTGTCGGCCTTTTTCAATGTTTGTGGCAGTTAATTATTGCGTTCACCTTACTCTTCTTAATGGTAAGCTTATTAACAGCTAGACATAATCATTTTTCTGTAATTTGAAATTATGCTGTACTATAGCTTGATAAGGACGTACACCAAACGTCGAAACGTCGCTGAAAGAACAATGGAGGTTTGTCATCAAACACATTCCATTATTTTTGATAAAAGGGACTCATCAGTTATCAAAACTGATAATACCGGGTGCTCAAAAAACATCAAAAATTATTTTTTTCAAATGGAAACACCCAAACTTGATCATGGTATTTAGCATTAAAAATAAAGGTGAGTTTCTTTAAGATTGTCCTTTCGAAAAATGTTATTTTTTTTTTGTTTTGAAATGAACAACGTGATACAAACTCATCTTTATTTCCAATGCTGCATAAGATAAAATTATAAAATTTTGTGATTTCCATTTGAAAAAATTGATTTTTGGCAGTTTTTTTGCAGCTCATTTTCGAATTTTTATTTTGACCACCCTGTATTGATAGTTATCAAAATATTGTGAAAAATCTTTTGAAGTGGGTTCCTCTTAACAAGTGATCCAACTGGAATTCAATAATAGAGTCCTTCTTATAGGTAAAATTCATATCTAAATTGGAGCCTACGAACGTCATTTTTGTCATAAAAACTCAAATATTTCCAAAACGCGTGTGCTTAGGTATGTGGCATAATACATCAAGTCTGCCTAGAATTTTACGTAGAATCTAAAGATGTAATAATATATATAGGGTGTTCTATTTAAAACAAGAGAGTTGACACCTACTTCCGGTATAACTGGAAGTAGCACAGCAAAGCTATTATTTCAATTGAAAAGAGCATCGTGGAAAATCTCAGTAAACAAATTTTGAAAATTCCAATCGTTTTATTTTCCGATATATTCTAATGAACTGTCACCGTGAGACACCCTTTATGTAGAAGAAGCACTTTACTAGTGAGAAAAATAGCTACAGGCTAATTTCCAAGACATGCTTGATTTTTTAAAACTAAAATTATGACACAAACTAGTTTCTATCCAAGCAGGGCTGAACCCCAGAAGATGAGATTTCAATTGATTTTTTTTTTGTCTTTTTCTCCTATTCATGCGTCGATCTGAAGACACACTGTATATTTTACTTATGTTGGTAACATTTTATGTCAAGTTATTAATTAAAACCATGAGATGGCGCTAGCCAAATCATGCTACACTTCCAAAGCTAGTCAAATTATGTATTCTTCTTATCCAATTTCTCAGTTTCTGTTGAGGCAAGGTGTCATTCAGCGGATTGGTGAAGTAAATTTCTATTACAGTATCTGATGATGTAAAGTATCATATACCGGACTGGTTTTGACTCCAGTAAATGATATTCGACAGTACAGTATAAAATAAAATGTATTTATCACTATACGACCTTTCAATCACTTTTTTGCTTTTCCTGTAAAGTCTACATATTATGTGCTTTGGTTTGCCGACCCAGTTATTATTGTATGTTCCTAACGATCAATAGAACCTTTTCAGGGACATCATGTATAAAATGAAACATACCAAGACATAAAATAAAATAAAACATATCAAGACCAATACTCCAATATAGAAAAAATCATAAATGATTCACATGTGAAAATCAACACTCTCTAGTGTACTGCCCAGCAAATGAAAAGTTTACATATTCAAGGATAGTGTGAAGTTTTGTTGACAATAATACGCATTTCAAATAGCAAATTAGAATGAAAATAAATAGAAGAATCGAAGGACGCTTTAGTGGGTTGAAAACTGGAATACTCGTTATTTATTCATTATGTCAATTAGCAGCACAAGCTACGGAATGATTTCAGCTCAGCGATATAGAATGGTGTTTGAATATTTTATGGATTTCCTATTGAAAACCGGTCACAACAGATTCATGATGGTTCAGAATCCAGAGCTATTGTTTTGTAAATAGTCTCTTTCTCCTTTATATCAACGTGGAGCTCACGAAATATTCACATTATCTTCACGGCCTTGCAATATGGAGAATCAGTTTTTTATTTATCATTTCACGTTAAAAGGCCAAAATATGACTGTTTGCGTTCCGTTTAATTTCATGTTTTTACGTTTTTGGGACAAATTGTATAATAAAAATCAATTTTCTCATCGTAGCGTCTTATTCCGGCAAGCAGACTTCTTTTTTTTTATCAAGAATGACTTTTTGTCGTATTGTCATGTGAATATGAATGGATTAAAGAAACATGGAGTAAATCATCTCGCTCACATTAACGACGCCATGCTAAGTCAGTACATTTCCGTGTATGAATAAAAGCCGCAACGCTAGTCAAGTAGTTGGAAGAGCAGTGACCACTCCTATATTCCTTCCCACGAGCAGTGCCAGTCGAAAAACAAGAAGACCTCTCGTATTCACGCTACACCTCTGCCCCTGCAGCGAGTCACCTGTCGAGACCCGGGCTGGCAAAGGTCCAACATGCTCATCTCTCTGTGAGTGCTGTGGGGTGTATTTGGAAAGACAATAGAGATTTTTATGTGCTGCCCGAGTTTTACTCTCGTCTGACGGCTACGTCCCTGGAGCACGATGGGCCCAATTCCACACCATACGTGACATTTTGGTGGAGGCGCCACACGATCACTCTCGCACGCTTAGCGAGTACAGAGAGCTTACAAAGTGATTACAGAGTCCAGATTGCAGAGAGCCTACAGAGTGAGAGCAGTATGACCTGTGGTCCAAGAATAGAAATGAATAGGAAGAGGAACTTTGTCCAGGTCAACGATGCTCCACACTTCCGGGGGCATCCGCAGTGATAAGAAGATTGACTGGCACTGCTCTCCCGGCACTGCACTTCCAACTCATTGATAGAAATAGTCAGGTATTAAGTGAGTGAAATGGGTGAGGAAAATGGGATCAGCACATATTTTTGAACAATCAGACGCCACTCTTGATTTTTTTTGTATTTTAATGTTATAAACAACGACTGCTCCCGGTCCTCTTGAATCCGCACAAGAAGTGTGGTTCAATCAACGTGAAAACATGTTACTCTGGAACGAGTAGGAGTGACATGTATTGCCCTGTAATCCTGCACGAACAAAACATCACAATCGAGGTCAAGATGCACCATGCGGTTACAAAACCTGAGCCGACCAGAAAACACGTAGCGTCAGCAAGAATCTGAACGAGCCCAGCAAACATCTTCCGTCTGCAAACTATCGGCCGATTGTTGGCATCGTCTTACATCTGCTGGCATCGGTATTACTCCTACTTGCCTAATACGGCTAATACGGCAAGTAATATCTGCACCGATCATTTAGTCTACGAGAAAGTCCGCGAATCTTAACAGATACGGCAAGCTGCTGGCTTAAAAATGAATTCAAATATTTTGAATTTGCCGCTCTGTCAGCCCTGCCTCTGGCTGTCTGCGTCTGCCCTCTTTCACAGTTTCCAGCAGTTCACTTTGTTATTGTTTTCGTTTTGCATTGAACGCATTTCCAGTGGAAATTAATCAATTACTTGAAACGAGTGTTGTGTATACTCCGTAGTCCGTGTAGCATCATTTGAGAAGGCTCAGGCTCAGGCAATCATTTCCTCTTAGGTGTTTGGCGGCCATGATTTGCAGTACCTTCTTTATTGAAAAGGTGAGTTCATTAAATAATAAAAGCAAATTAATAAAGTTGAACTTCGATGTAGCTTGGGAATCTTGTCATGAATCCTCGGTACCTATACATATCTCTGTTGAATTGTCTGTTTATTTTTGTTTTATTTTATGAATGTTGGTAAATACAATCTCAAATAAAGAATACCTATTATCCTGCCAGATAGAATTAAATGTTAAAGTTAAAGCAATAGAGAGTCAGGTTATGTTCAAAGAATAACAAAATCTAATGTTATGGAGATGTCTTGGGAATAGCAAACAGCAGCAAGTTTCATTTTGTGATAATTTGTGGTGTTTCATTTTATTTTTGTGTATATGTCACAGTGAAACCTGGTAATCGGTAAAAGCAAACTGTTACTAGGAAAAGTGAGCTTTTCCTGATTTGGAAACATTTAGCTAGTGAAAGTTGATTTCGATCGACTTCATCATACTTTTACTAGTAATTGTTAGCATTCACGTAACTATTCTAGTAAAAGCTGCTACACTGAAAATTATCATCGAATTCACTGGACGTTATGAATATCCTTTTTGGTCTGAGTTGGAATTCGCCGACAGATTAGACGCTCGGGAAAATACGAGAGTTAAGAATCGCAGGTGTACAATGTGAACATTGTTCAGATACCGTATTATAAAAAATACTTAAGTATTCTCATTTGAGGTTAGTCTGGGTTAGTTTGGGTTTGGCAAAAATTTTGATGTCGCCATCATTTAGTGTCCCGTGCACCTTGGGTTAGTTAAAAGGCGGAAATAGGTTGTAAAAAGTACTTTTCCTAACTGCTTTCAGTAAAAGTTGATTTGATAAAGCTTCTCCAACATTCACTAGTAAAAGTGTACAATATTCTTCAAAATTTAACATTTCCTAACGGATCAAGTAATTCACTAGCTTTCACTGAATTTCTAACATTTACTGTAACATATGTCTAGTGTAAATCATATTCCTATTTAGTATAATGGTCCTTGGGAAAGTTCAAGTGATCAATTCTCAAAAACATTTACAATGTTTTTATCTTTTTTTGATCAAGTGATTCTTTTCAGGTTCCAAAGAAGGGTTTTTAAACAAGACTTTCATTAACTATCCTGCAAAATATTGGATCATCCACAATGGAAAGCCGGCATCAACGATACAAGTGGAAGGAGTTTACTAAGTTACCTAAAACTACCTAATTACGTTCGGTGATGAATGTGATGCGATGTGATTACGTTGAACTGTTTCGAGAAAGTGAGATGTTTATTATGATAATTAATGAATCAAAATGTTTATTTTGCTCTATAGTTAATATCATCAGTTTTAATATAGAATCCAATGCTAATTTTACATTTTCTGTAATGTTAGTTATTACTATACTATTCTAACTAAATATTTATTAGGGTTTTCAGCTCTTGGAAGTGGTACAAAGAGCGTTAATTTTGATTTGGACTTAAAGTGAGCTGTGATTAAGGAAAGGTTTTCATTCACTAAAACGTTACGCAAATACAAGAATCACTCAAAGACTTCTGATGACTTTCTTCAAGTGAAGATAATATACTCATTTTTCCATCATGACAGTCTTTTTTTCATGTCAAATTTCAATGTATAGGTATATACGCTCGTTATAAAACCCACTTCCACTCTTTCGAAACTGTTGTCTTTATTATTACTTTTTCACTGACGCATCAGAATTAACTACCTAGTTTTTGATCCATATACCTATATTCTTAATACTAGTTTTCTAATAAAATGAAAAGATCTTGTATCATATTTTTGGATTTTTCAAATATTTTACCAGGTTTGCCACAATAACGTGATTCGTGATAAACAAGAATCTCAAGGAATTAAGCTATTGGCTTTTTAACTTGAAAGTATTCAGATTCAGGTCTGCAAAAATTTGGTATTCAATCACTATGCTTATTATTCTCAATCAAATCTTTGGAATCTTTGTTTATTAATTTACCTTGGCAAACGGATATATCTAATGAAAATGTACAGGGTGATCGCTTGTAATAATTAATCCATCTCTTTGATCATTTTTGTTTCACCCTGAAGAATAAAATGGTTAATACAGTTATTTTGGAGCGCAATTTGCGGCATATATTTTCGTTCCTCCAATCCCTTGTATGTACGAAAGTTTATGCTGCAAATTGATTACACTGAGCGCTAGAACTTTTGCATCTAACATTTTCTTCTACAGGGTGAAACAAAAAAAAAATAGGGGAGGTCATTATAAAACGGTCAACTTGTACAAAAAAAGTCTTGCCATCAAGGGCTGGTCCATGTAAACGTCAACGGAAAGATGTCGTCGGGCATAGTAGGCAAGGAGAAGTTGTCGGTATCTTGCCGTCAAGCGGCCGATAATGGGCCTCGCCGGCGATATCCGGCAAAGTATCATGCTAAAGACTAAAGGCCGCGGGTGCACATACGAATCGGGCCAGCGCAGGATGCCATTGATGGGAAGACGATATTGTGGCGGCATAGAGGCGCTCGGCCGACAGACAGCCGATTGAAAATTGTTTGCTGGGAGGGTGCCGTTGATGACGATATAGATTGCCGTGGTCACCGTTGGTGTTGGTCAGGAACATTCTTACTCAGCTTGTGATTATTATTGAAGCAAATGTTATAAGTTTTTAAGTCAGATTGTGAGGAATGCGGCATGTTGATTTTTGGGCATTGGGGGCCAATGCTATCGAAGAAAGGGCATGTGTTATGTGAATACGGACGGATTAAAGGAGTAAATCACCTCACTCCCCAGCAAACACACTGACGTCATTTTGACGTGAATAATTGGACATTCCAGACGTCATTTTACTCAAAGATATGACATCATTATGACGAAAAAATGACGGGTTAATGTCACAGCTCTGTGACGTCAGCACTGTGACGTCAAAATGACGAAACAACTGACGTGAAAATAACGAGAGAAAACATTCAGTTCAATTTCAAAATTTATTGTAATTCAACTTTATCACAATAATCGATGTTTGTCAGGTTATGTGTGGTTCACATTCAATTTTATTTTGAAATGGGGACTGTCAAATTTGATTGTGAACCTTTCAAAAACCTTGAATGTAACCATATAAATATTGTTCCTATACACTAAAAAACATTTCAGAAAACTATTAGTAACATCAAATTCTTGAATAGATATAACATGTGAACTGCTTGGTGAGTTATTGTTTAATTCCTCCAAGTCTATCAAAGTAAATGATGGCGTTGATGTATCACGTGCTGATTGAGCCGAATTCTAAACCTTTTGGGTATTATTGGTCACAGCCAGGGTCACAGACAAGTTTGATTTTTTTTCTAAACACATATTTAAAAAAAAATCATGATAAAGTTTACCTAAATTTATATATTTATCAAACTATCTAGCCTTAACTGCTTTATCAAAGTCGCATTAAAATTTATATGGCGGCAACTAAACCTCCCGTTTCCGGGGTGAAAGCCAATCTTTATTCACAAGAGCTATATGGAATGATCACTTTTGAATTACACTCCGATAAATAACGACATGAGTAACCATGCAGGAACCGCGTTACATACATCAAAACTATCAAGACAAGCAACAAGCAAGCTCAATTTCACAAACACAAACGATTACAAACGAAGAACGACGCGACGCAAAACACTGTACCGACTGTGCGCAAAGGGCAGGTCGGACCATCGGTCTGTCACGAAATTTGATACAGCGCTGCCAACAGTTACAATATTTTTTACTGAAACGTTTTCATGCTCATGTTTTGCACAAATATTAGTTAATGGGCTTGATAGATTCTGAAAAAAATATATAGACATCGTATCATAAATCATAAAATACCATGTTTGACATATCAATAATATACCAAAATGCAAAATTGTCAATATTCGAGAGTAAATAGAGGCATTTTATAACAATAGAGGTAATAGGTTCATTATAAAACAAAAAATTTGAATCGAGGCGGCAACATTGCTTCATCATCATTTCACAGCTGAACCAATGGCAGTTAAGTTCGAAGTATGGCGGAAAAATGAAATTAAATAGGTATAAAAATAAATGTTGGTTGGTATCTTGTTTTTTTTTTCATCGGCCTATTTCTGCTACTTGGCTAATCATCAACGCCAGGGAATTTGTCTCACCCTGTTTGGTAATTTTGTCGAACGTCATGTCGGAAAGCTGTTAAAATAAAATCAAGTCAACTTTTGATTTGTTCGTTGCAACTACCCAAGTGATTTTCATTTTTTTCATCGCAAACAAAAAGAAATACAAAAAAAAAGTTGCAGATTCAGTCGCTTCATCTGGAAAAAATATAAAATTTTCAGAAAAAGTCAGTGGCGCACATTTTTTTGTAATGATGAATCCAAAGTTTTTCTAACCCTTCATCATCCTGTATCTCGAAAATCAGAATACTCAGCTATCAGGAGACCTGTTTATTGGATTTTTTCCTACTTGAATTTGGTTCAGAAAAGCGTCTCTAGAGTTACTGCCTATCATTATATTATAAGTAACACCCAGTCGAATATTTTTTATTTTTTTTTTATTATTTTCTTAGTGAAGGTAACGAATTAATATAGTTAGTCAGAAAAGCTATTTTCATGAAAACAAGAGGGTATAATGATAATATCTCCACCTACTTATTTCGTCATAACAAATGACGTCAAAAAGACGTATCTAGATGTCGTCGCAGATGACGTCATAATAACGTCATTGATTAGGCACAGATGTCCTGCGACCAATGATGACCTGAAAGTAACGTCAAATGACGTCATTGTGACGTCAGTGTGTTTGCTGGGTCACATGAACGACACCATTCAAAGTCAGCACATTTTCGTGTTTAAATAAAAGCCGCAACACTGGTCAAGTAGTTAGAAGAGCAGTGATTACTCTTATCTTCCTTCCCACGAGCAGTGCCAGTCGCAAGACAAGAAGACCTCCCGTATTCACAATACACCTCTGTCCCCGCAGCGAGTCACCTGTCAAGACACGGACTGGCCATGGTCCAACATGCTCATCCCCTGTGTGTGCTGTAGGCTGTATTTAGACAGACAAGATCTTGTACTGACGACACGTCCCTGGAGCACGATAGGTGAGGGCCCAGACGAAGGCCCAACTCCACACCATACGTGATAGAGTTTGCTCCATTTCACCTGTTGTTAACCGCATGCGCACACATACTGTAGATCTTATTTTGGTTTCTTGATAATTTTGTTTTTAATTTGAACCGTGATCCAACTTTGCTATTTCAAATTATAACCCAATTTTATTGTTTTATTTTTGCATTACCCTGAAAATTCTAAACATTTTTCATATATCATACCCTATACCCAAATTCAACCAATAAGAAGATCAAAGTCAGAAATTTACTATTTTTTTCGAGCATGTTTTGAAATGTATGGTATTATTTCGAAACCTTGAAAACGAAGTAGTTGTTAAAAGATGTCAACTTGTCCAGAAAGATTCCAACATTTTATATTGCGAAGAGGAAAAAGTTGAAATATTCTCTTTATACATATAGGATGACCCAGTTTTGTCCTACAATATTTCAAATTGAGATTCTACCTCGGATTCTACCAAGTAGTCAAAATGAACAATTTTTATTCCATCAAAACCTTAAAATATTTAGTTTCTTCTTAGAAGCTTTTTTAAAAATGAATATAACTCCTGATGTTTGAGTGGATTTTGTTATGGTTCGAGAAGCTATTTCATCGTCTTTCAGAATAAATGCCCATATAATAAAGATTGTTCATTTCAATTAGTAGAATCTAAATTTCAAAAATTGTCGGATAAGATCGGGTCACCCTGTACGTTGTTCAAATCTTCTTTGAGACATGTAATAACAATTACCTCGTTTCCAAGGTTTCCAAATGATACCATACATTTAAAAACATGGTCAAAAAAGAAGCAAATTTCTGATGTTAATATCTTCTTATTGGTTGAATTTGGGTATAGGATATGCTATATGAAAAATGTTTAGAATTTCCCGGATAATGCAAAAATCAAATGAAAAAATGGGTTTGCGATTTGAAATAATAAAGTTGGACTACGCCCAGAAGTTCTGAAACACCCTGTATTGGTGAAAACATTGTTTTCACAAAATTCATTTTGAACCATTAAACTTTCATTTCAAACATTTTTCCCAAAACATGAAATCGAAAAGTTAATGGGGGTGTCCATTTTTCTGTAAACACCCTGTACACTGTGTCCCATTTTGATCGAAACAGGACGGTATCTCAGCTATTATTAAAAATAGAGTATTGCGGTTTTCGCGAACCCATGTCACTTTTTCGTGAAACTTACAATGCCGCAAATAGAAATAACCTTTATCGTTTCGTTTCTAAGATACAGGGTGGAAACGAGAGGTTGCAGTTTTTGAGGTGCTTTCATATCTTGAACACTACTTAACATAGAAAAAAAGTAAAAATTGGTCCGGATAGATAATTTTGCGTAGAATGCAGAGGCGTTCTGAAAAAAAACTATTTGGGCCACCGTTTATCAGTTACGGCACAAATTTGGTATTTTTCAAATCGAGCATAATGCTTTTTTCCAACGTCAAATTATTTTGAATTTTTTTTCTGATTATACTGATGTGTACTTTTTCAAGGCCTTAGATGTCAAAATTGGAAAACAGCTTTCTGACAGGCTTTTGATCCATATAATGTCGATGAAGTATCCGCCAACCAATGTCGGGTAACCCTATATGAATTGTTCAAATTGCCATCAACAACTTAAGTACGCATGTTTTATAGAGAGGTTTATAGCTTGAGGATAACAATGAACCATATTATGCGACAATATATAAAGTGCGACACATGAGTATGATCGGGAAAAAATATTAAAGAATTTGACGTCAGAAAATACAGGGTATCCCATCCAAAAAATTCTCATTAACGGTGACCCAATCTTTTTTTCCAGTACGCCACTGCATTCCACGCAAAAAGATTTGTCAGGACCAGTGAAAAAAACTCTTTTTCTATGTCAAGTGGTGTGTGTGATATGACAGCACCCCCAAAAGTGCAAACATTTGTTTTCGCCCTGTATCTAAGAAACAAAACGTTATAGGTTATTTCTGTCTAGGGCATTGTGAGTTTCACGGAAAAGTGGCACGGGTTCGCAAAAATTGGAGTTTTTGCGAACCCTCTATCTTTATTAATAGCTGAGATACCCGGCAGTGTCGACCAAAATGGGACACAGTGTACACTCTTACTCTTATGCAGATAAGTTTTGTATGTGGTTTCATACAGAAATTGGTATGTACTAGGTATGTACCTTCATCTAAATGCATAAAATTCAAACGCCTCTCATCATGTCTCAATTGATGGCCTTCTATCCATTTGCACTCTGCCATATTTCTCAATATTTCACGGTGACTTCTAATCCGTGTGTGCTATATTCGGGTATAGTTTAGAATCAAATATTGGGGGGCGGGTCTTGTGCTGTAATCCTTTATATTTAGTTGAAACGCATCCCGTTTTTCATATAGTACAAATGCAGGAATGACTTGATAGAGTAGAGTGAGTTTTCGGGTATCTGCTGATGATCAGTATCAAAAGTATACAGGGTGTGCCACAAAAGTGTGGCTTGCAAAAGTATTTTTTTTTCAAATGAAATACCCTACATTTAATCTAACGAAAATTATAGGTTTTTGAATCATAAATTCAATGTGATAAGCATATGGGGGGGGGGTATGCCTTTTGAAAAAAAAAAATAGATTTTCAGTTTTGGAAATCGGAAAGTTTGGACTATTATAATGAATAGCCTGTACAACTAACGGCGAATAATCCATGGCCAAATATTCATGTGAGACTAGTCCTTATCCCCACCAAGATTGGAATGATCCAAAAAACTATCAATTTCAGACCCATACATTATATAACAAAGAGAGTTCATGATAACAGATAGAATCATGAAATAAAATAAAATGTAAGGTATTCCAATTAAAAAAACATACTGTGACGGAACATGTGCTTAGCTCATGTTGGGCGCATTCACCATGTGTGTAGAATTGCCTTCTGGTACATTCTATCGAGGCTAGATGGCGTCGAACATTCTTCGCTCTTCTACAAACCACTGGAATGTTCTTTTAATCTTGGCGAGGGTATTTCATGAGATTCGTCATTTTGGTTAGGCAGTTCAGATTTTGATCGCGAAACATAAATAACCTCTGATTGTGAACATAAATATTTGTGGAGTTGTGATTGTTTCCTTAGTGACTTTAAATAAATACATTGGAAACTGGACAAGTGTTTTCTATAGCGAAACTTGCTACATTGGTGTCAGAAGTGGGATTTATTGTGTGCTATAGAAACGGACATAAATCTTCGCTGTAATAGCTGCAAAACTAGTGTTTTTAACCGGATTGAAGGTCGCCGAATTGAAGAGGGAGCTGGAGGAGCGTGACCTGAAAGATGGAGGACAAATTTGAAGCCATGGAAGTGAAGTTTGAAGAATCTTCTAGGGTTATGAAAGAGAAGCTCGCAGGGTCTTCTAAAATTATGGAGGAGAAAATCAAGGAACAGTTGGCAGACTACAAGTTTGTGAAGGATCATGTCGCCGTGGAAATTGGAAACCTTGAGAAGCGATTTGAAGACACAGTGAAAACTCTGGAAGACGAAATGGAAAAAATGAGAAAGAAAGTGGACACGATCATCGAACAATCACAGGTATCACTCGGAAACCAAGGTGCTAGTGCCAAGATAGAAGCTGATACCATCAGAATCTACATGAAAGCCCCACAGTTTGATGACAAGCTGTCCTGGAACAATTACCATCGCCAGTTCGAGGCAGCAGCAAAGGCAAATGGATGGACTGGACCGGAAAAAGCCCTGGCATTGACTCTGACACTTCGTGGGTAGGCTACAGAAATCCTGCAGACGCTAAACACCCAGGAGCAGGAGGACTACGATGTACTAGTCAAGCATCTGGAACTGCGATATGGCCAAACTCACTTGGAGCACGTCTACCACTCTCAGTTGAAAAATCGCATTCAGAAGACCAACGCGACCATGCAGGGGTTTGAAGCGGATGTTGCTCGCCTTGCACGACTGGCTTATTCAACCACGCCAGAAAACGTTATGGAAAGGCTTGCAGTTCAGGCCTTTTCTGATGGACTTCAAGACCAGGAGATACGGCAGTCCCTGATACTCAATCGTCCCGATAGACTGGTTGAAGCACTGGCCAAAGCCTTGGAATTTGAAGCGCCGAAGCAGTTTGTAAAGGTTCCTGCACGCGGGCGAAGGATGGAGCAGGGAGCTGCGATGCTGGAACTGTGAAGAGCTTGGCAAATATGTGCGACGAGGACGATCATCAGGCCCGATATCTTCACAACACCGACAATCATCAGACCAACTAAGTGGCGACTGCGAACTGCAACAGGAGACCTGGCTAGAATGCATGGTGAATTGGAAGCAAAGGTGACTCTGGGAAGCACCAGCTTCAAACATCCAATGCTGGTTGCTGACATTGAAAAAGAAATCATCATCGGGATGGACATCATGAACTCCCAAGGCTTCCGATTGGATTTCAGGCATGGCACCTTGAGAGTCAACAACAAAAAGGTGATTCTACATGGGTAGAAGGAGGGGATGGTTCGTGTACTGCTAGCTGGGGACGCTTTGATTGCAGAGAGGAGCGAGATGATCCTGTGGGGTCGTCTGGATGGAAAAGTCGAAAAAGGAAGCACCGCTATGTTTGAGTCTAGACTACACGACTCCGAAATAGGCCGATGCATTGCTTGTGGAAAGAGGGTACAAGTGAAGAGGACTGTGCCTGTCACTATCACTCAGTGAGCTTGGCAAAGGGAACGCCGTTGGGACTCTGCTCGTCAATTTTCTCCGTGGTGCGACAGCTATGCAAGACTGAAGCAACTTCTCCTGAGTTCACGAGAGAAATGGAAAAGTTAGTTGCCACCTCTTCGAAGGACCTGGATAAAAGACAAAAACAGCGATTGAGAGGCTTGTTGAGACAATTTAGTGACATCTTTGACAACGGAATGGAGAAAAAGGGTCGGTCAAGCGTCGAACAGCACCAAATTAACACCGAAGGTGCACGACCCATCCGTCAAACGTCTAGAAGACTACCTTTGGCGTAGAAGGAAGAGGCCGACAAGATAATCCAGAACATAGAGAAAGGCGGTATCATCGAGCCTTCTAGTAGTTCGTGGTCATCGCCAGTTGTGCTAGTTAAGAAAAAGGACGGTGAAACTTGATTCTGTGTGGACTATCGTCAGCTTAACAACGTGACGATGAAAGACAGCTACCCGCTACCACGGATTGACGACACTTTGGACACCTTGGCTGGATCAAAGATCTTCTCAACTCTCGACCTGAAGAGCGGATATTGGCAGGTGGAGATGACTCCAGAAGATCGGGAGAAAACTGCTTTTAGCGTTGGAACTGAGCTGTGGCAGTTTACTGTAATGCCATTTGGACTACGCAACGCACATGCGACGTTCGAAAGGCTAATGGGGACGGTGCTTAAGGGGTTATCATGGTCAAAATGCCTGGTGTACCTTGACGACATAATCGTGGTTGGCAGATCATATGAAAACCACATGAACAACTTGGAGGAGGTATTCCGGAGACTTAGAAATTCTGGTTTGAAACTGAGCCCGAAGAAATGCCAACTGTTCCGAAGTGAAGTTCAATACCGAGGTCATATCGTATCGGCGGAGGAAGTAGCTGTCGCCCAGCAAAAGGTGAAGACAGTTGAGGTGGCCAGTACCTAAGAACATTCAAGAACTACGAAGATTTCTGGGTTGTTGTACCTACACCAATATTGCCCGGCCTCTCCATAAGCTCACTGAAAACCAGAGACGATTCCAATGGGACGAAGATTGCCAGGAAGCTTTCGGCACTTTAAAAAGGGCCTGGTCAATTGCCAGGCCGACGTGCGGGAGTGGTGCAGAAAATGTGCCGTTTGTGCTGCAACGCCAAAAAGCTCCTTTGCACCAGTACAATGTTGAAAGCCCGTTTGAGAGGATCGTCATAGATATTGCTGGACCATTTCCTCAGTCGAACGGAGAAAATAAATACAAAATAAATACATTCCCGTCGCGATGGATTACTTCAGTAAGTGGGCAGAAACGTATGCCTTGCCAAACCAAGAAGCGGTAACGGTAGCTGATGTACTGGTCAAGGAATGGATCTGCCGTTTTGGTGTCCCATTGGAGCTGCATTCGGACCAGGGCAAAAAATTTGAATCGACATTGTTCCAGAATGTTTGTGAAGTCTTGAAGATTAAGAAGACAATAACGACTGCGCTGCACCCTCAATCGGATGGCATGGTGGAGCGAATGAACAGGACCATCAACCGACACTTGGCCAAAGTTGTCTCTGACCACCAAAGAGACTGGGACGAACACCTTCACTTGTTCCTCTTGGCATACCAGTCTTCGGTTCATGAATCGACAGGCGAAACCCCAGCAAGGATCATCATGGGTCGTGAACTCCGGCTGCCCTGTGACCTAAAGTTTGGCTGTCCACCTGGTGAAGATGTCGCTGGGAAAGATTACGCAAGCAATCTTCAAAAAGAGATGGACGCATTCATCAACGAGTCCGTTTGAACATCCAGAGTGCCAGCGACCGGATTAAGGAGGCCTATGAGGTGAACGTCAAGGAAGGCGGGGTCCAGGTTGGGGATTTGGTTTGGCTGCACAACCTACAGAGGTGACGTGGATTCTCCCCAAAACTGCAGAGTTATTGGGGGAGCCCGTACGAGATTCAGGAGCGGATCAATGACGTCGTCTACAGGATTCGAAAACCACCTCGGGAAAAACCGAGGGTTGTTCACTTCAACCGTTCAGCTCGGTATGCTGGGAACCACGACGAAGTGCTTCAGATTAGTTCACCCGAGAAAGACATGTCACTGGAGACTTTCATGTCTCTATACTCCAATGGCCAGAAAGTCGAGAATGACATTGTTCAGGAGAGACAGCTGGATTTGTTCGAAGCACCTGCCGAATACTCGCTGGCTCACTGGGTCACTGACGACCTCAGTATGAGTCTCAGTACCTTGTGACGAAGAAGCTTCCACAACATCTGACCACCTACAGTGATGTCTGGAAAACCCTTAGTCATCTTCGAAACTTGATGATGTCACAGGACCTGACTCATTTGTCAATTTCAAAGATGACCAATAACCGAGTGGACTGGCGATTGGTGAGAAGCATGCTGGAGGTGATTTTCAAGAAGAGTGGCATCGACATCCTGGCGTGCTGCTATCCTGACCGGAGGACGAACCAAAGGACGGTGGACTGTTATTTCCACCAAACATCACACTGCCGGTTTGGGGACCGTTGCCGATACCGACATGAGGGCAATTCGGGACGAATTGCCTTAAGAAGGGGGCAATGTGACGAGACATGTGTTTAGCACATGTTGGGCGCATTCATCATGTGTGTAGAATTGCCTTCTTCTGGTACATTCAAGCGAGGCTAGATGGCGTCGAACATTCTTCGCTTTTCTACAAACCACTGGAATGTTCTTTCAATCTTGGCGAGGGTTATTAGAGTACCAATACGTCCCATTCGACATCCGCTAAAGCGCAGAATATCTTGGTGGAACATAACAAAGAGAACATTACTACTAATTTGAATAATGATGTCAGTAGAGAGTTCCATCAGAAAAGCGTCTTTGTAGTTCCGATGTTCCGAGGCGAGTACGAAAGTTGGCTTGAGTTTCGAGAAACTTCTGAGTCGTTGATTATCAAAAATAGTGATCTGAATGATATTGAACGGTACCACTATTTGAAAACTTTGCTATTGAACATCGCGGCCGATGTGATAGCTTCTTTAGAGTTCTCTGCGAAGAATTATCCCATAACTTGGGATCTTTTGTGCAACAGATTACACAACAATCGACTTCTGGTACAAAATCACGTTGAAGTCATTTTCAATAAAGAGATATACTTACGTATAATATCAATGTTGATCCAAAGGATATTAGGGTAACGAAGCGAACTATACTTTCATGCATTAGTCAGGTTTTTGATCCTCTGGGTCTTCTGAGTCCATGCATAATTTCAATAAAAGTTCTTTCACAAAAGCTGTGGCTAGAGAAGTTATCTTTGGATAAGTCAGTTTCCATGGCTATTCACACTGTTTGGATGATGTTTAAAAATGAAATCCATGAAAAACATAATATAAAGATTCCGCGTCATTCCGTATGTGATGACCCCAAATTCATAGAGATGCACAGTTCCTCATATGCGAGCACCTCTGCGTATAGTTGTTGTATCTATATGCGTTCCATGGATGCCAGTGGTAAGATACATGTGCACCTTATGTGCTCGAAAGCTAAGGTCGCTCCTTCAAAGGTCATAACTATTCCGCGATTTGAATTATATGGAGCTGTCCTACCTGCACGATAAGCAAGAAAGGTCAAACAGTCTCTGCCTATGAAACTCAATAAGGTAATTTGTTGGACATATCCTACGATTGTCCTCGGTTGGCTCAAGATGAATCCAGGTTCTTTACAAACTTTCGTGGCCAATCGTATCTGTAAAATAACAAATTCATACCAATCGCGGCATATTTCTACTAAAGAGAACCCATCGGACATTTTATCACGTGGCATGTCCCTTAATAATTGTCTGAAAAACAGTATTTTCTGGTGGGATGGTCCAGAGTGGTTGAGTAGTTCCGAAAATGAATGGCCAGTATCAAAATATGTCGTGGAAAACTTGCCTGAATTGAGGGAGAAAAATAATCATCTTACTTTCATAGAGTTCACTAGATTATCTCTTCTTAATCGGTTAGAACGTTGTGCGGCGTACGTCTTAAGATTTCTCCACAACTGTAAAAATACAGATTCTAGACGTTCAGGTTCTCTCACGTTAACTGAAATCAACGATGCTTTCATAGTTCTGTTGAAACAATCTCAACTTGGATGTTATACGGAGGAAATTGATTTGCTTAGTAGAAATAAACCGATTGGTCCTGAAAGTGCGCTATTCAGTCTTAACCCATTCATAGATGATTGCGGATTGTTGAGAGTCGGAGGCCGTTTGAAAAACTCAGACTTCCATGTTAACAAGAAGCATCCCGTTATTATATCGACAAAACATCATTTATGTAAACTGATTCTCAGATTTGAACATTTGAGAATGTTACATGCTGGCCCAGAGTTCTTGCTCAGTGATATAAGAGAATCTCTTTGGCCAGTGAGTGGCAGAAATTCGGCGAAATTTACTGTTCGACAGTGTACAACTTGTTTCAGATTCAATAAGAAGACCATTATACCAGTTATGGGTAATCTTCCGCAGAAGCGATTGGAACTGGGTTTTCCATTTCAAACATGCGGAGTCGATTACGCGGGACCCTTCTTGATCAAGGATCAGAAGGGTCGAGGAGCCAAGACTAGTAAATGCTATCTAGCATTGTTCGTTTGCTTTTCAGTGAAGGCGATGCATCTAGAGCTCGTCTCGGACTTATCAACTGACACTTTTCTCCTAGCTTTAAAGCGTTTCATGAATAGACGTGGAAAGCCTGCGCGAATTTACTCAGATAATGGTATTGATTGGCGATTCATACCAGTTAACTCCCCTCACTTCGGCGGTCTTTGGGTGGTAGGCGTTAAGTCTTGTTAATATCATTTGGAACGAGTTGTTGGTCTGTACCCCCTCACTTTTGAGAAAATGTATACGGTTTTCACGCATATTGAGGCGGTACTCAACTTTCGTCACATTTCTCCTCTTACTAATGATCCTAATGATCTAAATCCCTCAACGCCTGCTCATTTTTTACTCGAATGAACAATATACTCTACATCCGAACCAAACAAGGAGTATGTATCGGAAATGCAACAGCGAAGAAATGGAGGCAAAATCAAGGTGAAGCTGTATAAGGTACTTGTGACTCCCTTCTATGCGATGGAAATTGGGCCGAATCAACAAATTGCATCCATGAATTCACGGAATTTCCCGTGTGGCGTCAATATTGACAGCGGGAGGTATAATCAAGAGAAATTGTCAGAAGATATGTCCTTCACTGTTTCAAGATGTTGAAACAAAGGTGTTCCAAGGCGGAAGGCATGTTATGAATCCAGCTGAAGAACAATGATACTAAACGCAGCGAATAAGCTACCTGGAGAAGTTGCTGGTTTTTTCGGACATTGATCAATGATACGTCAGAATCGATCTGTTCCTTTCAAAGTTGTAATAATGTCATACGGAATCAAAATTTATAAAGACGTAAACGAGCTTTTAATACTATGAAGGAGTCCCACGCAACAGTACTAACTACTCTTGGCTGTGGGGAAATTTGTCCAGCCGGTTGATATTGTTAGTGCCACAAAGAGACGAAAACTATCAACATTATAATATAATGAAGATGTAATCATAAACAAATAAACTCAACTCAACTTTAAATGTCAAGCGAGATCCGCTTTCGAAAAAGCGACAATTTTTTACGCTGAGCAAAACACGCAGCCACTGACGTGACGCTTCACAACAGCATTACGTTTAGGGGCCCGATCTTCGAGTAAGGGAGCAATCGCTCCTTCGAACTTCGAAAATATTTTTAAGAAAGACGAGTTCCCGTCGCATGATTTTCTGCATCCCTCCGTTTCTCAGACTTTCGCTCTTCATGAAATGTGGAAGGCTATAATAGTAGAGTGGAACTGTGAAATTTCCGCTTGCCAAACGGAAATCATACGCTACAATCTACATTGTATTTGTGTTCAAAGTCACGCTCACGCCAAATTCAATGTGGATGGTAGCATATGATTCCCGTTTGCCAAACGGAAATTTCACAGTTCCACTTAATTCTACAGACTCAAGTCAATAGAACAGACTTCTATCAGAAATCAGGAGAACATTTTCGATCCCACTTTCAAGAATAGGCATCATTATTTTCAAGAGAACCACGCCTAATTTATTTCCAGCGAGCGACTGCTCCCTAACTTGACGATCGAGCCCCAGGTGGGCATCTTATCAAGCAGCTTAAGCTGGTTGGGCCAACTGAATGTAGCCATTGTTACTCCGGCGTTCACCATGACAATGCCATGTCAACCTCAATGTCAACCAATCTAACCAATCAGAGATTGCGAGAATGAAGCCTTTTCTCTATCTTATTGATACAGGCATAATGTTTGTACTGACAACCTTACTTTCCGTTTTATAAATGTATAGATAGATAGAAGATAGATGGATAGATTCATTCTCGTTAGAATAGGATTCTGTGAAGCTTTACAAATCTTTCCCTATTCATTTGCCCATTATATTGGAGGAATTGTAAGCGATATTTTCTTGCCTGACAATGAGTTGCCTGCCAAGCCGATTTGAGTACTGTTCTGTCCATCTCATGATAGAACACCGCCGCGGTGACTTAGGCTGACGTTCAGCAGCGATGATGTGGCGCGTTGCAGCGTTGCGTGGAACACGATTATTGATTTTAGGAAAAGATTCTAGTCTAGCTGCCGTTGTTGAATTGCTCAGTTAAAATTAATATATTGTTCGTTAATTTAATTTAAATTCTAGACCATATTAACCAAGTATATCGTTTCAAAATAATAATGTAAAAAAAAAATGAAAACTTATGTTCTATTATGATGATAAATGAAAACTATTGTTTTTCCGATTTTCAAAATTATTTAAATATTTGGCACCAATGTTCAAAGGAAATTATTGATGACTTTGAATAATATAATATAATATTAATTATTATAATTATTGTGAGGTTTGCAGTGTTTTCCATTGGTTTGGTTTGGAGTTTTTAAACTGATTGATTGATTGATTGATTTACCAGGGATGCCTTCACATATATTGAAATCGAAAATAGGTGCGCCAATCATCAGGTTAAGGAATATTGATCAGCCAAAACTTTGCAATGGCACTCGACTCGCAGTCACCACCACCAGAGACATCACAGAGACAACTCAGAGACATCTCAGAGACAACTCAGAGACATCTAAAACACTCTTGCGACAACTCAGCGACATCTCAGAGACAACTCAGAGACATCACAGAGATATCTCAGAGAAATCACGGAGACAACTCAGAGACATCTCAGAGACAACTCAGAGACATCTAAAACACTCTTGCGACAACTCAGAGACCTCACGGAGACAATTCAGAGACACTCAAAGACAAGAGACATCTAAAATATTGATCAGCCAAAACTTTGCAATGGCACTTGACTCGCAGTCACCACCACCAGAGACATCACAGAGACAACTCAGAGACATCTCAGAGACAACTAAGACATCTAAAACACTTGCGACAACTCAGCGACATCTCAGAGACAACTCAGAGACATCACAGAGACATCTCGGAGAAATCACGGAGACAACTCAGAAACATCTCAGAGACAACTCAAAGACATCACGGAGACAACTAAGAGACACTCAAAGACAAGAGACATCTAAAATATTGATCAGCCAAAACTTTGCAATGGCACTCGACTCGCAGTCACCACCACCAGAGACATTACAGAGACAATTCAGAGACAACTCAGAGACAACTCAGAGACATCTAAAACACTCTTGCGACAACTCAGCGACATCTCAGAGACAACTCAGAGACATCACAGAGACATCTCAGAGAAATCACGGAGACAACTCAGAGACATCTCAGAGACAACTCAGAGACATCTAAAACACTCTTGCGACAACTCAGAGACATCACGGAGACAACTCAGAGACACTCAAAGACAAGAGACATCTAAAATATTGATCAGCCAAAACTTTGCAATGGCACTCCACTCGCAGTCACCACCACCAGAGACATCACAGAGACAACTCAGAGACATCTCAGAGACAACTCAGAGACATCACAGAGACATCTCAGAGAAATCACGGAGACAACTCAGAGGCATCTCAGAGACAACTCAGAGACATCTAAAACACTCTTGCGACAACTCAGAGACATCACGGAGACAACTCAGAGACACTCAAAGACAAGAGACATCTAAAATATTGATCAGCCAAAACTTTGCAATGGCACTCGACTCGCAGTCACCACCACCAGAGACATCACAGAGACAACTCAGAGACATCTCAGAGACAACTCAGAGACATCTAAAACACTCTTGCGACAACTCAGCGACATCTCAGAGACAACTCAGAGACATCACAGAGACATCTCAGAGAAATCACGGAGACAACTCAGAGACATCTCAAAGACAACTCAGAGTCATCTAAAACACTCTTGCGAAAACTCAGAGACATCACGGAGACAACTCAGAGACACTCAAAGACAAGAGACATCTAAAACACTCTTGCGACAACTCAGAGACATCACGGAGACAACTCAGAGACACTCAAAGACAAGAGACATCTAAAACACTCTTGCGACAACTCAGAGACATCATGGAGACATCTCAGAGACATCACGGAGACATCTCAGAGCCATCACGGAGATAACTCAGAGACACCTTGAACATGTTGGAGACACCTCAGAGTAATTCCATGTCCTCATGATCGATATGGATGTTATGACGTCATAACATTGCAATTTTGGCACACTTCAAAGAGTTATATCTCCGTCAATTTTTGACTTACAACAAAAAGAAAAAATATGGGTATCTTTATTTTTCATGGGCTCTCAAATTCACCAATAATTTGACGTTTCTTGCCTTTTTGTTACTTTTTGTGTCGATGCGGCAAGAAATGGATATCTATCAGTAGGTATTACGTAGGTACTGAAAATGTGTAACTTGAAATCACCAACCGACGATTTTGATTCAGTTAACAAAAAATATGCTGACGAGGCTCTGACTAATTTCAATTCGACAATTGAATCTGAGATGAGAATTCATGCTGCCGAGAGTGTAAAGGAGCTGAATAAGTTGAAAAAATATATCGAGGTCAGGATAAAATCTGTTTTTGTCAACGACGTCACTACAGTAAAAGCAGTCAAGTGAAGATGACGTCACCTTCCGAAGAAAAAGTTCAACTCATCACCGAGCTGTTCAAGCCAATAAGAAGGAATTTTTCCCGTCGCCGTACAATTATCAAGGAAGTGGATGACTTGTGGCAGGTTGATTTGGGGCAAATGGATTTGTATGCGAAAGATAACAGAGGCTACAAATATTTTCTCATCATCATAGACTGTTTTTCAAAATTTGTGTGGACTGAACCATTAAAAAGCAAGTCAGGTGACGAGGTAACCCGAGCCTTAGCGAAAATTCTCAAACAATCACATCGTAGTCCAAAAAATTTGCAATCAGATCAAGGAAAGGAATTCTACAATGGACATTTCCAAAGATTGATGCGTCAATATGGCATAAACCACTATAATACCTATACAGATCAAAAAGCGGCCATGGTTGAGCGTTCCATACGAACGATTAAAGAAAAACTATTCAAGTATTTCAG
Source organism: Orchestes rusci (assembly GCA_958502075.1). NCBI lineage: Eukaryota > Metazoa > Arthropoda > Insecta > Coleoptera > Curculionidae > Orchestes > Orchestes rusci. The sequence goes on from OY293303.1 coordinate 82,832,198, forward strand.
TTTGCATGGGACCTATAAGTGGGTGGATATTTTACAAGACATTGTAAAATATAATATAAAATTTACCGAAAATAAGTGTATGTTCTATTATTTCTTGTAAACAAGCTCGTGCTAATCGCAATGGAATCACAAATACAATGCACCATTGTTCTTTGAATTTAATTATAATTGCATAGTTTGCAGTTCGGCATTCTAGAAGTGTTTCGAATAGTCAACTATACAGTTGTTCATGTTTTGTGAATCAGTTCATACGAAGCTTTCATCGTTGTCAGACGTCGTCGTCGTCAGAACAGAGCACTTGTGATCATTTTGTGTGTCTGGGGTGTGGCAAAAAGGTAAATATTCTTGTAAATAATTGAAAATTTTTCTTATCATAGAATTGATGTGGGGTGCTTGGTGAATTTACAATGTGAATTTTTTATGTAATTGCATTAAACAAAACAAGTTTTTACAGAAATCCACAAAGTTGGTGTAGTTCCTCGCGAAGAGCTGATTGCGAAACTTTTCGAAGAATCAAAATCAATTCGATCTTCAACACAAAAATCCATCGTTTGAAATTGAATCAGGTAAAAATAAACTTTACGTTTTTTCAAATTTTGATGATATTTCATCAATGCACGTTTTTTTTAAAATAATATCCAAGTAAAGGAAACTTACTGTCTTTCAGAAAACAACAAACCGGATTTGGTGGTTATTCTACTACAATTGGAGGTGTGTTGTTCCTGCCTAGAAGGATTATAGCCGACAATCACCTGCTAAGCTATTTCACACCTTCGAAATCAGAGGGCTACACACAGAACATCACACGAGTTCATCCCCCAAATTGAGTTAAAACCACCACATCAACGGCGTTCAATAGTTGTGAGTTGATTTTTTCAATATGTCTTCCTCATACAAAGTGTTGTTGAAAAAAGCAGAAAATATGCTTTCATTTTTGAAAAAAATGAAGAGATTTCTGTTCGACAAGCCTTGTGAAGGAACGACAAGCCATTGGATACGTAGAATAAGTAGATTAATCGGCAAGTTTAATAATGTAATACTACATGGTAATTTACCTAGAAACATTCTTCGATTGATTCAGACCAATTTGCAACATCTTAAAGTTATTAGAAGACAATTATTGATTTTGAAAAATAAGCGGGTTGGGATGGGGTTAGTAGAAGAATCAAAATTAAGCAATAGGGTTAAATGGGAAAAAAATGTTAATTGCTTCAAAGGAAGAGTATCAACCGGTTTAGTAACTAATTTGACTCATAAAGACGTTAATAGATTTATGGATGATGCGTTTATTTTGTTTCAACGTGAATTAAAGGAAGTACTGAAATCTTTTACCATGGTTAAAGTGAACTCATCATTTTGCACCAAGAATGTAATCATTGATGTAGGAACGGATTTAAAAAGCTGGTTTTTTGAAAACGTGCGTGATGTAATTTTGAATAGTCTTTCGGAATTCCAGGAATGTGATTCAGAATTTGCTCTTGTTAGAATAATTTATTTGAAAATCAATGTTAATAAATTTCAAATGGGTAATGGTTCTTCCTATATTGCACTACCGAAGGAAATTGCGAAGAAACATGCATGCGTGAATGTTCAAAATGATGATACCGCCTGCTTTTACTGGGCTATTGTTAGTGCGCTTCATCCTGTTAACAAACATAACAACCGAATCACCTCTTATCCTCATTACAAATCAGTTTTGAATCTCAAAAACATAGAATCTCCCATGCCGTTGAATCAAATTTCGAAATTTGAAAAAAACAATGATATTTCTGTAAATGTGTATGCTTTGGAACTAATTTCAAAGTCAGATACGGATGATGGTAAACCAAATAATTTCAATATTGTACCAGCTAGGCTAACCAAAGAAAAATTGGTTAGACATGTTAATTTGCTGTTAATTCAAAACAAATACCATCCATCATTAAATGATTACGAGCCACTGCCACCATTATTGTTGGATTAAAAATGTATCCCGTCTTGTTTCAAGGCAGTTGAGTAAAAAAAAATTGCCAAGTATATTTGTGATCGTTGTCTTAATTATTTCTCACCTGAGGTAAAATTGACAGAACATGAAAAGCTGTGTACAAAATTGAATGAATATAAAGTCTCATTCCCAAGTTACAAATATTTCGAATTCAAAAATTTAATTTACAAACAAAAATGTCCCTTCATCATCTATGCGGACTTTGAAAGCCAACTACAAGTAGTCGATCAACACATTTCCATAAATACGCGAAAATATCTAAAACATATAGTTTACAGTGCCGGGTTCTATTTAAAATGTTCCTATGACAATTCTCTTTCATTTTTCAAGAGCTATCGTGGTGCAGATTGTATGGAATGGTTCATCAACGAAATGGTTGAAATATCAAAAGTAATTCATTCAAAAATCAAAAATATTGTTCCCATGATCGAAAAGAAAAGCATCTGCGGTGCAACAAATTGCCATATATGTGAAAAACCTTTTCACAAAAATGATAAGATTGTTCGCGATCATGATCATTTCACTGGCGAATTCAGAGGTTTTGCACATCAAAATTGTAATCTAATTTTCAAAAAGCTTTATGTTGTGCCGATTGTTTTTCAAAATTTATCCGGTTATGATGGACATTTGTTGATAAAAGATCTTGCCAAACGTAGTCGCGTGAGTGTTCTTCCAACCAATAATGAAGTTTATATATCTTTCACCCATTTCGTTGACGAAAACAATCTAAGATTTAGGTACATCGATTCATTCAGATTTTTAGGCGCTTCTCTCGATGATTTACTATCGACAATGAAAAAAACCGATTTTAAAATATTGAGAGGAGAGTTTGCACATCTAGATGAGGCAAAATTTCAATTGTTGACGCGGAAAGGTGTATTTTGTTATGACTTTATTGATAGCTTGGAAAAAATGAACGACACCCGATCACCTTCTATTGAACATTTTTACAATAAATTGAATGATTCCAATTTATCAGTCGAAAATTATCAACATGCTCAAACTGTGTGGGAAGCCTTTGGAATCCAAAATTTAGGTGAATATTCAGATCTGTATCTCAAGACTGATATTTTGGGTTTAGCTGATTTATTTGAGAACTTTAGACAAAATAGCATCCAGACACATAAATTAGATCCAGCATGGTATTATACGATGCCTGGCTTCACATGGGATTGTATGTTGAAGTTTACAGGTTGTAAATTGGAACTTCTTCAAGATATTGATCAAATCATGTTCATTGAGCAGGGAATTCGTGGAGGTATTTCAACTTGTGTTCATAGGTATTCTGAAGCTAATAACAAGTACACCGATGATTACGATGCATCGAAACCATCGAAATTTTTGCTTTATCTAGATGTAAATAATCTGTATGGAAAAGCAATGACTGAACCTCTCCCTTCAGGAGAGTTTGAGTGGATTAGCGATGTATCTAACTTTGATGTTTTGTCAATCCCGGATAATTCACCCATAGGATATATATTGGAAGTTGACGTAAAATATCCCACCGTCACTCACGACTTGCATAAAGATTTTCCATTTTGTCCTGAACATCGAGTTCCACCCGGATCGAAACTATCGAAATTGATGTGTACTCTTTTCGATAAAGAGAATTATGTTGTTCACTATCAAACCTTGAAACAAGCATTAATGAATGGTTTGGAATCGAGTAAAATCCATAGAATTTTAAAATTTCGACAGTTGACATGGTTAAAATCGTATATTGAACATAACAATAGATTAAGAACTAACGCGACAACAACATTTGAAAAAAATCTTTTCAAACTATACAATAATGCTGTTTTTGGTAAAACGATGGAGAACATCAGAAATCATCGGGTTATCAAACTGGTGAAATGGGATGGACGATATGGGGCAAAGAATCTCATTGCAAGTCATCGATTTCACAATCGAACTATTCTTCACGCCGAACACGATCTTATAGCTATTGAGATGAAAAAGAAAGAATTAGTTTTCAATAAACCTCTGTATATTGGTATGTCCATTCTGGACATTTCTAAAACATACATGTTTGATTTTCATTACGCATATATGCTACCGAAATTGGGTATTGATCGAAGTAAACTTATGTACACTGATACGGATAGCTTCATCTATGAAATTCAGTGTAATGATGTTTATGAAGAGATTATCAAGGCTGATTTACATAAATTTGACACCTCCGACTACTCCCCTAATAACCCTTATAAAATCCCGTTGGTCAACAAAAAAGTTCTAGGACTAATGAAGGATGAAGTTAATGGAGAAATTATTGCCCATTTCATTGGTCTTCGATCGAAAATGTACACTTTCAAAATTCAGCAAGGACAAAAAGTTGTGAAAAAGGCCAAAGGAGTCAAGTACAACGTTGTAAAAAATTAATTAACGTTTGATGACTACTGGAATTCTCTACGACATTCAAAAATTATCAGCGCCACTCAGCGTTGCATTCGTTCCTATGCTCACAGCATTGAGCAAAGTTGCGTTGAGTGCAAACGATGATAAAAGATTTGTACAAGAGAATACCCTTGATACACTTCCCTTTGGGCACTATTCAACTTTATAGCGTTTTTCAAATATAATTTCAGGAATAGTTATTATTGGGTAAATAACATTAATCTGTTAATATTATGAATAATTGTAAGATTATATTATTAGTCTTATCGTAGAAGTAATTTTTTGATGTATGTCCCCCAAGTACCTACAATAATTTACTTCCTGAAAATATATAATTTTGAAGTATCTTTGTGTGTTTAATTTATTCGATTGGATATGCAATGGGAATATGGTAAGTATGTCTGCAATATTGTCGAGGTAATTTCATCTCTTTAGACTTCATAGAAACTCAATGTTTGAATTAAATTATGTACCATTAAACCGATAAAATTTACGAGTATGTTCTAATATTTCGATATGCTTGCATATTGCAGTGGAACAAGACACCATTGTTCTCTGAATCTCTTTACACATATTCCGATGTGAACAAGCATTAATTGTCGACTAGCTGTCTACTTTGAGTGGGAATCATTTTCGACAACAGGTAATCCTATGACATCATATACAAAGCGCTCCGTCAATACTTTTTTGAAATGTGGTCGAACAAAATTAGTCAATTGATTCAACAGCATAACGTCGTAATAAGACATAATCGGGTTAGTGTATCTAAAATTCAAGTTTTTTTAATTTTGATAATTTTTCAATGAACATCATTTATCATTTTCAAAATTATCTTATTTTTGTTTGATTTTTTCTAGAACCTATCCATCATGAAGATCATCGCAATGCAGGGCTTCAATTTGGCACAAGAGTTCAAAGTCAAGGAGCTATCAATCTTTATATGAAAAGATCAATATATTTTTAATTTTTTATGTACCCTATGTTTCTCAAGTACCTGCGATTATGTACTTTGGATAGAATCTGTATTCCTGAAAATATATGATTTTTTGAAGTGTCTTTATGTGTTTAATTTATTCGATTGGATGTGCAATGGGAATATGGTGAGTATGTCTGTTTTTCAATTCATGGGTATATGGTGAGTATGTCTGTTTTTCAATTTTTTGAATCTAAAATTTTTCCAAATATTATAGTGACTATGTTTGTTTTTCAATTTTGAATATATCTAAAATCTCCTCATTCGTTAATAAATTATGCTTTTTTCAAATATTGAATCAATAGTACGCGTCATGAACGATTAGCTCAAAAAACTATGAAGAAATCTACATCTCCATCGCAGCTCACCAACGCCATCTAATCATTCTAACAGGGTGTTCCATAAATTCGAATTATCGTAACATCAATAGATGTAATTCACTCATGAACAATTCCAACCTTAGGAGTCAAAACGCAGCTCATCAACGCCATCTAATCATTCTTATAGCAAACGATTAAAGAATCAAATAGTACGCACCAAACACCTGTCTAGTGGGAATAATTCAACAGGCAACCCTATGACGTCATACACAGCATCATCGATTCGCAATTCCTGCTTCAAACGCCATTAAAAATCGCAGCTCAGCAACGTCATCTAATCATTCTAATAGCAAACGATCAAAGAATCGAAGCGCCATCTCAACTCAACAACTACAAAGGCCTAAAACCTGAATTCCCAATACCCCCGTCTCCCCTTCTTAAATCCAAAATTTTGTCTTTGAACATTATTATTCATTTGTGACCTTTGAAAATTCTGTGTAAGATTCAATTTCTCAAAGGTTTGAATCAAAGATTTCTTTCGTTCATACCATTCAATGTCACTCTTGATCTGCGCCAAACGTATATAGAACTTGTTAATTCGTTCTGCAAGTTCACTCATTCTCGTTCTCAATAAATATGAAGACCAAAAGTAGAGTAGCCTAAAACCTGAATTCCCAATACCCCCGTCCCCCCATCAAGCCCCCAAACTATCCACGAAGCGCAGGGGGGCCCGAATTCCCCCACAAAACACCGAAACCACACACACACAAGACAAGACCAAAACACACCGAAACGGTAGGCGGCCTAAAACCTGAATTCCCAATACCCCCGTCCCCCCATCAAGCCCCCAATCTTGCTCCACGAGCTGGGGGGCCCGAATTCCCCCACAAAACACCGAAACCCGAATCATCCAACAGGCAACCCTATGACGTCATACACAGCATCATCGATTCGCAATTCCTGCTTCAAACCCCCATCAAGCCCCCAATCTTGCTCCACGAGCAGGGGGGCCCGAATCCCACACCGAAACCACACAATTTAAGACAAGACCAAAACACACCGAAACGGTATCTAAAATCTATATAAATTCCTAGGTGACTAGGTGGCGTAGGTGGTTAAGACTATCACATACAAATCCAAAGGACGTGAGTTCAATTCTCGCTATAGCGGATTTTTTTCAGGCTTTGGATCATCGGGGTAGCAACTGAACCACAAATCTACATTCTATTTTAGGCACCTTGTTAGCGTATTGGTTTAGACTGTCACGTACCAATCCAAAGGATATGGGTTCCAATCTCGCTATTTGAAAATCTTTTTTCAGACTTTGGTAATAAAACCAAGTAGTTGTTCGAGGTTGAACATGTTACGAAAATGTTAATAATGCCTCTTTTACTAATTGTATGGAAGTGAAGGCCCAGGGTGTCAGACAATTCACGAAGACATCAAACATTAAATTGACACGGATATTGACGGCGATCAACTTTGAAGTCTGGTGTGTCTACTTAACGAATATAGAGATTGTTTCGCCATTTTTTTACGAGAAGTGGGCGAAACAAATCTCACGAGGATGTCAATTAAATTATTGCCTGATGATGAACCAGTCACATATCGTCCATACCGTATGCCATTCAGTCAAAGAGAAACAGCCCGTAACATTGTCCAAGAATAACTGGATCATAAAATTATCCAAGAATCCAACTCTCCGTATGCCAGTCCAATCCTTCTTGTGAGAAAGAAAAATGGGGAAGAAGGAATGTGTGCAGATTATAGAGCTGTCAACCGCAAAACTATAAAAGGCAAGTATCCACTGCCACTTATCGACAATTTGTTGGACAACATAGAGGGTAATCAATTCTACACTACGCTTGACCTTGCTTCTGGATATCACCAGATTCCGGTCGATAACGCATCTGTTCAGACAACAGCCTTTGTTACACCTGACGGGCACTATGAGTACCTGAGAATGCCATTCGGGCTAGTAAATGCTCCAGCTGTTTTACAAAGAACCTTGAATAAAATTCTGGGTCCGTAACGTTACAACACTGCTATGGCGTACCTTGACGATATACTAATATCATCGAAATCCGTGAAAGAAGGTTTGAAAAACTGGAAGAAGTCCTGCAACATTTCAGGTCAGCTAGTATGACATTGCGGCTAGACAAATGTCGATTTCTACAAACAAAGATCGGATATTCAGGCCATGAAATCACTCGAGAAGGTATTCGACCAGGTAGAGATAAAATCAAAACAGTGTCTGAGTTTCCTTGACCCCGTGATGTTCATGAAGTTCAAAGATTTCTAGGGCTCATTAGTTGTTTTCGAAAATTCATTAGAGGATTTGCGGAGATAGCCAGACCGATCACAGTCCTAACTCAGAAGGATGTGAGTTTCAAATGGACTGATACAGAAGAGGAAGCATTAATCACATTGAAGATTGAAGGCAAAGCTGATTGAGAGACCAGTATTAGCAATATATGGTCGAGAAGCCATAACGGAGGTGCATTGCGAAGCTAGTAAGATTGGTCTCGGAGGCATCTTATTGCAACAACAAGATCATGTTCTTGAACCAGTGCAGTAGTTTAGTAGAGCAACAAATAGGGATGAATAGTTTATTGTGCAACAAGCATGGAATGATACCCATTACGAGTATGAAGGATTGTATCATGAGCCGAAGGCGAGTGCAGCAATTTATACGAGTAGGAAATGGTCATTCCATGCGAGTTGTACACTATACTTTTCCTACGACTCCTGATTATTATCACTATTGTGTAATTAATATCGATTTTTACTTTTTGTTTTTTGCGGAGCTGCCAGATCATTTCATTTCCATTCAGTTTGCACTCGTTCCCATGGCAACAGTTAGGGAATGGTTTCATTTCCGTACAGTTGTACAATGTGCTACGTTTCCTGATCGATATCGATTGCACAATGGTGATATTAATTAATCGTAGAAAAAACCAGTTCCACTCTTATGAACTTGAAACGTCCGCAGTAGTGTGTTCTCTCAAGAAATTCCGAATATACTCGCTAGGGATCAAATTCAAAGTTATTACGGACTGCAGCTCCCTGCGACAAACTTTGATCAAACGTGATCTTGTTCCTAGAATAGCTTGATGGTGGCTAACTATTCAGGAATATGACTTTATGATTGAATACAGACCTGGAAACAAAAAGGGTCATGTTGATGCATTAATCAAAGTTAATTTCTCAAAAGAACTCAACGTATATGCCACCTTTTTGTCGAAGGCAACTAATACTTACGGCAGTCAATTAATGGAGAGCTGGGTTCATGGGCTCTTTCGTGCATTCCAAATAAATCAGGGCGCCACTTCATTAACTGTGACTTAATGAAGAAAATGCAAAATGTTATGGAGACTCTCAAACTGTACTTGGGGAAATCAACCAATAAAAATACTTATGTTCAACAAAAATGTCTATTTGGAAACCAAGTTTTGGAGGAGGGGTTGAATGTTTACAACAAAAAAAAAATAGTGTGTCGTTGGATTATCTTATGAACTAATAATATTCATAGACAAGTTATGGATTTAATAAAGTCGAGAATTAGGTATTTAGTTACATTTCAAAATAAAAATTAGAAAAGTTGAAAAGTATGAAAGAAGAAATTAGCTTAATGAGTTGACGAAAGAATTATCAAGCTGAAACAGTACCTTTAGGAATACAAAATACTCAATTTAAAACGTTGAAAAAACTGTAGTGTAAGGCAATAAACGCATACCTCAAAATATTAATAATAATTAAAGGCGCCGGGGAAAATTCATGAATCTTCAGCCGCAAACACCCAAGTTGGGTAAACGAGAATTAATCGTGAGGCCTTTGCCCTACAGTTGTACATAACGATAAATCAGTAGTTTAAAATAAATCGAGAATATAATTAATTTTGAGAATATCAAACCAATCAAATATGTATGAAAATTAAAGTTGGATAAACTCACTGCATCGTTACACCTCTTGTACTGGTACTTATCAAGCAATGAAACAACAGGCAGGGGTGTCAGTCATACTCAGCTATCAAGAGGGCAAAATTCCAGCTGTGCTTGATGAAGCTTATTTCCAAGGGTGCCACAGATGAATGATGGTGACAGATCCGACGAAACGTGAGAATAATATCTCCCGGAAAAAACTCTGTTAAGTGAAATGGCACTTTCAGACTCAATCAAATTAATTTTTAAATACCTTACCTCTATGAGCCATAGAGAGTTCCTTAAAATTAGATAGTTGAAAATAGAGACCACATAGCGTCGGTCTTATTTCAATCCAACAACGTGACTTTAAGTAAAAAAAACACAAAAAAAAGTATCTGAAATGGAGAACAATGGTTCAACACAAATCCCAAAGTTACAAAGAAATCCAACTCACCAGGACTCCCCCAACAAGGTCTCCATAGCCCTTAAGGCCTAATCATAATAAATGAAACAATAAATTCGATAATGCATCGCCGCCATAATAACGGCCTGATCGACAACAGGTGCAAATAGTCCCCAGCTGGTTACTCGTCAGAGGTCGGATTCGGAAAGGAAAGAATCGGAAGGATCGTACCGGATCGTACTAATATCCCCTCTTAGAAATGGAAATCAAATGCAAATGTCAACCATGAGACCAAGTACCAACTTAAGAACAGGAAATATTAATGCTGAACAAAGAAAAGAATATGCCTTCCGCTCTGCAACCTTGTTACTCCGAACAACTCCAGGGAAATATGGCAACATGTGGACGTAGAGAGCAGCCAAGTTGAATTGCTAACCTCACTTTAAAAAACCAAAACAACATAGCGATGAACGAGCATAAAAGTGATAGAAGTTCTGTTAATTAGTCAATTAACCCCCCAAATTTACAAAAGACATCAAGAGACATTCGTTCCCTGCTCTGCCGTAATTATGAGGTAAGTATTCTAGATTGGATAACTACTTATGTGATGTGATTCAATTTCGACTTAGCAAAAGGATTAAATGTATGGTTTCTTTGCAGCCAGTGCCGAAAAACAGGAAGAAAGAAGTTAATTACGATACCTATAATCAATGTGAAAAGTGATTAGTGATTAATGACTACATGGCAATTGTATTCAAAGTTAATACCATCAAAGAAGTGTTTATGATAAATGAGCATTATTTAATTTCACTGGATTGTAAGAGTAAGAGTGAGGTAAGAAGAGCAAAAAGTTGCATAAGAAAAAACAAAATTGTAGCATTATTTCTAAAATGCTACACTACCCCCGTCCAGATAAAAAAATAGACTATCTCGATAGTATATTTTTCAAAGAAACAAAAAAAAATCTATAAGACCAACTATTAAACTGTTCATGAAGTTTTTAATGATTTGATGGTAAGAATTCTAATTCAAAATACTTGGATTCGATATCTACGTGTATCATACGCCTTTTGAAAGGGACAAACTAGGGAAGTCAAAATCGGGTATCAGTCACAATTGGGTAAGTTACTTAAAAGTGTGGGTCTTGACCAAGAAAATTAAAAATCCGTCAAATCGAAAAAAAAAGGGAAGCATGAAGCTTGTATCCTACAGGAAAATTATTTACATAATTCAGGGAAATTTAGAAATTTTATTCAATTCAGGGACCGGTATTATATCGAAGCAAGGTTACAGGGAAATTTAGATCATATTATAAAGGGACTAATCTATCAATAAGATTACCAAAATTCCATATTGTACCAACTATAAACTAGAAATAAAATAGTTAAAAAAAAAGAACCATTGATTAAAAACCAAAATCACTCAGAATCTTCCACATCACAGGAAGCATCCTCATCGACACCAGAATAAGCCTTGAGGTCCTTTATATGCCATTTTCCAGCTTTTGAACCATTAACATTTTTCAAATCATAAACTAGATTCGACAATTTCCTATGAACAACTGACATCGTATACTTAGGGGCTAATTTCGCATAAAATTGATTGGCAGCATTTGACAAAACGTAGTTTCTTCTCCAAACATAGTCACCCACCTTGAACGAAAAATCTCTCTTCCTAAGATTGTAAGACTTAGAGTTTCTTTCATAAGCGGCATGAAGTCTCTTCCTTACACCTACGAAAATATCTTTGAGATGACTCAAATGTGAAGCATACGAATCCCTATCACCTGGGGTTATTTCCAAATCTTTATCATCCCTCAAATCAGGATCTGAATAGAAAGTATCAGAAAGGGGAACATGCCTACCATAAACAAGATAAGAAGGGGTGAAATGAGTGACTTCATTCTTAGATGAATTAATCGCAAATTGAATTGATGATAACTCTTTGTCCCAATCAGAATGATCAGTAGTATAACTCCTGATAGCAGTACCTATAGTTCGATTATTTCGTTCCACAAAGTTACATTGAGCAGAATAAACCGCATTATGCCAGACTTTAATATGATATTTCTTACAGAGATTGTTAAAACTTTTTGAAATAAACTGAGGGCCATTGTCGCAGATCAGAATTTGTGGGCAGCCAAAACACAGAAAAACATTATTCTCCAATATCTTCTCAACCTGAGGTGTCTTAGAATCTTTTAGTGGATACAAAAGGGTATATTTAGAAAACCAATCCTCTATGACAAAAAGCCACTTATAACCTCGCTTTGAACGGGGAAACGGACCTACAAAATCGATGGCAATACATTGAAAAGGGGAATCTATGATCTTTTCTTTACCCATAAGACCCATTCTTGCAGTATTGGGAGACTTTTGAGCACCACACACTAAACAGGCTTTTATGAATTTAAGAACGTATTTTCTCATTTTGGGCCAATAGTAATATTCTTGTATCCGGCTGAGTGTCTTGTAAAAGCCAAAATGTCCGGATGTGGGTGGAGTGTGACAATGATTGATAACTTCATCATATTGTGGGGAAGGAACTTCTAATTTCCATTCTGGGAGATTCTGATTTGGAGGAAGAGTGTGTGGAACAAATTTATAGATAAATTCTGACTCTACTTTCCACTGAGGATAACTGTCTGGGGAGGCAACAATTTTTTCTCTTAAGTCACCATACCACTTATCAATGCGATCGATATCAATATTAAATGGATTAAGAAGAGAGATATTAGGTAGACCAGAATTTCCAGGGGTACTTTCGTCACCGTGAATTCGAGATAAGGCATCAGGAATAACATTATCGACACCCTTACGGTGTTCAAAATCAAAATGGTGTTGTCTTAAACGAACAACCCAACGAGCTAACTTTCCAGTAGGATTTTTCAATTTATTGAGCCAAAGAAGTGAGTAACAATCAGTAATAACTTTGAATTTTGGAGCTTTCTCAATCCACATTCTAAATCTTTCTAAACAAAACAGAACCGCCAGACATTCCCGTTCTATGACAGAGTAGTTTCTTTCCGTTTTAGAAAGTGATCTGCTTGCATAAGCGATGACCTTTTCTTCACCATCAATTTCTTGAGTGAGGCAACCACCAAGACCAGTGTTACTAGCATCAGACTGTATGACAAAAGGTTTAGAAAAATCAGGCTGCGATGAAATAGGGGCACTAACTAATAACTTTTTAATTTCAAGATAAGAAGATTCGGCAGACTCTGTCCAAGTTATAGATTGGGATTTCTTACGGCCTTTCAGTAAATCATTTATTGGTGACACTAGAGTGGAAAAGTCTTTTATGAAACGTCTGTACCAGGAGCATAAACCAATGAATCTTTTTACTACAGTAGCGGTTTCAGGACGAGGATAATTGATCATTGCAGCAACCTTATCAGGGTCTGTACGGAGACTGTTTGAACCAACAATATAGCCTAAAAATTTTAAAGTGGTTTTGAAGAATTCACATTCTTTTAAATTGATTGTCAAGGTAGCCTCCCTCAATTTATTCTTTACTTCATCAAGAAGTTTTACATGATGGTCAAAATCAGGGCTGCAAATCAAAATATCATCGAGATATGTGAACACAAAAGGTTCATATTTGGGACCAAAGATAGCATCGACTAGCCTTTGCTGGGTCTGAGCAGCATTACATAATCCAAACGGAACGACGTGAAATCTAAAAGAACCTCGACCAGGTATATTAAAAGAAGTTTTATCTTTTAAAGACTCATCCAAGGGAATTTGCCAAAAAGCCTTTCGTAAATCCATGGAAGATATAAATTTAGCATTTCTTAAGGAAGTTGAAATTCTGTCAATATTAGGAAGGCAATAAGAATCATACTTGGTCACCTCATTTGGGGCTCGACCATCAAAACACAATCTAAACTCTCCATTCGATTTTTTGACAAGAAGTACTGGTGAAGACCATGGGCTTTGACACGGTTCTATGACTCCTAAGCTCAACATCTCATCGATCTCTTTATTGAGAATTTGTAACATGTAGGGTGACATAGGAAAAGAACGTTTATGGAAAGGCCTAGCATCACCGGTATCTATCGTAAGGGTTAATTTATCAGTCCTGCCAATACGGTCTTTACTATCAATCTGATCAAAAGAAGAAATGAGTTTTACAAAATTCTGGAAGGTCATCCAAAAAGCATAATCTTGAAAAATTAGAAAAGGAAAAACCATTGAGTACCTCTATAGAAGAATTCATTGGTCCACTGGAAACTTGCCAAGAATTATTCAAAAAATTCACTGATAGTTTAAACTGACGAGCAAAGTCACACCCAAATATAAAATGGTGAGATAATGAAGGCACTACTAACGCGGTAACAACCTGACAAGTATTGTCAATAATGATTGGGAGATCTACCAATCCATCCACTGATTTAGGGGTACCATCCGCTGTACTTATACTTTTCAGAGAAGCAGGGTAGATTGTCAAATTAAAACGCTGCAGAATATCAAGACCCTTTTGACCTACTACAGAAGCTGTCGCCCCAGAATCCAACAAAACTGAAATGTCAGTATCAAATAATTTCACGGAAATATAAGGACGATTGTCACAGGGTTTTTGGATGAAAAGAGGAGATAGTTCATCAGTGAAAGACTTTTTATAAAAATTGGACACAACTTGCAACCATTGCTTCCAATCAGAGGGACTGAAATATATTGCCGCGGGCTTCCGTAGAGACTTGGTGCAATTGCCTCGGAATTGCACAGAATTCAGTTTTTTCGACACTTTGGACAGGAAGTGGACTTGACTCCTTTGTGACCACACTTGAAACAAAATAAAGTTCTCTTTAGCCGGCAATCATGAAAAGAATGATTTGGCATATCGCAATTCCAACACTTGATTTCTTTAGGGGTAGGTCTGGAATTACCACTTCTTTGAGAGGAATGAGGATTAAAAGAAGAACCATTATTAGGAAACCTACTCGGATTGGAATACCTAGAATTTCTCTTCGCCTGAAAGTTTGAACGGGATTGTGAATTTTGACTTGTAGAGGGATTATTATTAAATGGCTCACAGGAATTTGGATTTTCTGAAGATCGTGTCTCTAAGTCACAAAGTTCAGTAATGTTAGTAACGTTACTTTTATTACGTAAATATGACGCCTCCTCAAGCTTTCGACAAAGTTTTGATGACTCCTCTACAGAGTTGATATCGGCTAAAGCAAGCTGGGTAATATACTCAGGAAGAAGATTTCTCTTAATATTCTTGACTTTGGTGAATTCTGCAGGCCTACTAGATAAGCGTGAAAAAAGATTTTGCATGTGAGCAATGAAGACAGCTACAGATTCCGAGCGCTTTTGCTTACGGTGCTTAATTTGCTCCCACAAATCATCCTCTATATCTGAGTGGAGAAAATCTTTCTTTAAATGAGGAACAAGAGATTGCCAGTCTTCTAAAGACCCCTTAACACTTTTGTACCAAATGAATGTGTCCCCTACAAAAAGTTCAGCTGCAGACAAAAATAAATCCTCCTCTTTTACTTTTCTGGATTGTGCCAATTCAGAGATTCTTTCCAGAAAGTTATATAAGTTTCTACCATCCCCATTAAATTTCACCTGCCAATCACCTATAGCGTGAATATTCCCAGAACAATTTACAACTGGTGCTGCGACATGAATAATAGGTTGCTGGAATGAATTGGAACATGACATATTAGCTGCATCAGCTTCTTTAGATGAGGCTTTTTCAAATAAATCACCCTCTAACGCTAAACAACTAGCCATAGCTTCCTGTTGATATAACAGTGCTTCGTCCTCAAGTCCTGACAACCTACGAATTCTATTGGAAACGTGACATAGTTGGGATTTCATTCTCATAAATGTTGAGTCTTGAGGAGTACCCTCAAATTCCGAAATAATGTCAGAGATAGATTTGATAGTTTTATCAATTTCAACCTTTTCCGAATCAAAATTCAATTGATCAACTATCGACCTACTAATATGAGAGACTTGGGAGCTGGACTCTTTAGACAATAAAGTGCTGAGCATTTTTCTCTTATCCGCAACGGACCTAGTAGTGACATAGGACCTGATTTTCAACTCATATTCTAATTCATAATCCAAAAGGTGATTTGGTCTGAAAGTTTCTGCCATTTTTAATTATTTGAAAGTAGAAAATATAAAAAGTGAAAAAGATTGATAAAATTGCAAGATTTTAAAATTTAAAAGACTTAGGCTGAGTGATAATTTTTCTTTTAAAAATCTAGTATCATTGATTGATCCACCCAAGCAATTTGATTTATTTAGAAGCAATTTATTTAGATGCACAGAAGATTTCTCTCGCCCCACGTTGTGCGCCAAATTTGTATAGCCACCTTTTTGTCAAAGGCAACTAATACTTACGGCAGTCAATTAATGGAGAGCTGAGTTCATGGGCTCTTTCGTGCATTCCAAATAAATCAGGGCGCCACTTCATTAACTGTGACTAAATGAAGAAAATGCAAAATGTTATGGAGACTCTCAAACTGTGCTTGGGGAAATCAACCAATAAAAATACTTATGTTCAACAAAAATGTTTATTTGGAAACCAAGTTTTGGAGGAGGGGTTGAATGTTTATAACAAAAAAAAATTAGTGTGTCGTTGGATTATCTTATGAACTAATAATATTCATAGACAAGTTATGGATTTAATTAAGTCGAGAATTAGGTATTTAGTTACATTTCAAAATAAAAATTAGAAAAGTTGAAAAGTATGAAAGAAGAAATTAGCTTGATGAGTTGACGAAAGAATTATCAAGCTGAAACAGTACCTTTAGGAATACAAAATACTCAATTTAAAACGTTGAAAAAACTGTAGTGTAAGGCAATAAACGCATACCTCGAAATATTAATAATAATTAAAGGCGCCGGGGAAAATTCATGAATCTTCAGCCGCAAACACCCAAGTTGGGTAAACGAGAATTAATCGTTAGGCCTTTGCCCTACAGTTGTACATAACGATAAATCAGTAGTTTAAAATAAATCGAGAATATAATTAATTTTTGTAATGTATCATACTGAAGGAGATCTGACAACGCAGTACGAGATACGCTACATGACAGAGAGTATCACGATTATCTGTTATCGGGCTTGTATATGGTTGTTAGTCATTATTAAAACCCATTTCATAAACCAAGTTATAGTGCCTTGTTACTTAATCCTAAACCAAAGTAAACTTATTATATGGTGGCAGCGGAAAAGCGATGAAATCGGTGTTCGACAAATCTCCATGTGACCGGTTAAACTGTTTTTTGTGCCGGTATTAGTCCGATAAGATTGTTGATGCGTTGAGCGGATTCTACGCTGTTGTCGGGTTGTCGCGAGTGTACTCAAGACTGAGATAAGCTCAACTTGATCAAAGCTGTGTGAGTGGTAAAGTGACATAGGATTAACTAGTGTCTGTGCTCCACAATGTCCGACCAAGGAAGAACTCCAGAGCCATTTAATTTTGAGGGAAACAATGTGGCAAACAACTGGAAATTCTGGAAACAGAAGTTTGAGCTGTACCTTCTAGCTTCTGGCAAAAGCACGAAAGATGATAAAATCAAAATCGCCATATTTTTGAATCTGCTTGGAGATGAAGGAATACAGATATTTAATACGTTTGAGTATGAATCTGAAGGGGATGAAAAGAAGTACTTGATAGTTGTATCGAAGTTTGATGAATACTGTGCTCCCTTGAAAAATTTGGTCTATGAACATTTTAAGTTTTTTAAACGAGACCAATTACCGACCGAAAGTATCGATCAATTTGTAACCTCTTTGAAACAATTGGCATCATCTTGCGAATTCAAGGATATGAAGGATATGTTGATTCTAGTAAGAATTGTTTTGGGTGTTCGTGACCTTAGAATTCAGGAAAAGTTGCTGCAAACTGCTAATTTAACCCTTAAAAGTGCACTAGATATATGTAGATCGATGGAAAGTGGTGCGCTCACTCAAAAAGAAATTTCGAAGGAGGTAAATGCTGTTGGACGTGGTGGCCATGGACATAGCAGCAAATATCAAAATCCGGAGAAAAATCGAGGAAATACTAGGCCAAAAGTGAATTGGGGTGCCACAGAGAAGCAGGACAACTTTCAAAACACAGGAAAAAATAAGTACTCAACCTGTGGTAAGTGTGGACTGCTGCATGAAAAGGGTAAGTGTCCAGCCCTTTACAGAGTTTGTTCATTCTGTCAAAATAGAGGGCACTATCGTAAATTTTGCCCTAAGAAAAACTATGTCAACGTGGTAAACTATGATGACTATGACTCTGACAGTAACAGTGACTCAGATGGAAACTCGCATGGAAATGACTTTGATGACACTCGTGCGGAAAGTTTACCGATTGTGTGGACTGTCCAGTACGCCCCTAATTCAAGTGTGGACTCAGTTGACTGGTTTGAAACAATAAAAATTAATTCTTGTGATATCAGTTTAAAAATAGACACTGGGAGCCAAGTCAATATTTTGAATTATAGTGACTTTCGAAAAATGAAAATAGACATTAGTGAGCTCGAGCCAGCATCTAGCACGCTATCTAGTTATTCGGGACATAAAATTGAAATATCAGGACAAATAGTTTTACAGTGTCAGTACAAAAATACATCGGTTCCCCTATTATTCTTTATCTTGACATCAGACATATCAAAATCAATCCTGGGACTCTTAGCTACACAAAGACTTAACATTATACGGGAAAAAATGAATTTATCTGTCAGTAGCGTGAATGCTGAGGTAAACACAATTTTAAGTGTATACAAAAACGTTTTTTCGGGCATCGGCAAAGTAAACAAGTTATTTAAGATAACATTGACTGAAAATGCGGTTCCATTCATCAGTGGCGCGCGAAAAATACCATTGGCCCTTCGCAATAAAGTTCAGGAAAAACTTACTGATATGGTAAACAAAAACTTGATTGTTCCTGTTAGTGAACCAACGGACTGGCAAAATCCCATAGTAGTGGTGCCAAAAAATCAAGGTACTGATATCAGAATCTGTATGGACCCCTTATTTTTAAACCGCGCCATAAAACGCCCCAGATATCAGATACCCACTCAGGACGCTTTATTTTCAAAATTATCGGGAGCGAAATATTTTTCGAAACTCGATGCGTCATCGGCATTTTTACAACTGCCTTTGGATTTTGAAAGTTCGCTTTTGTGTACCTTCACAACACCGTTTGGTCGTTATCGTTACTTGAGGCTGCCATATGGACTCTGCTGTGCTCCAGAAATGTTCCAGAAGTTTATGGATGAACTTTTAGACAACCAACCAGGTCAAATTACGTATTTTGACGATATCCTAATTTTTGGCAGTACCATTGAGTCACACAACAACAATTTACGCGCAGTTCTAGAGAAAATTCAACAAAGTGGCCTTACTTTAAATCTGGAAAAGTCAAAATTTTGCGTTTCTCAGATTAAATTTTTGGGACATTATATAGATGAATTAGGCATTTCCCCAGACTCTGAAAAAACTAAAGCCATTGCGGGTATCAATCCACCCACATGTAAGAAGGAATTGCAGCGTTTTTTGGGCATGGTCGTCTACTTGGCAAAATTTGTTTCAAATTTATCCAATGAAACAGCAGTTCTGAGACAACTCCTAAGTGATAGAAACGAGTGGCAGTGGACTCCTGCACATCAAAATTGTTTTGATAAAATAAAACAACTTATTTCTAGTGCCACTTCCCTACGCTATTTTGACCCCAAAAAGAAAACGGTGTTATCAGTAGATGCTAGCCCATATGGCCTAGGAGCCACGATCTCACAAGATGGTTATCCAATAGAGTATGCATCTGTTTCGCTTACAGAAACACAGCGTCGCTATAATCACATTGATAAGGAACTATTGGCCCTAGTCTTCGGGTGTGAACGTTTTGTGTTTTATTTATATGGGAGCACTTTTGAAGCGGAAACTGATCATCGACCACTCCTAGGATTGTTAAAAAAACCATTGGATGAAATGTCTCCAAGAATTCAACGCTTGGCTATGAGACTATTGAGATTTCAGTTTACGTTGACGTATGTTCCAGGCAAGAACTTGCAAATACCTGATACACTGAGCAGAGATCCCCTAAATTCAACGTTGAACACTGATTATCTAGAAAATAACTTGAAAGTGTACTGTTTGGTGACCACAAGCAGAGCTAACGAGGAAAGACTTCAGATAGAGATTGACTGTGACCCAGTTCTTCAAAAAGTAAAATACTATGTTCTCAATGGATGGCCGCAACACAAATCATCACTTCCCAGATCGGTTAAGAACTACTGGCCTTATAAGAACGATCTTTATCTCCATAAAAACGTGTTATTTTTCAACAAGAGACTCGTTATTCCGGAAAAGTTGAAAAGTGAATTTTTAGACATCATACATCAATCTCATCAAGGTGTAGTTTCGTGTAAAAAACGAGCTGCAGATTCGATTTTTTACCCTGGTCTCATGAATGATATAGAAGAACTTGTGCTCAATTGCTTGACGTGTCAAATGCACTCTAAAAATAACGTGCGCGAACCGTTAGTGCCACACGAAATACCAGAACTTCCTTGGCAAAAGCTCGGAATTGACTTTATGCAAATTCAGTCACTAGACTTTCTAGTGATCGTAGACTATTTTTCTAAGTTTACCATTGTAAACAAGTTATCAAGCAAAACTGCTACAAGTGTAATTTCGTGCCTAAAAAACATATTTTTGATCAATGGTCTTCCATTCGAAATATGCTCTGATAACGGACCGCCCTTTGGATCTATGGAATACAACACATTTGCAAAAAGTTACGATATCACCATCACTACGTCAAGCCCATCATACCCAAAAAGCAATGGTATGATTGAGAGGCATATACAAACAGTGAAAAACTTATTTACCAAAGCATACATGGAAAACAAAGATCCCTTTCTAGCCTTGTTGGATTATAATACAACTCCAAAAGCAAAATTACCAGCTCCATGCTATCTGTTAATGGGCAGACGAATCAGAACCAACTTACCAGTGGCAAGTGATTTTTTAAACCCAAAATATTCTACGAAACATATACAAAACCAACTCAGACAAAATCAAGTTCACCAGAAGTATTACTACGACAAAACTTCCCAAGAATTGTCAGAATTCAAGATTGGTGAACAAATATTATTACAAGTAGGACCGCAGAAATGGAACCCCGGCTGTGTTGTTGCGAAAAATGGACCACGAGACTATACTGTTAACATTAATGGGAGGGAATATAGACGCAACCGATTTTATCTCAAGCCACTGCGTTCTTCTACAATGCTCCACCGAGCTTCATTGCCCGTGAATTGTCCTGTAAAATCCAATGATGAAACAAAACCTTGCCAAGATGTTGATCCAGTCAGAGATGTCCCTGGAATTGATCCTGACTCTGTTCCTGTTCCTGCATATGCTGATTATCAAGTCACGAGGTCTGGAAGAATTGTTCGCCCGCCGAATAGACTGAATTACGGTTAAAAGTGTTTTCTCTCTCTCTCTCTGTGAAGTTTACCACAAAACATTAAGATACTTAAACATTTTTTTTTAAGAGTAGAATTGCAGCGTTTTTTTTTTAATATATTTTTTTTTCATTTTTGTAAAAATAGGGCATGTAATGTATCATACTGAAGGAGATCTGACAACGCAGTACGAGATACGCTACATGACAGAGAGTATCACGATTATCTGTTATCGGGCTTGTATATGGTTGTTAGTCATTATTAAAACCCATTTCATAAACCAAGTTATAGTGCCTTGTTACTTAATCCTAAACCAAAGTAAACTTATTATAATTTTGAGAATATTAAACCAATCAAATATGTATGAACATTAAAGTTGGATAAACTCACTGCATCGTTACACCTCTTGTACTGGTACTTATCAAGCAATGAAACAACAGGCAGGGGTGTCAGTCATACTCAGCTATCAAGTGGGCAAAATTCCAGCTGTGCTCGATGAAGCTTATTTCCAAGGGTGTCACAGATGAATGATGGTGACAGATCCAACGAAACGTGAGAATAATATCTCCCGGGAAAAACTCTGTTAAGTGAAATGGCACTTTCAGACTCAGTCAAATTAATTTTTAAATACCCTACCTCTATGAGCCATAGAGAGTTCCTTAAAATTAGATAGTTGAAAATAGAGACCACATAGCGTCGGTCTTATTTCAATCCAACAACGTGACTTTAAGTAAAAAAAACACAAAAAAAAAAGTATCTGAAATGGAGAACAATGGTTCAGCACAAATCCCAAGGTTACAAAGAAATCCAACTCACCAGGACTCCCCCAACAAGGTCTCCATAGCCCTTAAGGCCTAATCATTATAAATGAAACAATAAATTCGATAATGCATCGCCGCCATAATAACGGCCTGATCGACAACGGGTGCAAATAGTCCCCAGCTGGTTACTCGTCAGAGGTCGGATTCAGAAAGGAAAGAATCGGGAGGATCGTACCGGATCGTACTAATATCCCCTCTTAGAAATAGATATCAAATGTCAACCATGAGACCAAGTACCAACTTAAGAACAGGAAATATTAATGCTGAACAAAGAAAAGAATATGCCTTCCGCTCTGCAACCTTGTTACTCCGAACAACTCCAGGGAAATATGGCAACATGTGGACGTAGAGAGCGGCCAAGTTGAATTGCTAACCTCACTTTAAAAAACCAAAACAACATAGCGATGAACGAGCATAAAAGTGATAGAAGTTCTGTTAATTAGCCAATTAACCCCCCAAATTTACAAAAGACATCAAGAGACATTCATTCCCTGCTCTGCCGTAATTATGAGGTAAGTATTCTAGATTGGATAACTACTTATGTGATGTGATTCAATTTCGACTTAGCAAAAGGATTAAATGTATGGTTTCTTTGCAGCCAGTGCCGAAAAACAGGAAGAAAGAAGTTAATTAGGATGCCTATGATCAATGTGAAAAGTGATTAGTGATTAATGACTACATGGCAATTGTATTCAAAGTTAATACCATTAAAGAAGTGTTTATGATAAATGAGCATTATTTAATTTCACTGGATTGTAAGAGTAAGAGTGAGGTCAGCAGAGCAAAAAGTTGCAAAAGACAAAACAAAATTGTAGCATTATTTCTAAAATGCTACAGGGTGTTAATTAAGTATCTGGCCAAGCTTCAGAGGGTGATTCTTTGAGTGATTTTAAGATAAAAAGTTCATATAAACAGGTGTCCATTTCCGCACATTTTTTTTGTTATTTTTATTCGTCAAACTGCCCCTTAGGACGCCACTGGGAGTCATAATCAACAATCAATTGGTTCTAACTTAGCTTCTTATCATAGTCCATAATACTGCCAAATTTCAACAAAATCGGTCAACAGGTGTTTGAGATATTAATAAATAAATGTAAAAAAATATATTTTTTTGACACCCTGTATCTTGAAAACTATGCATTTCCGGACACCTGTTTACATGAACTTTTTACCTTAAAATCACTCAAAGAATCACCCCCTGAAGTTTGGCCAGATACTTAATTAACACCCTGTATAGTGAATATTGAAGAAGATGACTGGATTTTGTCAGCTCAACTTCAAGATGAAAGGTTAATTAGAAACACTATCGCGTGCTGCTAGTGATGCAGATGAGCGTCAATTCCATAAAGATTTTTGTCTTGAAGATGGACGACTATACCGAAAAACTGATGTTGAAGATCGATTGATGATTCCAAAAACTGCTCGCAAGCGAATTCTGCTTTATTATCATGCTTGCAGCTGAGAAAACGTTAGAGTCATTAAGGTCCAAATATTGGTTTTCATCGATGAGATTATATGTGAAAAACTATATTAATTCGTGTCTGGGTTGCCTTCATGATAAAAACACTGGTGAAAAGATACGAGGACGCCTAAATCCCATAGAGAAGCAGGAGGTTCCAATGGATACGTTACATATCGACCACCTTGGGCCTTTTGTGAAAAGTTTTAAGAAAAATTCTTATTTAATAGTTGTGGTGGATTGATTCACAAAGTTTGTGTTTCTCAAAGCTGTCCAAACACTAAAACCACGCCAGAAATACACTTTCTGGATAGTATTGTGGAAATGTTTGCTGTCCCAAGAAGGATAATTTGCGACCAAGGAACTACATTCACGAGCAAACAGTTTAGGGAACGAGCAAACAGTTAAGGGAGTATTGTGATTGAACATCAAACAAGTCTTGTGTGCAACGTCAAACAAGGGATATTTCTGAATTGGTTAAGTCAAAATAGGAATATCAGAAAGAGCTCTATGACAAAAAGCATGCTTCCTCAATGACATTTGAGGTGGGACAACATGTCCTTGTTCGAGAGTCGAAAGGAAGTAACGATGGCCCAAGCAGAAAAATTAAATCACGTTTCAAGGGTCCTTCCGTCGTTACGAAAGTATTGGATATGACCGATACGCAGTTAACGAACTACCTTATTTAAAACGCGTTACGAAAGCGTATACGGGAATATGCCCGTCTGACAGGATGAAACTGTTTCTGACGGTAGGATCATCTGAGGATGATCAATCTACGAATGAATAGATTTGTCCTTGTTATTTTTCTGTGTGCACATCAGGTTCATTGATTTTAGTTTTTTTTTATTTTTTTTTTCACGAGGACGTGAGGAATTTTTAGTTAAGCCGACTGTAAGCGATATTTTTTTGCCTGAGTAGCCTGCCAAGCCGATTTGAGTACTGTCCTGTCCATCTTATGATAAAACACCGCCGTGGTGACGTAGGCTGACGTGAAACCAGCAGCGATGATGTAGCGCGTTGCGGCGTTGCGTGGAACACGATTATTGATTTTTGGGGAAGATTCTAGTCTAGCTGCCGTTGTTGAATTGCTTAGTCAAAATTGATATATTGTTCGTTTATTTTGTCGTACCAGTTGGTTTATTTATAGAATATTTCCTCTAATTTTGTATCAGAGAATGAGTCCGTTGTTCCACTATTGAAAATAATTCTGGCAATTGTTATCAGTTCCTCTAATGCTTAGAGAATAAAAAAAAATGGTGAAGTAAATCTCTGATTCAACTTTCTCCGTGGTCTTCTGTTTCTCTTGACAATCTATTTCGATATATTATTATCGTGTTTGAAGTTCCGAACATGCGATTACTGGTCATTTAGTCGGAATGAAACTTCATTTGAATCAATGACTGGGAAGCGCTAATCTAATTAGTCATGACGTTACGACGTTATGTACGCTAATTAAAGAGCTGTATTTACCAAGCCTAACTCCAGAGGTGGTTGCTAAAATCAACATGTAGTCGTGATTAGAAGCGACACAAACAAGATCTTTTAACACTATTCTCTAGTAATTATGAATGTACTCTGATTCCTGTTATTTGGATGATTATCACATAGCAAGTTCTTGTTTGTTTCAGAGAAAACACGAATGTATGGCAATGGCGGTCCAATCTCGATGATTGATGCTTGTTGTTGTTTGATAACACGACCCAGTGTTGTGTTTTCTAATACTCGTCGACCGGCTAACAAAGATTAATTAACCCTGTGTACCCTCACTGGCTTGTTGCTACTTATCGCAACTTTTATTCACGGACAATTGAGTTTTGAACTCACATGAAAAGAGTTTAACGCGACATAATATACAGAATGAATAGTTTTTGTTAGAACCCTAACCTTGGACTTATCATGTACAGCTTTTTCTTATCAATTTACAAAATAAAGCGTCGGGCTCTAGCTTTGAAATTTTTCCTAAAAACAGCCTGTGACATTGAAATCTATCAAAATATGAGCTCCTTGTTATCTCTGATATTGATGTGAAAAATCATTCTTGTGAAGTATTTTTTCATTATTATATAGGATGGATTGGACGTATATCATGAAGTGCGCCCAAGAAAATTATACCTGTATCAACTTGACCAGACTTGTGCAAGTCATATGAAATGACTATTGTCATTGTAGAAATCTATATTTATTCCCAAAACATACAGCGTGTGCCCAAATCCAGTTAACAAATGAAAAACTTTTTTATTATCGATTGAAGCGAAAAAAAGGATTCTTCAGAAAAAGTTTTCTTTGTTAAAAATAGTATATTATTTTATATGAGAGAAAAGTGATACTTTTCTTGACGCGCTCGTGTTTGGAGATAATAGATAGCAAGTCATGCCTTGAAGTTGCCATACACTTAGTTTCGAGCGGCGGCGCCAGGCTCACGATCGAATAGTATCATAGTGACGTCATTCCGTCCAGAATCACAACAATGGCAACATACAAGCGGAATCAGCTTGGATGTTGCTATTGTGGCAGCTGAGGAAAACCAACCTAACTTCATTATTGATTTGTGGAAAATGGAGTGTACGCCTCCGGAAATTATTGCGAAAACTACAATGTAAACAATGTCAAAGCATAAACGATAAAAAAAATGATAATATAATATACTTGTGAAATTCTCTGCCAGAGAGCGTATCGCTTAGCTTGAATCCATAATAGGCAACACTGTCACGGTGAAAACTGTTCACTGTCAACATCAACATTTTAATTATAAATAATTATGATTTCTCCCAAATAATAGCTGATTGTGAGCAGTTATTGAGTAAGTTCTATCAAATAATGTAAATTTTGTTTCTGAATTAGTGTTTTTTTTGTTGAACCCAGTGCCCTCAAATTCAAGCGGTATGTTAAAACCGTGGTTAAAACAGAGCCCCATAAAAACGGGTTTTGTTGTCATAGTTGGCTGAGGTCACTTTTCCTACGCCGGAGGAAAAGTGGAACTTTGCAGCCGATACTCAGTCGAACAATGTACGTTTTACTAACGTTTGAAGAAAAAGATGATTTATCCAGAATTTATGTAATTTGTATACACGGAGTAGCCAAATTGCAAAAACGGTAATCTAACCTAAGATCAAAGCACCTCTAATTGCAATTTTCAAAAAACATTTTATTTGAGAAAATTGTTTAGAATCACATATAAAAATTGTATACGAAATTTGATCAACAAAAGAAATAAATAAGAAAAAAAATCAATGAAAACTGGGAATGCTCTCATTAGAGATTTCGTTACTCTCACAAGAAAAAAGATAATAAATACTCATAAAATTCACCAAGCTATAATTCTGCTGATCGTCCATTACTCCGTGAGCATTTTTCAAGATTTTTTGAAAATGTGCATTAACAAATATGACTGGAACTGACTCATTGCAAACATGTTGAAATCTAATTTTGAGCACATCAACGTTGGGTGGTCGGTATTTACAAACCATTTCATTTAATCTTTTCCACAGATAGTAGTCCAGGGATGTGAAATCAGGCGACCTTGCGGGCCAACATGCGAATGACGATCTTGATGCGAAACACGTCCGATACACTGGTTTCGGAAATTTCGGTTCGACCATCCTCCAAAAAAGATAAAAAAAATGAACACCATTCAAATTTTCGTGAAAAAAAACTAAAATCTAATTTTTTAAGATTCCATACCAGACGTTGACACTTTCGGAATATTGAGTCCTTCATTATACCACCCAATAAGGATTATCTGTACTCCAACGTGGATTTTGTGACGAAAATATGCCATTTTTTGTGAATTGAGGTTCCTCTAAAAAAAGAATCTTGTGTCCAAAACGTTTGTCATCATCGAAAAATGGCAATATCCAGTGATAATAATCAAACCTATTATCAAAGCCACGTGGCAGAAGTGTATGGATAAATTTCGGCTTAAAGAGTTTATACCTCTTTTTGAATAGCTTCCTGATAAATTTCACTGTCAAGTCCAAATCACGGAACGGGATCCTTGGAATAAACTTTGCCGGGGATGTTCTTGATCGTCAAGTGAAACTTGCAACTCATTCTCGTTATCATTCACTAGGATAATTGTTATAGGCTGCCCTATTGTGTTCAAAGAAGGTTGAACAGGCTTCAAGTCTCTTGAGACTTAAACGACAGTAACGTGGCTGTCTGGTTACCGTTGAGAATGTTTGGCATTAAATACTCGCTGCCTTTCTGAATAATGTCTTGTAGTGGTTATCAATAATGAGTACGATCTTTACTTTTTCTTGATTGTTTAAATGCTTTGTTTACTCTTCACAATATCTTGAGCTGACGATAATTATCAGTCTGTTTGACATGTCATGGAATGTTAAATAAGTGAAATTTTACCATGAAATTTCGTGTATCATTTGAGTATGTGATTCTAAACAAATTTTTCCAATAATTTTTTTCTTAAAAATTGAAATCAGAGGTAGTTTATTCCTAGGCAACATTAACGTTTTTGCAATTTTTGGCTACCCCGTGTATACAAATTATGTAATTTCTGGTGAAATCATGTTTTTTTTTGAAGTAAGACTTTTTATGGAGAATACTAAACTTTTTTTTCGCTAAATTTTTCGACAATCAAAAAGTTTTCTATTTGGTAAATAGATTTGAGCACACGCTGTATTGATTTTTTATATTGCTCTACAATTTAATGTGACTTTCCAAATTATTTGTAAATATGGAAAACCATTGAGCAAAGAATATGGAACTATTGTCAATTATATATAGCGTAAAATTTGCAATAATCAAAACAATAATTTGAATTCATTCTGATTGCCATTAGACCATTAACTGAAATGGCTTCTGGGTTAACCACCGGTTCTCGTTTTTTCGTAGCGGAAAACTGTTCTGCACCAACCATAGTGTAGTAATGTAGGTACTAAATAGTACCGTGTGAATTACCCTGAAACTAAGCCGATTATGAAAAAAAACATGAATGTCTTGGTCCATCGTTGATCTCACTAATATTTCACTAGAATTGATTATTTGAATATGAAAAGGTGGGCGGCGTTGATTATCTAGGATTCAAGCCTGGTGTCATCTTGAGAGAAAGATCTTGAGAGCGAATCTCGAGAGTATTCCCAACAATGGATACAGTCTTAAGAGTAGCTATAAGAGTAAGAAATACTCTCGGACCCGCTCTCGACAATGTTTTATCTCTAGTGGACACCAGGCCTTATATTCAATGTAATTTCTCAGAAAAAACATTTATTTCTGATAGAAACTTCATCACATTATTGACGCTTATCAGTTAAGTCTCATCAAAATACTTGGTATTTGATAGTTAGTTTATTGAGTTTTTTTTCAGGGTGGAGTGTCATTATAAAGGGTTTATAAAAGAAGAAGAAATTGTGGAGATTTGGAACTTTTTTGACAAAACCCTTCTTGCCTAACTATCAAATAAAGATAGTCAGGCAAGAAGAGCAAGATCTAACAGTATTGTCGAAACAATTCTGTCAACTTCACTATTGCAAAAAAAAAGATCTTCTCCTCTCAAACAATGAAAAGGGTGGGGCACCTCTTTGTAGGATTGCTTTTTCTCATGTCCACCATCCCGATTTGTATGGCAATGATGGCTGCGTGAAGGTGGATCTCTTTGCCTTCTTGCCTTCCCTTTCCAGAAATCTTGTGACGCTCCCCGAGATTTTCCGGTTTCGATTTCCGACGGGAATGGAGGAAATCGTTGATGTTGAATAAAGCTCGGGCGCCACCCCCTGTATTTACGTGGTGGAGGACCCACAGTGCCTCTCGGGTAGCTTTTATACAGTGAAGAAATGTCCAGACGTTTGTTATTTTCAAAATTCCGCAAAATCCGCTCTGAAATGGATTACCGAACTATCTTAAAATAAAAACTCGGTGGTAGTGAAAATAAAGTCTATTGTCTATTGGTCCCAAAAATCACAATATTGACGGGTTTCCAACCAGTCGATAAAATGAATAAAAGAAAACAATAATGCCGGTTTTCCAATCAGCCAAAATAACTAGAAATAATCCAACAGTAATAGTTGAGAAAATAAAACAGTTCAAAAACTCTCTCGGCGGAGATTCAAAATTTACAGCTGAATAAACGATAAACGTATTAAAATATTAGAATGTGAAGAAAGCGGTGTGTGAACGAAGTTTGAAGCGACGGATTTTTTTGACGGCGAATTCTGAACAGAATAAAACAGCGGTTATAAGAATAAGATTTTTCCGACGACGTAGAGAAAATGTATCGGGAAAAGCTGACGCGATCGGGTTATTTCCACAAGGAGAAAAACGGATCAGAAACACAAAAATGATTCAGACGTCGGCTGTCTGTTTTCCGGTGACGAAAGAAAATGAATATTTAACGTAAGAAAAAAATGTTGTACTCGCTCGTGCGGTAACTTCAGAAGCCTCTCTGCATTTTGTCTGCAATATCCCACCCGGCAAAATTCATTTCCCCGAAAGGATATGATTTAAGTAAACTAAAAGAAACCACATGAGTTTTTCCAGAAACAGACCTGCTTTCCAAAAATAATTTGATCTAGTGAAACTAAAATCTGTTCCAAGTAAACTCACCTGATATAACACCCGGCCAAATTCATTCCCCTGAAATCCCATTATTTAAGCAAAAAAAAGAAAATCTCTATGAGTTTTTCCAGAAACAGACCTGCTTTCAAAGAATAATGTGATCCAGCTCGTTCCCCTGAAATCACACCACAGAAAGTTAAACCTCGTGGTAATAGAAATAGAAGTTTTAAAAAAAGTCGCGGGTTTCGTAGATCTCGTACCGGGTGGGTCCAGCACTTGTTGCGGGTTCCACTGGTCACGACGCAGTGCTAAATTTAAATCCTGCCCGTTTCTAAGTTTGTTTTCACAATTTCACATTTCTGCGTCGATTGGTACTATTTAATTTATGTACGATTCGCTCCCGAGCGCGACTGGAGAAATCAAATTATTGTTCCATTGATGCGCAATAGTCCAAGTTTGGTTAATACGATCGAAGAGCAACTATCAAAATATCATCCATTCCACGATGTTGACCATTTTTAAAGAAAAAACGGGGTCTTTCGACAAACAAATAATCAAAATACGGGAAAAAAAAGAATAACTTGGCTTACAACGGAAAAATGACCTAGAAAACCACGGCGTTCGTGGTTTTGTGTGATCTGGTGGAGGTAGACCCATATACTTTCCATGACTGCTGTTGTTTTGGTTATCATTGCGCTAGTTATTCTCAGGCAATCCAGTTTTTGTATTCTGCTATGTGTCTGTTTTACAGTTCTTGTTTCCATTGTTTGCCACCAAATTGTTGACGCATAGGTGATTGACGATGGGTTGTGCACATTATGCCTAGTGGAAATAATCATTGATTGATTAATCAATCAAACATTGGTTCGAGAATGTGAAGGATGACGCCAACCACGAACAGTACTATAATTGATACTTGATACGATTCAAAGGAATCGAGGCCAACTCTGGCAGGAAGAACCTGGGATGAATTTAAGGAGAGATCGGGAGTCTTCAAAAGAGCAAATCCATCAAAATCCTGGACGTCAAAAAAGGGGACGGAACGTTGATATAGCAATAAAATATTTAAGGAATTCTTTGATGAGATGAATGTGAACTTCTCTAGAAATATCCAACATTTAACATGGAGCAAACAGTTATTTATAGATGGATAGGAAATGATCAATCTAACGGCTGATATTTTGATATCACCTCAAGGTAAGTCCTTGGCTGAGTGAAAGGAGTGTCGCTATTATTGAAATACGGCATTTTCGGCATACTTTTTCAAGGTCCACATTGATGTTAAGGGTACCTGAGCTATTCTGTACCTCAAGGTGAAATTGAAATATTGGCCCTAAATCTGATGTAGATTCATGGAACCTACCTCATCGCAAAACAGTCAGAATATCAAAAGTTGTGTAGTTATCGAAGTTTTGAAAGTCCAAAAATAGAGCGATAGCGAATCCATGAAAAACAACTATCTGCTTCTCCATCTTTAATTCGCTCTTCACATAATAAAGAAATTATTTCGAAGCGAACGTCATCATTCATAGGATATTGAAAAATTATCTACAATAACAGCAAAAAGACCATCTTTGGCGGTAAACATACTTATAGTTCTCTTGGTCATTCGGCCAAAATCTATTACCAGCTTCTCAGCATTTTTATTCCGTTATTTTATACTTTGTTCAGCCAAATTTTTTTGCTGTCACCAGCTTGAAGCCCTTTAACAATGCTTGATCAATATTTGGCTGACAACCAGATCCAAGGTTTCTCTTTAAAATCTAGCAAATTTCCAGTAAATGAGTTCGTGATGATATCCGATGCTTCCAAATTATAAAAAAACTTGTATATTGAAGGTTCAACTAGATCAACTATTATGTATTGCAGTCAAATGCTTCAGTCTAAAGACGTTAAGATTTTTTTTTCTCAACAGACGATACTTTTATTTGTCTGAAATTCGTTTCTATGTCAACAAAAAATGAAGAAATGTAGGATACATACACATGAAAATCGTCGTTATTTCCGCTCTGTCAAAATGAAAAATGCTCTCGCGATAACCGGCCCCGCTGTATGCAGACTTTTTTTTACTAGAGTCATGACTGACGTAAAACTGAAACACAAGTATAGCGAGCATTCTATAATATCATGTCACTATCGAGGGAAGTTATTGTTGTGAATTGGTTTATTTTGGAGATGCAACGTTATACAAGGAGCAAGAAATTCGATTTGATAGCATTAGTAGTTCGCTTACCATAAGAAGATGCAGCGTCGATTGAATGAACCGGCAAAACCAGAATTGACCGATTTTTCCGAAACCTTTTTAAAAAATATTTTCTGAATCAATTTGAAGAGATGATTCAGAAAAAATAACACATTCCCATGGACACTTTTTCTTCTCTTCAAAACAGCGCGGTGAAAATGGATGTCCGACGTTTCGAATTTTTCTAATCAGCATCAAGTTCTTGTTTCAAGTACCAAACCAACTTTTTCAATTTTGTTTATCTCTCCGCTTCCTGAAATTAATGATGTGTCACAGGTCAAAATTGCTTTGAAATGTCTGAAACTCGTTAAGCATTTTATAAATTGGTTTACGTAACACACGTGAAAACAGCGTGACAGTGGGAGTTTTTTTTCGAAAATATGGTTAAGACGTAAAATAGTGTCACTGCTGTTTTGTCATGTGTATAACAGGCGGCTTGTTACAAAAAAATCCAAAGTTGTGTACTGACCAATGCAACAGATAGCGCCAATCATTCGCGAACGTTGCCAAACATGTCAGTGGGGTGTGAAAAATCTGTTCTTCATGTTTCCAGTGGGGTGCGAAAAATATTCGCGAATGTTTTGCGCTGTTTGTTGCATTGGTCTGTGCGCACCTTGATACGTTGGCAAGTACTATTTTCTGAGAAGACCTCATACAATTTGAAATGCGGTGGATGAGAAATCTCTCATACATTCGGCCTAGCAGAATCCAATTAGGGCTTTGTAAGACTCGAAAAATAAATGTGGTCTTGGTCTTGATATTGGTCTCGATATCTCAAGACCAAATCAAGACTGGCTCAGTCTTGGTCTTGGTCTTGATGGTCAAAAAAATATGTACCGGACTCGAAAATACACATATTATAGCATAAAAATCCTACAATAGATGTTTTCCATATAACTCCAAAGAGTGCATTTTTCTTTGAAATCGCAATTCTGAACCGAAGAAAAAAATACATTGCTATTGTATAGTTTGGCCTCAAAGCAATTAAATATGCAAACCATTGTCAATAAAGAAAAACGTCCTGAAAATGCGAAAGACATACGGTCTTTTTGTCACAAAAAAAAAACAAGGACTTTTCTGGTCGTTTATTATTACCGGGAATGACGGTACGATTTTAACAAGCTGCAGGAAACAGCAGTTTTGGCACTTTTCACCCAACTTTCTTTATAGCATGTTTGTTTGGAGCGTTTTTCTTCATTGTGAATTGTTTGCATATTTTGTTGCCAATTGGGCCAAATTATACAGGATCTACTCTATTTCAACCGTAAGAATAAATCTATCTGGGTATCTAGGCCAAACTTGGGTTTCTTAAAAGCTTCAAATAGCTCATTTTGCATTTGATTGGGCACTTCACATTGAGTTGATTTTGACTAGTTTATGTGAGATGCGGGGTTTGTGTAACTGACAGCGCTGTCATGTCTACCGATCAATAGAGTTTAACACAGTTTTTAATATAGTGTTAGAAATAGTAAATTACTCCACAAAGAAACAGACAATTATAGCACACAGTAGTATATTTTCATAGATAACTTCAACACACGTAATCAATAATCCAAACAATATGAAACACGAAACAATAATTCAGCTTGAATAATCAAGCAGCGTTTGACACGGGCGTGTTAAAAGCCGTCACCCAACTGACCAGACCTATTCACGACCGTTTGCGGCTCACTTGTCAGCCTCAACCACAAAAAAAGGATTTTAAGGTAGTGCAGAACCGTGTTTTCTTTAAGAGATTCCTAACACGGCCAATCCTGCAAGGACCCCGCTCTCGGAGTCTTTCTTATCTCGTCGTCTCTTTCAATGAGTTTCTTGGTACCCTCATCGTCGCTGGAATACAGAAAGTTCCTTTATTCGAAATGAAAATTACAGTGCCATATCATTCATGTTTTCAAAAATAAATAGACGAGTTTTTAAACGACAAGATGCCAACATTTTCTCTTTCAACACACGAATATGTAAATAGTAAATCATTGGCTACAGCATCTCGACTTTTCACATTGTACAAAGCGTACGAGCGTTTGAATTCACAAAAAAATAATAACAAACAGCGTTAAAACGTACAAACTTTTAAAGACACAAACAAACGTAAATCGAGCAAGCATTTTCAACACACGAGCATTTGAGCTCAACAACCCAACGTAAAGCGTGCAAGCGTTTCAACGTTTCCACCGTGCAAAGCGTGCAAGCATTTCAACTCACGAGCATTTTAGCTCAACAAAACAACGTAAAGCGTTCAATCATTTCAACACACGAGCATTTGAGCTCAACAACCCAACGTAAAGCGTGCAAGTGTTTCAAGGTTTCCACAGTGCAAAGCGTGCAAGCATTTCAACACACGAGCATTTCAGCTCAACAAACCAACGTTAAGCGTGCAAGCATTTCAACGTTTCCACAGTGCAAACCGTGCAAGCATTTCAACACACGAGCATTTGAGCTCACGAACAAACAAACAAACATTTCACATTTAATTACATTTAATTATCATGATATTCCTAACTTGGCCACCATGACCGTTCTTCACTGACCTTGAGTCGTATTCCAATATCTTAAGCAATTTGGGCATATCCATGATAAGCGTCTTTCGACCATGCTCTGAGTTGTTCCTTGTCTGCTTTGGTTATTGTGGTTTTTCCTACACGTCTTAATTCGTAACGGCCATTGGAAGTGACGCCCATTACTTCAAACGGGCCTTGGAATTCATATTCAAGCTTTTTCTTATGCATTGTTTCATCCCTGTGCATCAGTACGAAATCCACGATAATCTACGTTGAAATTAATTCCAAAAAGTGCTTTTACAATAATAGTACCGATCTATTACGCAACGATTCACTATTATCTCTTGTTCCAACGTACTGGACATAATCACTATAACAAAATCCAATCAATCAATCAGTTCTGCGTTCGTGGGTAATCCCACTTCTGATGTTAGAAATCGTGAATTACTCGACACAGGAATAGACAATAACAGCACACAGTACTATATTTTCATAGATAACTTCAACACACGTAATCAATAATCCAAACAACATGAAATACGAAACAATAATAATTCGGCTTGAATAATCGAGCAGCGTTTGACACGGGCGAGTTAAAAGCCATCAGTCAACTGACCAGACTTATTCACGACCGTTTGCGGCTCGCTTATCAGCCTCAACCACAAAAAAAGGATTTTCAGGTACTGCAGAACCGTGTTTTCTTTAAGAGATTCCTAACAATAGAGAATAGGTACAATTCCTTCTGAAAAATTTTCTTTATACAGCAAATGCCAAACCACTTCCGATTCACGTCATAATTGCCAACAAGCGAGTTATTATGTGATTTGCTGGTGACCAAATTTGGCCACCAGCACACTTCATAGCAACAAGCTTGGTGGCAACGATGACGTAGATCCAAAGTTGTTTGGCGTTTACTATACTTGTATA
Source organism: Orchestes rusci (assembly GCA_958502075.1). Lineage (NCBI taxonomy): Eukaryota > Metazoa > Arthropoda > Insecta > Coleoptera > Curculionidae > Orchestes > Orchestes rusci. Next base: position 82,868,083 of record OY293303.1, read on the forward strand.
TTCCTCATAGCTTTGGTTCAATATCCATTAACACATTATTTATTTTACATTAATTCTTGATTTTCTAAGCATTTTGTTATATTTATTTATAATTTCATACAGTTCAAAAAAATTGTTTGGAACATTGTCATTGTTTGATTAGATGGAATATTATGATTATTTTTCGTGAAGTAAAAAATACACATTCAGATGATAATTGAATTAAGTGTTTTGTTTCTATAGCAATTGTTCATTACAATGAACTGGAAGTGTTATGAAGGTGACGTCATATGTAGTTATCTGTTTTGTTTTTTTTTGGCGTTGACTTTTTAATAATTCATGTTTTTAATTTTATTTTTATCTAAAAGTTCAATGTATTGGGGAGTTTTCTCTCTCTTGAAAAATTGTGCTGGGATAAGTACTCATGCTGGAAAAAAATGAATCATCAATTAAATATCTGTGCACAACCACATATTCCAGCGAAATTCCTCAAGAGAGAGAAAAATACATTGAACTATTAGATTAAAGCATCTAAATTTAAAAAAAAGGGGGTAATGTCACACCAATCAAGACAGTAGAACAACTAAGGAACGGGATTTTGAACGTATAACCATAGGTAAAACTCATGGAGTTTTTTACCCAATGAAAGAAGAGCGCAAAAATGCATGGAAGTGGTGGTCGTTTCCAATATTTGTAGGAAATAAAGGCGGATTGGTTCATTTTTTTCAGTAGGATTTTGAAGCATTATTTGTTGTGAATAATGTGTACAAGTTATTGTTATCACTCTTCATTTGTAGCGATTTGAAACATGGCTTATGAATAAATATTGAGCCAACATCATTGTCTTTTGTGCGTGCATCGACAATTTTATTGTTGCATCTCTGTGGTAGTTTTAAAATTTGTGTTTGATTCTCCAGGGGCCTTTGTTCGTTAGTCTCTGGTTTCTATTTTCTTTTGTCGATTCTCAAACGGTGAGTTTACTTCGAAAATATATACCTTCTTTATGAGGTCAAGGTCGAGTTAGTTACATTATTCATAACTCAAGATCCGATGAAACGATTTTTGATTTGTTGGATTTGTCTCCACCCCGAATAGCAGAATAACCATTGAAACATCGGAAATTTCACGAAAGAGAAAACTATGATACAAACTTATTTTGTCCTGACCACATGTCAAATGACGAACTAACGGCATTGTCTTTGTGCGCGCATTAATGTCAATCAATGGTATTTCTGTAGTAATTTTCGAATTTATGCTTGATTGTCCAGGCGGATTCGTTGGTAATTCTTCGAAATTTAATTTTCTTTTGATGATTTTCAAATGTATTTAACTTCAACGATATTTTTTTTACGAGGTCAAAGTCGGATCAGTAACGCACCAGTTTATAACTCTAGAACCGCTCGATCGATCTTTATGGTTTTTGATTTGTTGGAATTGTCTCTGCTCCAAACCCTCCAAAAAACGTCGGACAAATTCAAGAGTAGAAAACATTATGAGAAAAAATCAATCAGCACAACATTTTTTATTGAGAATCAGACGGTAAGAAATTCGCTGGGTCAGCTAGTCTTTATAATTATCACCGCCTTTGAAAACCGCCTTCGCATATATGATTATCACTCCGTTAGATAGAGGAATACAACAATCAGACAACGCAAGCTAGACTTTCTACTTCTACACATTTCAATAAGTATCGAAATTACTTGTCTATTGTGTACTGGATTCGGATCATTTATACGATTGAAGCAGACGCCAAATGGTTTTCTAAAGAGACAATGCTGAACGTTTTGGGCCACGAGGAGTAAGACTATCTCAGTAGATTAGCAAGGCGGGTTCAACTGCGATTTTGACCATTTTTACATGTAAATCTCCATAAGAAAATCGCAGGTCCATCCTACCCTTTTAGAACCGTTGAAGGTCATCGCATAGGTGGTTGCGTCACAACGTTCTCCAAGTAGACCACCTGATTGGAAGTCCCCACCTGATTGGAGATCCGCATTTGATTGGAAGTCCCCATCTGATTGAAAGTCGTCACCTGATAGAAAGTCCCCATCTGATTGGAAGTCCCCACCTGATCGAAAAGTCCCCATCTGCGGAAGTCCCCCAGGTGAGTGAATGTGAATGTGTGTACTATGACTCACTTTTTTTTAGCCTCCGTTGGGTTTCGAACCCGAGCCTTCTGGATGTTAGTCCTATGCGCTAACCAATACTCTATTGGAGCTTTAATAAATATTTGCGTGGATGGTGATAGATATGACGCGTACTGTTAATGTGTAGATATCGTACTATGACTCACCTTTTTTTAGCCTCCGTTTGGCTTCGATCCTGAGCCTTCTGGATATTAGTCCTATACGCTAACCAATACTCTATTGGAGCTTCAATAAATATTTGCGAAGATGGTGATAGACATGATGCGTACTGTTATTGTGATTGTGTACGTGTGGCGCTACGATGATGACTGTGCAGATGGGAAGAAGCGACACTATTCCACAATCCCTATCTACTACAATACAAAAAAGTAATTCTATCATATCAATTAATACAGAGTCTAACTTATTACAATCATTCCATTATAGAATAATGTCCATGATGTTGTTGAATAAAAAAATTGTGTGAACATTTTGTATTTTTATCTGTTTCCCACACCACATATCCCCATACTTTGTAGCAAAATCACATCAACAAAATGTGGGTTGATTGTAAAGCTTAATCAGCAAATTTTGTCTATCAAAATGATAACAAGTAAACAAGTGTAGTTATCTTGATAAGAAAGCTTGATCAGCTTATATGTGTGAAAAATTGTTTTATTTTTATCATCTTGCGCCACAGAATAGAATAAATGAAAACAAATGATGCTTTATTTCTCAGGAATTTTATTCACAATTTGTCTCAGTACTATTCTAAGTTGTTCATATAAAGATAATGTGGGACACTGTATACCAAATGTATCCAACTCTAATTTACCACTATTTTGTAATGCATTTTCAAATTCATTATATTCGAAATTATGACCATCTTGAATGAAGTATAACAAACCATTCATTTATCGAAAAACTAAATTGAATGATGCTGGTATACCATTAAAATGTGTTGATGTGTAGCAAAAATTCTCAGGCTGTAGAGTACACTCATTGAGATTGACAAAGTTATTTTCTTCATAAAAATAGAGGGTTTTTCTAGAATAGGTATTAACTGCTCCAAGTAATTTTCTACCACCTACAAATGGTTCAAATCTTTTTCTTATATTGATGGTTTCCATCAATTTAAATTTATCACTGATTATATAATCATTTAGAACCATAGCTATTTGGTCCGATGGTCTTTTATAAACAGCTGTAAGTTTTTTGAACGGTGGTAGAAATTTAAGAAGTAGACGAATTGGTAAAGATTTTGAAGATTTTGTGTATAAGATATGATAATTCACTAGGATCTACATCACAAATATCATATATTTGAGAATGTCCAAGGTTTAAAGCGTCAATTGTGCTTTGAGTTGTTTCTGGAGTCGGTTGACTTATCTTAACTTGCTTTTTCACCCCATATCAGGTCTGTATACCCTTGATATCATCTTGATTCAGAACGGTTTTCCCATACATTGGGAACATAAGCGAACTGTTAACCATTGAATGACTCAAACCTAAGACGTGTCCAATCTCATGTGCCAGAGTCGACAACAGGCTAAGCTGATTGTTGGGTATTTTCTCATCAAGTCCATAATACCAATTTTCGCTGGAATCCATATGAATTCCACGACAATTGTTTTCATGTGGTGGGTAAGCGTGTCCCAAGATTCTACCAGAACCATCAAATGGAAACTTACAACGACCACTCATACATCTTTGATTATTATTATGATCAAACGATGCGAATGAGATAATTATATCTGGGTATGTGGAATTCCTCTCAAATATCAAATCTGCCCACATTGCAAATGCTTTCTCAATCACAAAATTTACATTTTGTGCGAGCGATCTGCTAAAGAACCATTCCAAAACATTCTTATTCCAAGCGTTGTTTAGTTGAAAAGACTAGGATAATCACTCATACCACATCTTGGTCTACTCATAAACTCTAATGTTTCATCATTTTCAAGACCATCAGTCGTTAATAGGAAGTTGTACTTATGCATCTATTCGAAGTGCATTCTCCATAGGCGAAAGATATCCATATCTCATCAGATATTCTGTAACATTCACTTCAGCTGTGGTGAGGTGGAGGCACCTTAAAAATATCATATGTTTCATTGTCGTCTGTTATCGCTAGTCTGCCTGAAACAACTATTCAAAATCCCTTTTATTCTAATAATTTATTTTGCAAAAACAATATCATTCTAATTGATTCCAGAATCATCTTCATCTGTATGACTACAACATGATTTCAGAATTTTTCCCAAAAGTTCCTTGGGAAGATTCAATTGAAGTGTCATCTTGATGTAGCATACTGATGAAGTTCCCAAATTGTTTTGAGGGTGAGAAATGAGATTGTGGTTGTGGTGGTGAAATTGGTTGTGGGGTTTGTGTAGGTGGTTACATTTTTCCAATCACTATCACCATGTGTACGATCTTGAAAAATCATCCGTATTTTGTATTCCATCGCATCTATGGGTAATGGCATACCAAACATTTTCACGTTATAATTCACTTGTGGCTGCATGTTTAACCAATCAGTTGGCCAGGTGTCATCCGTTTTATTGAAAGAAATGTACATTTCCTGCACGTTAGCAGGTTGATGTACATGAATTGTATTATTGAGTAGTGCAGTGAGCAGAATATAATTTGATGCTAATGGAGCCATGATTGATATTGAACTAATACGCAAATATTTTTTCACACATTTATTAAAATTTTTGTTTAATCCAATCATGAATACTACAGTTGCGCAGACTACACATGTAAAAATCATCACACACATGGTTGAAACAGGTTGGAACATCTTTTTGAAATACAGGTGGATCATGCCAGTGGTCATAAGTCTCATCCACATCAATAATTTCAGGTGGGTTTGCTGCTGGACAATCCGAAAGAATGTTTATTAGAAGATTCTTTGGTAGGGGCCTTTAACATATACTCGAATTGCAAAGCATATGTGTGTCCTGATGATCTTGGGCAGATATTCATAATTCACATATCCGGAGAAAAAAGATTGAATAGGGGGGAATCTGGTAATAATCCGTTGGATGCTGCGTGTCGGGAGCACGATATTGCGATAAACCATAAGGTCACATCTATAGATATTATACAACAATGAATAAGCTATACAGAGTGATCAAGAACAACATCCGGGAACTTAGGCTTAAAAGGATGATTGTATATGATAAAATAATGGTGTTAAGTCATACAAAAAATTGAAATCTCAATATTTTTCAAGTTAAAGACAGTCAGAGATCCAGTTTTGTCCTTATCATTGATATATTCTGATTATTTGTTATCGAATCAAAATGAAATTTGGTACAAAGTTTCACTATATTCATCTCTACAAACAACATTAATATGAGAAACACAAAATCAACAGCAAAAATTAGGTGAGATCAGATTTTTTTTTTTTGGGTAACCCTAACATATCTGACATTTTTACTCAGTACAACATTTTTCTATGCTTCTTCTTCTACAGTTGTTGATGCTGTTGTTGGTGTTGTTGTTGTTGTTGTTGTTGTTGATGTTGTTGTTGTGTTTGTTATTTCGGTGTAGGATAGGGTAGTGCAGACTGCTCGTGTAAGTCATGGCTGTCAGTGTGAAGGAGATTCAACAAACGCGTTTGTGCAGATTCTGCAGATATTCTTGCCTAAAAAATAAACAAACGAAAACAAAACAACGATGGATGATTCGAATAGTGATGTTTAAGTATTAGGGATTATATTGTCTGAAGTTTTTGACGATGATGATGATTCCTTATCTTCAAGTTATGATTCTGAAGTCGGCTTAACCGTTATAATTTTGGATGCACATGACTGCAAAAGAAGCAAACTGTATGAGGACAGTTTTTTGAATCTGTAGTACTTGGTGCCTGCCCACACGAATATGGAATTCAAAAGGCATTTCCGCATTGACAGAGATTATTTATTCAACGAATTATCTTGATATCAACAATTTAGTCTATACTCTATCAACTGTCGGTTGGATTAAGGCTAGCATGCTCCACCAGATAAGCCACTGCAGCTCGGCTTGAGATAATTATCGTGATTGTTGCTCATTTTGATTTTTGAGAGATTATGAGAAGTGTTGCGAATTATAAATCTAAGCAGGAAAGGAAATTGAATTAGAATTAAACATTTTAAATCAATACAAAGCTTACTAGTTTCGCATCTTTTTGCATCTTGAGTGGATAAAAAGATTTCATATGTTTGATCGGAGTCTATATCGTTTAACTTTTTTCATCATGCATCTTAATTTTTTTGATAAGATCCATCCACACTGATTCTTCACTACAAGTTTTCCTTTTTGTTTGTTTATCTTTATTATTCGTTAGGTTGAGACATGGTTTGTTAACAAAATACACGAAATAAGCTCCCCACCCTGTTCTACACTACGCTACACTTGTCAGTTTTCACACCTCCTCTTGACCTGGGGTAGCGAGTGCAGTATTGGGCAACCTACCCTGATATAACAAACACTCTACACTGTTTGCACAAACAGCATAACTAACGCTGCAGGGTAGAAAAATGTAGTTTCGTGTGCACTAGTGAAGCATAACAAACACACCTAATTATAATCAAGGTGTTGAACATTATCATTGCTAACAATGAATATATTTTTAGCTTGATAAATGCCAAGTCATACAATCAGGGTTTACTCAGACTCAACATTATCATTGTTAACAATGAATAGATTTTTTTAGCTTGATAAATGTCAACTCGCACAATCTTTTATTTTTTCCAAAACAGAGTGTGACTATTGCTGCATGCTGAATATCTCAAAGAAACTCTCCAATATTTAATAGAGTTTAACCACCTCTCCATCAAACCACTCAATGAATTTTTTTCACATATCCAAAACTTGATTTTGTATATGAAAATATTTATAATCAAGGTGTTCAACATTATCATTGCTAACAATAAATAGATTTTAAGCTTGATAAATGCCAAGTCACACAATCAGTGTTTACTCAGACTATAGTCACATGCTGGATTTCTGCATTCGTCAACCGTTGACTCCTATCATCACAGGTTTCTTCTCACAGCCACGTTTGAGAAAATATCCTGATGGGTCCTTCAGAAAACTTTTCAAAAACTGCTTCGAACCGCCTTTCAGTGTGAATCAGCTTTTTGTTTGATTTTTACAATTAAATTTGTCTCCATATCCACAACTTGATTTTGTGTATGAAAATCATTGAAAATATTTATAATCAAGGTGTTCAAGATTATCTTTGCTATAAGGAATGACATCACTTTCTATAAACAAAAAACAGTTCATGTTTCAAGCATTGAAGAAATTGAGTATTGCAGATAAGTGTTATCAGAGAATACATTGTTGTTTTGGTTTCATGACTTATCAGTATTCAAAGAAGTCTCCGCCTGCATATTGCAGTTTTTATCAACTATAATTTTTGATTTTCAAGAACATCCAGTCTTATCAGTAATTAGTACTTCGCGCATAGCTTGCATTTTTCTTATCAAGAATTTTAATGAGTCTTAACTAGTGTTTTTTGACTATGGGGAGTGGAGGTCCTCAGTAGGTTGCGGTGGAGGAGTTGACTATAGTTCGTCATACAAGATGTTACATTTCTGTTGTGAGAAAAAATGTTTTATCACCCCAAGTTTACAAGTTGATGGCTTAGCCTGCTCCGAATGTGAGTCATACAGTTATTGTTGCTGCAAATGTGTTTCACACATACCATCTGAAAGTCACATTGAAATAACCATTAATGCAGTTCGTATCAATGGTAATTTGCGATGGATTGTAAAACGTTACTGTCACTCTACAAAATCAAACATGGGTGAATTTATCTGCGATAAAAATCCAATGATCCATCCAGAGATGGTGAGCACCACCACCAAAGTGGGGGGCAGGCGGATCAGTTGTGTTCGAGACGATGGACAAAACAGATGCAGAAAAAATTGCAGAATCTTGTAGACGATTGGAACAGCTAAGGGATGACATTACATTCTATGAACAAAAAAAGTTCATGATTCAAGCCTTGAAGAAATTGAGTATTGTGTTATCATCATCATCATCGTTGTGGTTTTCACACCAACCACAACAGTTCTATATTTAAACCAGATGTGGGTTTCTTATCACACCAACCACAGCCTTATCAACAGTTCTAAATTTAGCCCGAATGTGGTTTTCTTATCAACAGTAGACAGGATGTGGTTTTCACGTCACACTCTTATCAACAGTTCTAAATTTAGCTCGAATGTGGTTTTCTTATCACCAGTAAACAGGATGTGGTTTTCACGTCACACTCCTCTTATCAACAGTTCTAAATTTAGCCCGAATGTCGTTTTCTTATTACCAATAGACAGGATGTGGTTTTCACGTCACACACTCTTATCAACAGTTCTAAATTTAGGTTGAATGTGGTTTTCTTATAAATAGCAAGTCTCAGCAACTATAGTTTGATATTTATCTATGTAAAATTATCTCATCTCAATTTTATTTATTTTTTCAGAACCAATCCATCATGAAAATCATTGCAATAGACATGAAGGGCTTCAATTTGACACAAGAGTTCAAAATCAAGGAGCTGTCAATCACAAATAGCCTTCAATCTAGTCATTTTCTTTTCTGAGAACATGTGTATTACAACTGCTTGACTATTTTTGTCAAAGGATTATAGCTTAATAACTTATCATGTAAAAATCAGACAATATACTGATGAATCCTTTTTGTACAGGGTGTCCCAACGATAAAGTAAAGTAGGTTTTATCATATAGGATATGAAAAATATCAATATCAATATGCGTCACAGGTTAGGGGTGTATATAGCGCACATTCTGAAAATATTTAGAAACATACAGGGTGCGTCACAAAAGTATGGCACGAAAAAGTATGATTTTTTTAAATGAAACCCCCTGTATATTAATTGATATTTCGATTCTTTCTTCAATTTGGAACAAAAATTGTGATATAACTAATGTTCCTAAATTCAACCGTTATCGAGATATCGCGTTTTAAAAATGGCATTTTTGCAACTTTGACATGCTATAAAACTCAAACTTCAAGTTAGAGGAAAATGGTTTGCACTTTCCTGTCTTAACTTTTCAAGAGCTTTTCTGTCATTTGGATAGAAGGTAACGTCAACTGTCAACTTTTTTCGGCACATTTTGACATTTTTTCACAATAATGGATTTATTCAAGGAGATGAATAGCTCTTCAAAAATTAAGATAGGAATGTGCAATCCATTTTTCTCTAACTTGAATTGTTTGAGTTTTATAGCATGTCAAAGTTGCAAAAATGCCATTTTTAAAACGCGATATCTCGATAACGGTTGAATTTAGGAACATTAGTTGTATCACAATTTTTGTTCCAAAATAAAGAAAGAATTGAAATATCAATTATTATACAGGGGGTTCCATTTAAAAAAATCATACTTTTTCATGCCATACTTTTGTGACGCACCCTGTTTGTTTCCAAATATTTTCAGAATGTGCGCTATTTACACCCCTAACCTGTGACGCATATTGATATTGATATTTTTCATATCCTATATGATAAAACCTACTTTACTCTATCGTTGGGACACCCTGTATTATTATTTGTTTCGAATTCAACTCTCAAAACAAAACAGTATATCCTGCTTGAAGTGTTTCTTTGTGATGAGAACAATCACTGTGTGTGATGGGACACTGATTTTAAAGTTTTGAGGGTTGAAAATTTGTGAATACCTACCTGTAAATATTTATAAAAAGGTGTTTGAAATAAAATAAAAAATGTAATCAAAAATGTGATTTATTCAATCAATAAACATGTTTTATACAAATTATAAACATTAGTAAGTGCACACATTGCAGGTGATGATAAATGGTATAGAAAATGTGGTTTTTTCATAGCTAAAATATATCTAGGTATATCCTTTTTTATTTTTTAATATGGCTACATTTCATCTAAATCTGTTTGTTGGTTTGTGTAGGTAGCTCATTCACCACATCTTCATTGATAGTATTCATTATTGAACTGTTTTATCTTCAATCAATACAGGACATTTTATTTGTAATTCGCCATAAAATTCTGTTATTTAACTACCAGTTTCACGTCTAAACGCTATCAAGTCATTTTTTTTAAGACTTCTGTTTTCTAATTTTCCCCCTTTACCATTAATTAACAATGAGACATCTTTCTTTAAATATTCTCCATACAAAATGTTTCCCTGTTCGAAAGGAAATCTATATGATTGTTTTCCATCCGGCATTAAAACAAAATTTGTCTCGCCTTCTACATATCGACCAATAAATGGTAAAACCATTACATAAGATAAATTAACCTCAGAAAGATTATATAACTTGATATTGTTTTCATCTCTCTTGAATAAATGAGAACCGAACTTGTTGAGTGACATTTTCGGATTGATTCGTTTTACGTATTTGAGGATGTATTCATGCAATTACTTTAGCTTCACGTAACTCTTCGATTATTGATAGTATTTCATTATCATGACCAGTATGACCAGCTCTCATGAAAGCTGTTATTAGTCTCAATCTATCAACAAGTTCGTTGATATTATCCCAATAAACATAATCTATATCGTTTTTATCAATATTCCACAACCCCTTTCTCGTTCGCATTCTAGTTATTGGAGGTTTTAGTTTCTTTGAAAAACGAGAATATAATGGTTTGATGTGTCGTGTTTTTGTTATGCCATGTTTTTGTAGGTATGGTCCTATTATAGTTATATATTTTGAAGATCCATTTCTCTGCACACGTTCATTTGGATCATAATTTCTTCGATATGCATTGGTTTTAGCTAAAATAAAGGAAAGGTGGAAAAAAGGTCCGACAAGTCTTCACAAAATTTAATATTAAAATCACACTCGACGCGTTTCGGCTAATGCCATTTTCAAGAGTTGAGCGGTCTGGAAATAATTTTTATTTTTTTTTTTTTTTTTTTTATCATTGGAGGTTGTCCAAAAAAATAAAGTGAAAAGACTCACATATAAAAATAATACATCACATTTACAAAAAGATCAACGGCTCACGTGGAATCACATCACTTAAAACACTTAACACAGAAATACATATAAGTAAAATAGTAAAAATCAATACAGATCATCAAAACAAAACATACATAACCCTACCAATCCTACTATCTCAAACTTGGGAGTGTCTAATGCGCCTTCTTGGTGGTTCAAACAACTTGATGAGCCTTGCTGCCTCTGAAAAATTACCTCCAACTTGTTCATTCAGCGAGATAACACCCTGTGTACATGATGTCCTAGCTATTTCTAAGTTTTCTAGAACATCCAAACGTTCACCAACGTTGACATTGTGTAGAATTTCAAAATTATGATCGAAAGAAAAAGTATGTCCGAATTCCTTGAGATGAACTTTAAAGAGTTAGATGTTCCTGTACTCTGATCTTAAAATTCCTACCCGTTTTATTATTTTTATATGTGAGTCTTTTAACTTTATTTTTTTGGACAACCTCCAATGATAAAAAAAAATTAAAAATTATTTCCAGACCGCTCAACTCTTGAAAATGGCATTAGCCGAAACGCGTCGAGTGTGATTTTAATATTAAATTTTGTGAAGACTTTCCGGACCTTTTTTCCACCTATCCTTTATATAATGAATCTTCACCCTGGAAGGCTGATTGAAGAAATTAGCTAAAATATCCATATAATTATCCAAATCCTCATCTTCATAGTCTTTAGGATATTTCTTAGGATATTTCTTAAATAGTAATTCGTACAATCACATTTTTTCCAATAATTTCTACAAATTTAAGTGTGGTTCCCAAATAGAATTTATCAGTATCTATATCATGTACTATTCCATAATGATGATCAAAATTATGTTCAGTATCCTTCACACTAGCATCAATATAATCTCTTGGTAGTGGATCAAAACTTTGTAACCATATTTCATATGGTTGCGTGTCGATTAAATTTTGAACCGATTGCCTTGACTGTTCCAATATATCTGAAAGATTTTGATTTTCCGAGCTTTCGAAGAGGTTGGTTTGAGCTATAACACTAGTTTCTAGTATAGTTGGTAACTGACTACGTTCTTGTATAGTATTAGGTAACTGACTAGGTTCTTGTATAGATGGTAACTGGCTAACAGATGCAAGGCTTGTATCAAAAAATGATGGTATTTCCATCGGTAGAATAGGAGTTCTACCAGTTCTTGTAGGTCTTGTAGGTGTTGATGTCTCATAAAATAATCTTGAAAAACTTGGTTTAGGTTTTAATGGTGTTGTGTGAAATATAGAAGTTTCAGGTTCTTCTTCTTCTTTGAATTCTTCCTTTATGTTGAAAGGTTCATTTATTTTAGAAATAAGTTGTTGTAGCGGTTGAGTTATTGGTTTGTAAGCTTGCTCTAGTTGTGATTGTGTAGTGGTCATAGCTAATTTTAGACTTATATTTATCCTTGACAGCTTTTCTTGACTTCATCAATTCCTCAGCCAACCGCTTATCCATTTTATAGATATATGAATGAATCAAAATTTTTCCTATATCTTCCGCAATTCAGTTCACAATCTTTATCAATAACCAGAAAATTATAAGGTTCTTTCCAACAGTGTGCGCAGAGTTGCTTCAAATGCTCAAATGACATATCCAGCATACAATGATCATTATATATATGATTCAAATTCATAGAATCCTGCTTGAATAAAATTAGCAAATTTGCGTTCTCACGTATAAGTCTTTTCTGAATTGATGAATAACCTTGAAAAATAAAAAAGCAGTCTGTATTTTTATGCCTCGAATGTGTGAAATAGTCCCATATTATAGTTTGTGTTCCACATGGTATATCATCAAATATGATGACCGAATCTGGTGCTATTTCATGAGGAGGAATGATATTTTCATCGCTTTCATACTCGAAATATCCAATCTCTTTCATGGGTGCCAATAGTTGTCTTAAATATTCATACTTTGGCTGTTGTAATGATTTGGAATGAAGGTACACGTTTGCAAATCTTATTCCATTTGGATGCTCAAGTAAAGCCAACATCACGTTGGTTTTACCTGAAGCAGATGGTTCAACAATGAGACATCTTTTCGATTCCCCGCCAAATAAATCACCATGTTTTTGGATTGGTTTCGTAAAATCCTTCACATCATGGTTTGTGATGGGTAAGGAAAACGATTGTTTTTCTATCCGCATTCTAGATATCAATAAACAGAATTGTTTTTTGCAAAAGTATTTATACAATAATCAGATGGACATATTGATCAGATAGCATTAAATCGATAGACAATCGTGTTGCAAATTTTTAAACTGAAAATAGTATTTAGATGATACACACAAACCTCTATAGGTATAAAATGATTGTACACGCTTCACGAAAGTACACTTCCTCCAAACACTCCAAGAGGAAAGGTCGAGGTTTAATAAACACTCTAATTGATAGACTACCTGTTGAGCTTCATATTCCTGGCTATCAATTTTGTGGTACTGGTACAAATTTAGAAGAAAGATTGAATAGGGGAGAGTCTGGTATCAATCCATTGGATGCTGCGTGTCGAGAACACGATATCGCATACTCACAAACAACTGATTCACCTCAACGACATCGAGCGGATAATGCTCTAGCAGATAAAGCTTGGCAGAGAGTTGGAGCAAAAGATTCCTCGGTAGGAGAAAGAATTGCTGCTCTCACAGTAAGTGGAATTATGAAAGGTAAACGGAAACTTGGAATGGGGATCAAGAGAACCGAGAGAAAAAAGAAAACACGAGTTATCAAACCCCCTAAAAAAATTGGTGGATTTCTTCCATTATTACTTCCAATTTTGGGTACACTAGGAGCTTTAGGCGGTGGTGGAGCTGGAATAGCTAAGGCCGTTAATGATATTAAAGTATCAAAGGAGCAACTCGAAGAATTACATCGACACAATAAAGAAATGGAAAAACTTTCCAAGCAGGGTGGTGGATTATACATTAAACCCTACAAAGGAGGCACTATCAAGAAAAAAACCATAAAAAAAATCAAATAATATTTTCGCAGAGATCCCTTTCAAATAACGATATACTAAAATATGTGAAAATATTGAATATCTCACATTAAAGAGGTGTATTTATGCGTGACAACCTTCCCAAAAGGTGAAGGATTGTGGTATTTTGAATCTAGAAAGTTAACAAAATCATGGAACTCATTGTACTGCATACATAATAAATAAAAATTAAGCGTTTTATTTTGATAGTTATGGAAACTTGAGACCACCTATCAAACTCGTTAATTATTTGAAAACTCATGACAAAATCCAAATCTGGTATTCGTATGAAACAGTACGAAAATTCAATACAAATAATTGTGGACAATTGTCAATCGAACTTCTATACAGGGTGTCCGGGAAAATGTGGGAGATCTCTCGGATTCAGATAGAACATTAAAAAATAAGATGACAAGTTCCCATAAATTTTTTTCCTAGCGGCCCTCCCTACGGAGATACGGCCCCCTAAAGGACCCCACTGGAAATCGGTTTTTCTTGAATAACTTTTAAACGACTCAATATAATTCAATGAAAATTTAATATGATAAACAGTAGTAAGGACCTCTCAAAATACTTCCCTCAAAACATAATTAGCTTGTTTAATTTACCAGGGACGGACTAGATTGTACATTTTAACGCTCAAATTTTTAACACCCTGTATGATAAGGAGTTAAAAAAAATAAATTTGGATACCTTGAACATTAAGCTAAAGAAAAGGTTCTCTTGTTCATTGTCGATAAAATGAACCATTTTCGAGAAAAAACAATTTTTATTAAACAAAACCTCGAAAAGTGCTCTTGACGAAATTGTGAACCTAACGCTAGGAAAAAAATTTATGGGAACTTGTCATCTTTTTTTTTTAATATTCTATCAGAATCCGAGAGATCTCCTACATTTTCCCGGACACCCTGTTCACAATTTCGTCAAGAGCATTAATTCGTCATGGCTTTTTTCGAGGTTTTGTTTAATAAAAATTGTTATTTCTCGAAAATGGTTCATTTTATCGAAAATGAACAGAAGTACCTTTTCTTTAGCTTAATGTTCAAGGTATCCAAATTTATTTTTTTTAACTCCTTATCATACAGGGTGTTGAAAATTTGAGCGTTAAAATGTACAATCTAGTCCGTTCCTGGTAAACTAAACAAGCTAATTATGTTTTAAGGGAAGTATTTTGAGAGGTCCTTACTACTGTTCATCATATTAAATTTTCATTGAATTATATTGAGTCGTTTAAAAGTTATTCAAGAAAAACCGATTTCCAGTGGGGTCCTTTAGGGGGCCGTATCTCCGTAGGGAGGGCCGCTAGGAAAAAAATGTATGGGAACTTGTCATCTTATTTTTTATTGTTCTATCTGAATCCGAGAGATTTCCCACATCTTCCCGGACACCCTGTTTAATAATATGACATGATCGAGAACCAACAGTAACGTTGAGAGTGTCATCATGACTAGAACTATAACAATAACGGGAAATACTTATGTGTTGAAAGCAGAATTCAATCAACCTATATTTTTGGATGAAAATAAAAAATATTTTTTGGGGTTGGATGATTTTGAATCGTTTATGAGTACACCTAACATACAACCGGGTAGCAATAAAATATATGTAGCGGATAAAGTTATCACAATTCCAGAAGGAACTTACGATTTAAAAGATATTGAAACATATATTAATAATGTGATTGATGACATTTTTGGAGAAACAGTTGGGTTTAAGATGAAAGCAAACCCCAATACATTAAAATATCAGCTTTATTGCACAAAGGAAATAGATTTCACACCAAATGACTCCATAGCGAAAATATTGGGTTTTAGGAAACGAAAAATTGCATCAAATGAATTATCTGAATCGGACGAAGTTGTTAATATATTTAAAGTTAATGCAATTTGTGTTGATTGCGACATTTGCATTGGATCATATAGTAATGGTCTACCCGTTCATATAATTCATCAGTTTTTTCCATCTGTTCCTCCAGGGTATAAAATAGTGGAATCACCATTACCAATACTTTATTTTCTCATCAGCGTCAAGACAATCAACAACATCACTGTAAAAATAGTAGATCAAGACGGTGATTTGATTAATTTCCGAAACGAGACCATAACAGTTCGATTACATCTTAAAAATTAGAAAATATTATGGTTATTAAATACAACTATCGCTATTTCAAACAATCGCCATATAAAAAGGAGAAGCTGTCTATAGAAACCAGTCCAAGACGAAACTCCAACAAGTTAACCTCACAAGAAACCAGTCCAAGACGAGACTCCAACAAGTTAACATCACAAAATCACCAATTTCTTATATCTCTGGGGTTAAAAGTATTGAAATAATGGATATATTAAACGTTGATGAAAAATTATATGTAGATAATTCAATAATAAGCTCTAAGCTTCATTCAAATCAACCGTTTGTCTCTTCAAAATTTGAATACAATGATGAAATTTGCATACCTGTTCAAGAACTTGATATATACACACTACCTTCAGGTAGTCATCTTTACATTGAAGGTACCTTGACCAACAATAAGGGTGCCTATTCTAAAAAATTACAATTTGTCAACAATGGTATAGCTTATTTGTTTCGAGAAATTCGCAATGAACTTAATGGAGTTACTATAGATTCTGTAAGAAATGTTGGTTTAGCTTCAACCTTGAAGGGTTATCTTTCGTATAATACAAATGAAAGCTTGAAGCTGCAAAATGCTGGATGGTTTTCAAATGGAGATGAAAAGGAAAACATTTTAGTTGATGATAAAGGAAACTTTAATGTATCTATACCTTTGAAAATGTTGATGGGTTTTTTTGAAGACTATAAAAAAATAATCATGAATATGAAACAAGAACTTGTTTTGATCCCAGCCAGCGATGAAGTTGATGAAGTTTTATATGTTGAAGATGCGCAAAATCCATCACCCGAAGCGGAAAATCCAAAAGTTACATTTGACAAGATCTATTGGAAAGTACCTCATATTCAAGTTGATATACCACAACAACTAGCTTTAACACAAATTCTTGAAACTAATAAAGATCTGTTACTTGGATTTCGTAGTTGGGAAATTGTTGAATATTCCTCGCTACCTGAAGCGACCCGTCATACTTGGCCTGTTAAAACAAGTAGTAAACTTGAAGCACCTCGTCATATAATAAGAAAGAATTAAAAAACAAATTCAAGATTATAGTGGTAAAAAGCAGATGATGGTGAAATTCTCACAATTGAAAATATGAAACTACTCGTTTTGGATGTACAAGGATTTATAATTGAAAACAAAAAATTTATTCCTAAAGAACTGGCTGCCTATGATGGAGAAAAAATATGCCATTATATATTTGGATTCTCCTTTTCTATGAAACACCTGCCTCCAGAACTCCGTAAACAAGCAAACTGGTTGATGAAAAATCATCATTGTATTTCATGGAATGAAGGATTCACGCAATCACATAAATTTTCCGACATTGTGAAAAACATAACAAGAAACGTGGATCATGTGTACGTGAAAGGTAAAGAAAAGGCGCAATACATTGGGAAATATTCATCGAAGCCCGTTATCGAACTTGATGACAAACCACCTTCATCGTTGGAAAAACCACATTGTCTATACCATTTATCATCACCCGCAATGTGTGCACCTACTAATGTTTATAATTTGTATAAAACATGTTTAATGATTGAATAAATCACATTTTTGATTACATTTTTTATTTTATTTCAAACACCCTTTTATAAATATTTACAGGTAGGTATTCACAAATTTTCAACCATCAAAACTTTAAAATAAGTGTCCAATCACACACAGAGATTGTTCTCATCACAAAGAAACACTTCAAGCAGGATATACTGTTTTGTTTTGAGAGTTGAATTCGAAACAAATAATAATACAAAAAGGATTCATCAGTATGTTGTCTGATTTTTACATGATAAATTATTAAGCTATAATCCTTTGACAAAAATAGTCAAGCAGTTGTAATTCGCATGTTCTCAAATAATTATATAAACCATATATTTCTCTAAATGATGTTCAGTATGTCTCCAGAATTGAAGCTTCGCTTATCTAACCATTTAGTATGAGAATTTTATGGTGACTTACAAATAAAAGGTTCTGTATTGATTGAAAATAAAACAGTTCAATAATGAATACTATCAAAGAAGATGTGGTGAATGAGCTACACAAACCAGCCAGAAGATTTTTTAAAAGAAGAGCAGTAATTGTAAAGGGGATCAATGATCTTTTTCAAGCAGATCTAGTTGAAATGCAACCATATTCAAAAATAAACAAAAGATATAGATATATTTTGGTTATAATTAATGTGTTTTCAAAATTTGTTTGGGCAATTCCTGTCAAAACAAAGACTGCTAAAGATGTCACCACAGCCATGAAATTAATTTTAAACAGTGTAAAAACACCTCCTAAAAATTTGCAAACAGATCATGGAAAGGAATTTTTTAATACAGAGTTCCAAGATTTGATGAAAAAATTCAACATCAATCACTACTCAACATTTTCCAATATGAAAGCGAGCATCGAAGAAAGGGTGAACAAAACATTGAAAAACAGAATGTGGAAAAAATTCAGTTAGTTACTATAAATGGTTAAAAATATTACCTGAGATAGTATCAGAATACAATAATACCAAACATTCTGTTATTGAAATGAAACCTATACAAGTATCTAAGAAACATGAAAAGCACCTACTATCAAAAGTTTATGGTCGTATAAAAACAGTTAATCCTTCCAAATATGAAAAGGGTGATTATGTGCGAATAAGTAAGTTTCGTGAGATGTTTTCAAAAGGGTATACACCTAACTGGTCAAATGAAATCTTTGTGATTAAAAAAAAAAAATCACAAATCCAACAACCTACATATTGGAGGACCATAGAGGTGTAGAGATACAGGGTGCATTTTATAAAGAGGGGTTGCAAAAAGTTAAACATCCTGACGTGTATTCGGTAGAAAAGATTCTAAGACGGAAGGGAAATAAAGTTTATGTTAAATGGTTGGGCATGAATAATTCACATAATTCATGGGTTATGAAAAATAATGTATTGTAATATCTTGTAATTCAATAAAAACACTTGCTAGTAGATAATTCTTTTATTTCTATACAAATATACTCCTAGAATGGGTAGCATGATACAAAACATGAATGCAAAGATTGATATAATAGCGAATTCTATATGATTTTTACATTCAAACGAATCAATAAGTACATTCCAGTTTGTTGGTTCAAAATTTTCATCTACAAAATAAAGTCTTAACTTAAAAGCAAAATATGACAAATTTTTAATTGACTCATCAATTTTTAGCCAATCAATCCATTATTTACAATTAATTTTTCTCAGTTTGATGGTCAAGAGTCATTATGATTGGTTGATATGCAAATAAACGTTTCTTGTATATTTGAATCCACTTGTATATACAAGGTATTGTTAAAAAGGCGCTCAGAAACAAAACTTCTGCTGGAAGTCCTGTTGTCATTGTTAATTTTTATACTTATGGATATATTGTGGCAATATTTATCTACTTCACCCAACAGGTATAATTTTTTTAAATTCAGCTACTTTTCAATGTGAATCATCTTTATGTGATTGAATTAAACAAAACCTGTCTTGTTGAAAACCACAAAGCAAACCGATCCTGAATTTATACCTGAAATTTTATAATCAGTGGACTAATACTGCAGGCTACATTTGCTCATTTTATTTTCATATAACCACAATTGCTTATGAGATGTTTTTGTTAAAGTTTTGTGTTGTTTTGTTGTTTTCTTGTTTTCTTGTTTTCTTGTTTTCTTGTTTTCTTGTTTTCCTGTTTTCTTGTGTTCTTGTGTTCTTGTGTTCTTGTGTTCTTGTGTTCTTGTTTTTTGTTTTCTTGTTTTCTTGATTTCTTGTTGTCTTGTTTTCTTGTTTTCTTGTTTACTTGTTTTCTTGTTTTCTTGTTTTCTTGTTTTCTTGTTTTCTTGTTTTCTTGTTTTCTTGTTTTCTTGTTTTCTTGTTTTCTTGATTTCTTGTTTTCTTGTTTTCTTGTTTTCTTGTTTTCTTGTGTTCTTGTTCTCTTGTTTTCTTGTTTTCTTGTTTTCTTGTGTTCTTGTGTTCTTGTTTTCTTGTTTTCTTGTTTTCTTGTTTTCTTGTTTTCTTGTTTTCTTGTTTTCTTGTTTTCTTGTGTTCTTGTTTTCTTGTTTTCTTGTTTTCTTGTTTTCTTGTTTTCTTGTTTTCTTGTTTTCTTGTTTTCTTGTTTTCTTGTTTTCTTGTTTTCTTGTTTTCTTATTTTCTTGTTTTCTTGTTTTCTTGTTTTCTTGTTTTCTTGTTTTCTTGTTTTCTTGTTTTCTTGTTTTCTTGTTTTCTTGTTTTCTTGTTTTCTTGTTTTCTTGTTTTCTTGTTTTCTTGTGTTCTTGTTCTCTTGTTTTCTTGTTTTCTTGTTTTCTTGTTTTCTTGTGTTCTTGTGTTCTTGTTTTCTTGTTTTCTTGTTTTCTTGTTTTCTTGTTTTCTTGTTTTCTTGTTTTCTTGTGTTCTTGTTTTCTTGTTTTCTTGTTTTCTTGTTTTCTTGTTCTCTTGTTTTCTTGTTTTCTTGTTTTCTTGTTTTCTTGTTTCTTGTTTTCTTGTTTTCTTGTTTTCTTGTTTTCTTGTTTTCTTGTTTTCTTGTTTTCTTGTTTTCTTGTTTTCTTGTTTTCTTGTTTTCTTGTTTTCTTGTTCTCTTGTTCTCTTGTTCTCTTGTTCTCTTGTTCTCTTGTTCTCTTGTTCTCTTGTTTTCTTGTTTTCTTGTTTTCTTGTTTTCTTGTTTTCTTTCTGTTGTAGTCACTGAGACTTGTTATTGAGATAAGAAAACCACATTCAACCTAAATTTAGAACTGTTGATAAGAGGAGTGTGACGTTGATAAGGCTGTGGTTGGTGTGATACGAAACCCACATCCTGTTTACTGTTGATAAGAACACCGCATTCAACCTAAATTTAGAACAGTTGATAAGAGTGTGACGTGAAAACCACATCCTGTCTACTGTTGATAAGAAAACCACATTCGAGCTAAATTTAGAACTGTTGATAAGGCTGTGTGGTTTTGTCCTTCGTCTCGCACACAACTGATCCGCCTGCCCCCCACTTTGGTGGTGCTCAACATCTCTGGATGTATCATTGGATTTTCAAACCTGGGGTGACTCCCCACCGGACACACACCGAAGACCCCCACTCAAGACACACATCGAAGACCCCTACTCAAGGCCCCCACCCCCACTCAAGACCCCCACTCAACCCACAGCCGACGACGACGGATGACGTCACCACATCTCACGCATTCACCACAATCATGCAAATTTGGTGACGGTCGACCTCGTTATCGTGGCGCCACCTAGCGGCCCCCCACTCACGACCCCCACTTAAGACCCCCACTCAAGACCCCCACTCAAGACCCCCACTCAAGATCCCCACCGAAGACCCCCACTCAAGACACCCACCCCCACTCAAAATCCCCACCTATTTGTAAATTTTGCTGAATGATGTTTGAAATGATGAAACAAAACAATTTCAGATATATACAAATATTCAATAATAATTAAAACCTTTTGACAAAATTTAACTTGATTAGGTATACTTATGGTTTGATTAAAAACTATTTCCTTTTATTAGATGCTTCACCGAGCGGATATCATATAATCGCGGTACCTAGTCATCCGGGAAATAAAACTACATACTTAAGAGATATATATGCTAAACAGAATGGTGGATTCTTATGTATTGATAAATACGTATTAGAAATTATAACATAGCTGATATCTTCTACATTTTAAATTTGCGAAAGATCAAAAAATTGATCTGACGTGGGGGGTAGGTAGAACAGGATTTTTTTGAGAGAGATTTTACTTATAGTATAGGTGAACTTTGGCGAAATTGACAAATTTGCTCGTCTGCCGTCAACCGATGTGTTGGTAGGGGTGAACAACACGTGATAACTTTAAAGTAATTTTGAATTTACTATTTTCAGTTTTCTTAAGTCCTCAGACCTTTCAAGCTGTTGAGTTGGATCTTCTGATTAACAAGAACAAAGTTGATGCAATCCAACAAATTTGCTGAGCGACAGATTTCTTAGAAATATTTTTCCAGGTAATCAGATTATGATTTTAATTGAACTTTGAAAAACTGATTCTTTTTTCAGCCGAAAAGGTGCAACAGCTGTCGGATTCAATGATTCTTCAGCTAATTTTCATAGCTATCACGTCAGTATAAGGTGGAGATAACCTTATACTGAAGTGATTGAACGTCCCCTCTCAGTAGCAGATTTTCGCCTTTTTAAAAGTTGGGGCTTGAGTACGTCAGTACATCATAGATAAAAAAATATTGTTTAGTATTAAGGTGTCTCTTGAAGTGTAAGGACGTTCTATTTTTCTCAATACTAGATTAAATCTTCGACATGTCTATTATTGTGGATGCGATTAAACATATTGCTGTACTGCTCGGGATATTTCGGGTCAAGTCTTCCGAAGAACTTCTTCGAGAAGGTATGGTTGAATGTGCCCGAGTAGCTAGAAAAATTAACAAAGCTTTGAAAACTGCTCGAACAATAGGTGAAAAACAGCAATTACAGGCAGCAATGGTTAATGTTAAAAGTTTAAGATGTCAGTTTAAATCACTTCAAAAAAAGGAGGGTGGAATCAAGAAAAAAGAAACAGCATATCACCGTGTAAAATGGGAAGATTTGTGTACAGCTCTTGCATCGAGAGTTCGAACAGGTGTCTTGATTAATCTTTATCATAAAGATATCACTGAATATTTATTGGATTGTAAGGCTTCATTTAAGAAAAGAATACGAAACATTTTGAAAAACAACTATGCAGTAAAAATTAACGCAGTATTTTGTGGAGAATTCATCGTGAATAAAGCGAATGAAACCTTAGCAGAAAATAAATATTAAAATACTCAAAATGTTCCATTATATCAGGATTCTGTTTTAGATGTATGGTTTGATAAAAATATTAAAACTCCATCGCTCAGTGAACTAGAGGAATTTCAAGAAAGAGATAGTGGATGGGCTTTATCCAGAATACTAAATTTAACTCTAAATATAAATACGTTTGATCAGAGTAGAGCCGGCTCATATATTGACCTTCCTCCTCAAATAAAAAATAAACATGCTTGTGTGAATATTCAAAATTCCGATGATTTATGTTTTGCCTGGGCATTGATCTCTGCATTGTTGCCAGTTGATTGTGATTTGGCCAAAAGGACTTCTTCATATCCTTTTCCTTACACTGCTTTGAATTTGAATGGAATTTAGTTTCCTATGTCATTATCTCAAGTTCCTCGATTTGAAAAGCAAAATGATATCTCTGTAAACGTCTATAGACTAGAACAATCTGGGAAGTCCTTCAAGATTATACCAACCTATATCACTAAAAATAGAGTTGAGTACCATATTAATCTTCTTATGGTCCAAGACAGTTATTATAGTGATAAAGATAACTTGGCTCTTCCAATCAAGACACATTTTGTTTGGATAAAAAATTTATCTCGTCTTGTTTCATCGCAGCTCAGTAAAAAAGACCATGTTAAATACATTTGTGATCGCTATCTTCATTACTTTTGACCTTCCTCCTCAAATAAAAAATAAACATGCTTGTGTGAATATTCGAAATTCCGATGATTTATGTTTTGCCTGGGCAGTGATCTCTGCATTGTTGCCAGTTGATCGTGATTTTGCCAAAAGGACTTTTCCATATCCTTCTCCCTACACTGTTTTGAATTTGAATGGAATTCAGTTTCCTATGTCATTATCTCAAGTTCCTCGATTTGGAAAGCAAAATGATATCTCTGTAAACGTCTATAGACTAGAACAATCTGGGAAGTCCTTCAAGATTATACCAACCTATATCACTAAAAATAAAGTTGAGTACCATATTAATCTTCTTATGGTCCAAGACAGTTATTATAGTGATAAAGATAACTTGGCTCTTCCAATCAAGACGCATTTTGTTTGGATAAGCTTGTTTCATCGCAGCTCAGTAAAAAAGACCATGTTAAATACATTTGTGATCGCTATCTTCATCACTTTTCTGATGATAATAAACTCAAAAATCATCTTGAGCACTGTGAAAATCTCAATAATGGTTCTGTCCCAATGGTCCCTGAGAAAAATAGAAGATTTGTTGAGTTTACCAACTTTTCATCCAAAACAAAAGCACCTTCTGTTATATATGCCGATTCCGAATGTCTTTTGATCCCTACTTCAGATGATGAACTGAAAAAAACTTAAAAATATCAATCTCATATTCCATTCAGCATTGAATATTATGTTAAATGTTCTTATGATGACTCATTATCGTTTTATAAATCCTATACAGGGAAAGATTGTATTCAATGGTTTGTTAAAGAACTTCTTGACTTTGCTGAAAATGCCATGACTGTCTTCCAATGTGCTCCTCCAATGGAGAAGCTTACTTCTGAACAAGTTGAATCATTTTATAAGGCAAAATGTTGTCATGTGTGTAAAAACGCATTTCAAGTAGAAGATAAAAGGGTTCGTGATCATTGTCACTTGACTGGTAGATATAGAGGACCTGCTCATGAAAAAAGTAATTTAAATTTCCAAGATAGCTACATTGTTCCTGTTTTTTTCCATTGTCTTAGTTCATATGATGGGCATTTGCTAATCAAAGCTTTAGCTGAAGCGGATGGATCAATTGAAGTTCTTCCAGTAAACAAAGAGAAATACATCTTCTTCACGAAGCATATTCCAGATAATCGTATACAGTTCAGATTTTTGGATAGTTTTCGTTTTATCGCCTCTAGATTAGATAAACTTGCATCATATATTTCAGATTTTCCTAATTTTAAATCTGAATTTGAGGATCTAGACGACAGTCATTTCAAATTGCTCACTCGTAAAGGCATATTTCCATATGACTTTATGGATGATTGGTCGAAAATAGATGTGTGTGAATTGCCTTCCAAGCCAGAATTTGATAAAAGATTGGAAGATAAAAGTATTTCCGATAGTGAGTACACACATGCACAAAAAGTTTGGAACACTTTCCCTTGTCAAGCAATGCGAAATTATTCTGAACTATATATGAAAACTGATATTTTATTATTGGCGGATGTGTTTGAGCAATTCAGATCAGCAGCTCATAACACTTATGGATTGGATCCTGCTCACTCATTTACTCTTCCTGGCTATTCATGGCAATGTATGCTATATCAGCTCTATAAATCTAATCATCCTAAACTTAAACTTTTGACTGATTTAGACATGGTTATGTTCATTGAAAAGGGTATACGAGGTGGTCTTAGTCAATGCTCAAAGAGGTATGCTCAATGCGATAATAAGTATATTCCATCATATGATCCTTCTAGAGAAGAAACATACCTCATGTATTTTGACATCAATAATCAATATGGATGAGCGATGTCTCAACACTTGCCCTAAAATAGATTCAGATGGATGAATGATAATGAAATATCTTCTTTCCATGTCTCAGACATTACCAACACTTCTAGCAAGGGTTTTATTTTGGAAGTAGACTTGAAAATACCTCAGGAGTTACACGATTTATTTTCCGATTTGCCTCCTTGCCCAGAACATAAGACACCTCCTGATTCTAAAAATATCAAGTTATTGGCTACCCTCTATAATAAAAAAAAATACGTTATTCACTATAGAAATTTGAAACAGGTATTAGGTTTAGGTGTTAAACTATCAAAAATCCATAGAGCAGTTTTGTTTAATCGGTCTCCATGGTTAAAATCCTACATTGACTTGAATACTCGTCTCAGACAGGCTTCGAGAAATGACTTTGAGAAAAATCTGTTTAAACTTATGAATAACACTGTTTTTGGTAAGACCATGGACAATGTACGAAAATATTCTTCTGTTAAACTTAATACTAAATGGGAAGGTCGATATGGTGCCGGAGCTTTAATTTCAAGACCTGAGTTTAAAAGTAGCACTATAATCAATGAAAATCTTGTAATTATTGAGTTGACAAAATCAGAAGTATTTTTCAATAAGCCAATATATGCTGAAATGTGTATTTTAGATTTGGCTAAAACCACTATTTACAGATTTCATTATGATTACATGGAACATCGTTTTGAAAAATGTACAGTGCTTCACACTGATACAGACTCTTTAATTTATGAAATAACAGGTTCCAATGTTTACGATGTCATCAGGCAAGATTGTGGAAAGTTCTTTGATACCTCTGATTATCCTAGAAATGATATCTATAATATCCCCTTAGTGAATAAAAAAGTTTTAGGTCTGATGAAAGATGAAAATAATGGAAGGGTTATGACAGACTCTATCAGGCTTAGATCAAAAATATATGCAGTGAAAATATTTTACACTGATGATAAATTAGATCTATACAAAACTAATTTGGAAAAGGAGGAAGTGTATACAACCAAAAAAATTAAAGGGGTTAAGAAAAATGTTATTGAAAATAAAATCTGTTTTGATGATTAAAGAGAGTGTTTAGAGTCACATATTGAGAAAGCAGTCCGATTCTGAGAATGTTTTTAAACAGTACCTACTGCTATTGCCAATTATAAGTTATAAATATCATGACAATCAGCCTCATGCTGTATCATGTACGTTATATTTAACATACATACGTTTTCCGAATATGGGTCCTATGATTGAACGTTTACGTTATCCGTAACATACATGTTAAGCCAAGTTTTAACAGCAACGCGGCAAATTCGTATGATGGAACGATTTTCATAACACATTACTGTTATTTTCCGCCATTTATATTCTAACTTGACGTATCGCCCCAACAGCCCCGGATAACATGCCGTTAAGGTGTCAAACGTTCATGTTATCACTTGATTTTGTTTTGATACTTGTTAAAGATTCGATTTTGAAAGGAAATATGAATTAATTCATATTTAATACAACAGTCAGATAATGAAGCCAGTATATTGAGTAGGCAGAGTAGGTATAACATATATTACCTACTTTTTTATGCTAATGATTTAAAGTACAAAACATTACCACGAATAGGTTATCTTCTATTCAAGGACTAAATTGAATGTCCAAAGAAAGCAAATGATTAGATTACTATACATTAATACCTTTGCAACTGCTGATGTGTGGGATTTTTTCACTTCTCAAATTACCTACATAAGACGTATTTGAATATTTTCATTCATACAGGGAGCGTCATGAGAAATAGTTGAAGATTTTAGTATCATTTGAGTAGCTCAAATTGTATCGCGATTTAGTCATATTATTATAAGGTACCTAACTTAGTTCAAAATTCGGTAGTTCTGAAAACTATGGGTGTCAAAGTTAGTTAAAATTTCTACCCTAGTAAATAATATATCTTGCGACAAAAATTATTGATGTGGGAGGGTTTTTTGGGTCGGGGAATATGAATCTTATTTTCGTCCATCTCGTACAGGACGCCACTCCGGTTATCTTTAGAGCCTTCAATTTGACATACTGATCACTGAGTACTGAAGTGAAGGCGCTACGAGTTTCGGGCTGTTGGCCCCGACACCGCTGCCTCTAGTTGAGCTTATTGTATTTTTTCTGTGCCTAACTCTCCATCGAAAAGCTCCATTGCCCGAATAAGAATTATAACTCGTTCTACTGTTTCCCTGTCCGTCCTTTGAGGAGCGATTGTGAATTCCCCGTTATCTCTTCTCCAGTACGCCAGCGCTTCACATCCAAATACAATGTGGGAGGCTGTTTCCTCCTCCTCGTTGCACAGCCTACATATGGATTCCTCGTTAAAAAGGCCCATGATATGCATGTGTTTCCTTAGAGTGCAGTGTCCGGGTAATATAACTGTTGCTTTCCTACGCTGATTCCTGCTGACTTTCGATAGGCTTCCAGAAAATGATTGTTCGATCTCGTCTACCATCATCAATTTACTGTGTTTCAGTCCTGGTGATTGGCACCATCTAGCTTTCTGTTGAATTTGGACCAACAGTTCAGCCAACCTCTTACAGAGGATTTTGTAATACCAATGGCAGGTTCTGGACCCAGAAGTGGTGTGTTTGCAGCTTTGCGTGCTAGTAAGTCCGCCCGCTCGTTTCCAGCTATCCCTGTGTGTCCTGGTATCCATCCAAGAGTAACATCGTTAGATACTCCCACTGTGACAAGGTTTTGCTCACAGTCCATGACTTGTTCAGATTTGGTTTCCCGACAGGAGATGGTTTTGATTGCAGCTTGGCTGTCACTAAGGATAAGGATTTTCCTTCCTCTGTAGCCTCTCCTGAGATTCTCTTGCACGCATATATTTATTGCATGTACTTCTGCCTGGAAAACTGTAGCGTACATCTCAAGTGGTTCATATGTTTTCCACTTTGGATTTTCTTCTACGATTCCGGCACCAGTCCTCCGGCATGTTTTGGAGCCGTCTGTGTACCATATTGCTCCATTTGCCAACAGGAATTGTTTCACCGTTTCCTCTTCCCGTATTAGCTTGGTCTTGGGAGACGTATTAAAGTTGATATTTTTCAGCATGATATCACTCCTCGTTGTTACTAGGTGATTCGTAATTGTGCTGGTTATCTTAGTGTGTTCTTGGGGGTTTGAGTTCAAAGTGGGTCAAATTTCAGAAAATCGTATTAGGGGATTTTTTAGGAAAAAACTGACAACGGAATCTCAATCAGAATGACCAAAAACCTCCCTGTTCACATTTTCAACAAAAAAAATGTTACTGTTTTGCTTTTTTTTTTGTTAATTCGTTAATTTAATACTTATACTGCTCATTGAGTCTTCCTGTACGTTCTTATTAATAAGATGTTGATAAAATCCCAGCATGTGTGTTCTAAACAAAAAATCATCGATACCTAATACAGGGTGGGCGACTTCAGAGTGGACACACCATAGATATCTAAAGGAGGTAGGTAAAGCATGGCCTCCACGGCAAGTGTTGGAGTAATTTTCATGGCTCCCGTTACACAGAGACATGTTAGCCTTTGAATTTTTGCAAGTTCCGTGACTGCTTGTCGCTGCTTGATTTCCGGCCACCAGACAACAGCTGTGAGCAAAAGTGGGTCTAACCACGGTACAGTAGAGCCAGCGAACCATGCGTGGATTTATGCCGTAGTTCTTTCCCATCGCTCTTTTTGTTGCAATTATTGTGGCTTTACCTCGATTGACTATTTTCTGTAGGTGTGAATTCCATGTGAAATTGTCATCCAGGATGATGCCTAGGTATTTGACTTCTCTTGCCACCTGCAGTTCTTGTCCAAAGAATATGGGTTTGAATAATTCCGCTATATTTCCCTTTGTCGTAAAGCTGACCAGGGAGGTTTTCTCAGGATTGACCTTCAGGTTCACCTTCCTGCACCAATCTTCTTCGATAGTCAGAGCTGTCTGCATCAGTTCTGATATTGTCTTGGCGTGTTTGCCGTGTTTGCCAGTATTGCTACGTCATCGGCATAGCCTTGGGCATAAAATCCCTTGCTGTTCAACTCCACCAGTAGTTCATCTGCGAGTAGGTTCCAGAGGAGAGGAGATGGGACTCCACCCTGGGGGCAGCCTTTAACTGCCTCTATAGTTACAGTTTTGTCAAGCATAGTTGCTTGAATTCTCCTACCTTTCAGCATGTTTCTTATCCACCTACAAACTGTGTCTTTAATTTCACGCCGGTTAATTGCGGTGGTCATTGAATTGAAGGAGGTATGATCAAATGCTCCTTCTATATCAAGGAATGCAGCTAGGGCAATTCCTTGGTTGTTTAGTGGTTGCTCTATTTTATGAACAAGTTCATGCAAGGCAATTTCACATGATTCAGGTTGAAAGGCGTTTTGATTTTTGTGTAGTGGCCTTTCTATTAGGGAGGTTTCCCTGATGTACCCTTCAATAACTTTCTCCATCGTTTTGAGTAGAAACGACGAAAGATTTATTGGTCTGAATGCTTTGGGCTGAGAGCTATCTTTCCCGGGTTTTGGTATAAAGACCACTCGTGAGAGTTTCCAGATCATGGGTAAGTGTCCCGTAGCCAGGCTTGCTCTGAGCAGTTGGCAAAGCATCGGTATGAGTTGGGCTTTGCCATGCTGCAGGTAAGCCGGCATTATTCCATCGCATACAGGTGCTTTGTATAGTTGGAATGAATTCAATTCTGTTTGGTGCCACAATTTATCGGGCTGTAACCCTATCATCTCTTGATCCTCTCAACAGGATGATCTCAGGAGATGGGGAGTTGGTTCCCTGTTGTGAGTTGATGAAAGTCGAGTCTGGAAAGTGTGCCCTGAGTAATGTCTTCCTCCAGGAGTTCCTCTGGGCTTCCCTTACTTCTTTATTGTATTTTGTCAAAGTATGGTAGTATTCATCCCATTCACCGGTTTTCTTCGCCACATTGAAGAGTCTGCGTCTTTTCCCTTTCATCCTGTCAACTCGCTCGTTTGAGCAGGTTGTGTCCTTGCATGAAAATCGCCGGATAAGCGGACAACTTTGATGGTAAGAGTGAATTATGGCGTTTTGTAGTTGTTCCGCTACCACCTCAACATCAAATCTGTTACGCATACGTTCCTTGACCCCGCTCAACCCCACCTCCAGCTCCCCCCAGTATTCAGTTCAGTTTGTATTGCGTTGCTTGCGGTACATTTCTGACGGTTTGCCAATACTATCGATTTTTATCAGTATATACCTTTAATCCGACAGGGATGGTTCGTCGGATACGCGCCACCGCTGGATACTGGGATTGATACGGGAGGTGGACAGAGTGACATCAATAACTTCCGACCGTATGCGGTTTGCGAAAGTGGGCTTGCTGCCCTTGTTTAAAATCTCCAAATCATGGGTTATAATAAAATCCAATAAAGACTCACCTCTTTTGATATCGCTGCTCCCCCAGATGGTGTGAGGCGAGTTGGCGTCCATACCTATTATACACTGTAGGTGTCTCTGCCCACAGTGATTCACTAGTTTCTCCAGGTCTTCCGATGTTGAGGGTCTGGATGCATCGTAGGGAAGGTAGACCAAGGCCATTATAATGTCCTTCTGGATTTCTTCCTCTTTGTAGCTTAGTTGGACAGCTACTTGATACCTGGATTTTAGTTCTTTTATATTGAGAGCCTGCACTCCGTTTCTCACGTATATGCAATCTCTCACGTTACCTGTTTATTGCTCATTGTGAAAGATCTTACCTCAGTGTTTTTTGTTCTTGTATGATAGCCAGGTCTATAGTATTCTTTGCCAGCTGTTGGCAAAGGGCAGCAGATGCTCCTTTACTGTGCTGAAGGTTTATTTGAATTACCTCCAGTATCGAGAGCCTTCTTCTTGAGAAGTCTGAAGGTTAGCTGCGGTTACCCAAAGTAGGCCTGGAGATTTCGGTTTTACAGCTCTTCAGAGATCCACTGTCAAGACCGACAATGAGTGTCATGCCCTTCATTGTCCGTCTTGTGTCTGATAATTCTCCAGTCCTCGGTCTTCAGCCCCATGTTCTGGGTTTTGAGAAACTGGAGAGCTTGTGCCAGTTTCTTGACTCCCGCGGATTTTGTTGGTATCCAGACGGCAGCCTTCACGACTGGCACCACTCTGTGTGCCAGGCCAATCTGAAGACTGGTTCCCTCGTAGGGGCTGAAGCCTGGAACCACCCGCAACTGCCAAGTCTTGGCAGCTCCATTGGCGCAAGTGATACAGATCACCCCACCTCTGGAGCTGCTGTTCTTGAACTGAGGACCAGTTCCGGGTTCGCATTCCAATACTTTCCGGAGAAGAGTCTGCTGTAGGCCTGTACACTGCTCCTCAGTAAAGGTTTCATACGGATATTTCTTGGAAGTGATAGCCATTCTGAGCCCAGCTAGGGTTTCGCTGTAAGTTTTCCCAGTTGATGTACTGGGTGTTACTTCAGCATCCTCTTGCCGTGACTTTTTCTTGGCGCTTTTTTCTGGGGTTGGAGTGTTGCCCTCAGAGCGACCCCTCTTTGCAGAGGATTTGTCTACAGGGGTCCTGGGTTTACCTGATGCCCCAGGCTCTGCGGCCTGAGCATCAGGTTTCCCAGTGTTCCCTGAGCTATTCGGGAGGATTCTATTCCCGGGATTCCTATTTGTTCTCGGTTTACAAGGCCGGATAGGCTCTCCCTTGGCTTTGGCACTCGCTATCGCAAGCTTCCTTCGCTGTGCTCCGGAAAGCTTTGCCATTTTGTTCAGGCTGATGTTGCCAACGCCCGTACTAATGGCAGATACACCGGCACTGAGGAATGCATCACTGCTTCCCCGATTGCCCGTGGTTGATCTATGTGTAGTTACATCGAGGTTTGGTTGTGCCTCGGATGCCAGAACGTGTGATTGGCCCTCCCGAAAATCCGTGGAGCCAGCGTTGGCCACTGGGGCTTCCACCCGGTCGGAACCAACGGTGAGATTGCAACTCACTTGGGTTACAAAATACTCAGGTTTGTCACACATCGTTCAGAGGTGCCAGTTTTGGTCCGCCTCGGGTATTTAATTTCCTCGGTACCTCCCATATCTGGAGGGCATTACCCTATCGGCACCTGAGAAGGCGCCCGATGGAGGACTAGCAACCCCACACGGGTAATTTGACATAACTTTTATCACAAATCTGACAGCATACTTGAAATTCCTGATATTTTTCACTTATTCAAACTCAACTGCTTTTGATAAAAACGCAATTTCACAATCTCTAATTGTGTGTTGAAGTCCGTTTCAAAACCATGTTAAAAATATCGATTTCACGAAAGATGTTCGAAAAAACCCCCTCATATCAATTTTTTTCGTAAAACACGAATTCACTAGGAAGAATATTTCAAATTTCAACAAAGACTTCTATATAACAATCATTTTTTAAACTGATTCATAAATGAATCGTGTGATATTTTGAGCTACTGAAATGATTCTGAAAAACTATTACTTTTCACTCACCCTGTATAGGTTCCAGTTCTTGAATATTGTTAGTTGCGGGCTGCGGCCATGGAAGTTATCACGAATCTGTGCTGCTAAATTTCAAGTTGGCAATGGAACAATCAAAAATGGATTTTTGACTGAAACAACGGAAATATTATGGACGTTTTATGGTAAATTATTCTGAATGACCACTTTTCTGAGTCCAAGACACAGGGCATTAATTTTCTCAGCAACTAAATTTACTGATTGCCAAAGGTTTGAAATTCTCTTTTGGTCCAATTTATCAGTTTTCCTCGTGAGTATCACTTTGTTTTTTCGAACAAAACTGGGAACCTCCACGAACTGCTTCAAAGTCGTTCATGATAATCTTTTTGCCATACATAAATCAAACTAAACAGTTGTTTTTAAACATTCAATTGTCGTTTTTCAACTGAATTGAGGTCAGGTACATTTTGTGCGCACGCGCAGAAACGCAAATCAGAACTTTCTTCCATTTTTAACAGTCAGCTTAACATCTTCTGTTATCGACTCGTTCGATCATACCAATATGACATGTCCTGTTATCTTTACCCTGTAATCATAACATAACAGATCTGTGTTGAAAATAACGTAAAGTTTCCAATAAAGGACCCTTCAACAGCTAAGGATAACGTGTGTTATCACAGGCCAAAAGCATTATCACTGCTTGTCTCACTTCTATTTATCAACATTAACGTGGTATGTTACTTTTTCGACCTCCCCTGTAGCCGTTTGATTTTCTGGCAACAGCGCACTGGTGAGAAGTCTTGGATGTCGCTGATGTCTGATGTCAGTTTTCACTTAACGCATCTTTCTTTTCGAACTCGACCTTGGTAGTGAACGGTTGGAAGACATTCACATCTCCATTTGTTAGATCCAGGGGTAGGAAATAAGTAACCCCAAGATAGTCTATTCAGGTAACTCGTTTTCCTTTCATTAAGTTGAGCATTTTTTCTTCAACGTTCGTACGCATTCAGGCCTACGACCACGACTGATGTACCGGTACAACGTTAAGGGTGTTTTCTTCCCCTACCACGACCGTGATTGATCCACTCCACCCCAATTCCCTAATTGCCTGATCTGAGCATGGGGTAAATTATCAAGCATTGAGGAGTTGTTGACTACTTCGTGTGAAGCTTGAATAAAAAACCGGTCAAGGTTTGTCGTTTTTATTGAGTTTACATTCGTTTTTATATTGAAGTTGCACGTTTGACGAACGTGACTCGAGCAAAATGTATTTATTTATTCAATCGATTTTCATGTAAACGTCTATGTTGTTTCTCAAGTCAAGTTGAACTGGGTTCAGGTTGGGCTGGAATTTAACTGATAAATGGGTCAGTTAATCGTCAAATTTTGGGAAATTGACATATTATGGGGTTGTTGATATTAAGCTGTGGATTTATTCAACTCTGGGGATCATTTAATTGGGTTTTATTTTATTTGGGTGATAAGTGCAGTTCAATTATGATGACTATACAATATGCTATAACAGGTTTTCCGTATAGATCGTTCATCTGTTTGGGAACTGGTACAGTACAGCCTACACACAGACTGTTTTGGGGTTTTTGTTTTGGTTTTCTTTCTACTTCCTATAGGGTACTATGGTTTATGCGCTGTCGCAGTTGGTTGCTACTTTATCAACAACATCGGACAACCTGCAGTCCTTCTAAGTGGATAGAAAGACTGACAAGACCTGACAGATTGATTGAGTTAAGAAATTAGCAAGCTGTTGTGGTGAGCCGTATCAATATATTGTTTTTTTTCGGAATTATCATTGAAACCAACTTTCATTCGGGATTCACTTACTTTTTTTTATGGATACTTTTGTGAAGCGTTGTGACGTCACATAGCGGCAACTCAGTTTGAGTGATCATTTTAAAAATTAATCGGTTCAACTGCTCGCCTGTTTGATTATGAAAAATTTGATTTTGAGCAAACGTTATTAATGGAATGGCGTTCTGATTATGTTGATAGATTAACGTTATTAAGGTTATAGCGTTTTTAGTTATTGATGAGCGGATTTGTACTGAACCTTTTTCTCGATGCGGATTCAATACATAAATTGCATATATATATATATATATATATATATATATATATATATATATATGTCTATATAGTTGAACTGAGCTTTAGGAAAATATAAATTATTTACTGATTTTTTTTTGTACATACGATACTGTCGTATGTTTTGAGTACTTTGCAAGTAGGCACGGTATTTCTGTATAAGATAATATTGGATTTTTATATACGCGAGTGTCTTGGGAATTAATTAACTGGTTTGATTTGAGAGTTGGTAGTAGATCCCTGGTTTTGTCGGCGGTAAGTAAGGCATCTACGTACTTTCTTCTATTCTGCATTTTTGTTTAATAACTTCATACCTCATAATTGTTGAGTAGACTCAATTGGAATCGAGAAGACCTTGAAGGTTGGGATTCACCTGCACGAATCTCTGGCGCCCATTTTAAATAAACCCATACCCAAAAGCTCCAGAACTCTGAGTTCCGGGTGAGCTTAGCCAACGTGGCTTCCAATTGAGAGGTTTGATTGTTACAGGACTGGAAGTGCTTGAGCTAAGCTTGCGCTTAATTTTTGCGTGATAGTGTTATAACGTAAGATGCCGAACATGTTATGCTGTATCACGGATTTTACATCTTCGTTTTCTTGTACGTTATATCTCGACTGTTTAAATGGAAACAAGTTACTCCACCAGTAAGAGAAATAGCTTCTTCTTCTTCTTCTTCCTAATATGAATGCATATTAGTAGGCCACTGCCTGTTCATCGCCAACACGTCCTCCCCGGAGGATGAGGTCCAGCATTCTCTCCAGCGCTTTGGTGGTCTTCCTCGTGGTCTCTTTCCTACTGGATTATTAATTTTTGCGTTTTTGACGAGTCTGTTGTTCTCCATTCTTCCTATGTGCTTGTTCCAGAATCGTCTCCTCTGTCTCACCCATCATCCTATGTCCTGTATCCCGCATTGCATTCTGATATACTCATTTCGTACTCTATCGTATAGGGTTTTCCCTGGTATACTTCTCAGGGTCTTCATTTCAGCTGTTCTCATCATTTGTATAGTTTTGTTTGTATCTGGTCTTGTTTCTGCTGCGTATGTTATGATGGGTCTTAATGCCGTTTTATATATCTTGACTTTGCTTTCCGTATTTGAGTATTTGTTCTTCCAGGGGGTATTGAGTCTTCTCGGTGTTGATGAGCATTTTTAGTTCTTTTGCTCTGGTGTTGAACGAGTGGAGTAGTCTTTGGAGATTTCTTCGGAATCTGCTATAAGAACCGCGTCATCAGCGTAGCATACAGCATGGAAAAACGTATTTCCCATTTTGTATTCAGCCGTTCTGGAAAGATTTTCTATTATTTCATCCATTATCACATTGAATATAAAGGATCTGAGTGAGTCTCCCTGTCTAATTCCGGTGTTTACGTGTATATCTTCCGTTGTTATGTGTTCTACTCTGATTTTTGTTCTGCATTGGGTGTTTATGTCGTGTATTACATTTAGTAGTCTCATTATTTCCAGGGCATCTTTCAAGCGCACTCTGTCAAAAGCTTTGGTCATATCGACGAAGCACATGTATGCGGGTTTATTGAATTCTAGACACTTTTCAGATATCTGTTTGACTATGAATATTGCATCAATTGTGGATCTGTATTTTCGGAAGCCTTGTTGTTCTTCTCTTATCCTGATGGTTTTGGTGATTTCCCCCAGTATCGTCTTTGTGGATGCTTTGAGAGCGCTATCGAGTAGGGTTATTCCACGATAGTTTTCTGGGAGTGTTTTTTGTCCCTTTTTAAAAATGAGTATTGTTATACTGCTTTTCCATTCGTTTGGTATTTTCTGTTCTTCTATGATATTTTTAAATAAGGTCAGTATTTCATTTTGTATTTTTTCCCCTCCGTATTTAAGCATTTCGTTAGTGATGTCGTCTGGTCCGGGGCTTTTTCTATTTTTAAGGGATTTTAATGTGTTTTTAATCGTGTCATTTGTTAATTCTATGTCGTTGTTTTCTTCATAATCGATTTTTGTCTGTTCCTTATATTCCCCTTCCTCTTTCTTGTATAGATTCCTAAAGTGCGTTTTCCACTGTTCTGTCGTGATTTTATTGGTTTGTATGGTATCTTTGACTTCTAGCTTATTTCTGCTTAGCATTCCCCATATTTTTCTCTGACTTCCATATAAGTCTCTTTCCATCCCTTTTGTGAACCTTTTCCGATAGTTTTCTCTTAGTTCCCTTATTTTTGCATTTGTCTTGTTCCAGTTTTCGGGTGTTTGATTTCGTGAATATTTGATGTATGCATTTTTCTTTCGTTGAGCTAGTTCTTTGACTTCTGGTGTGAACCATGGCGTTCTGTTGATTGTATTGATGTTCACCTGTCGCTTTCCTATTGCTTCCATAGCTGCATCAAGTATGTTATTTTTGTATTGTTTTCCATTGGTGGTCTATGCTCTCTTCCGTATCCACTTGTTTTCAGTATTTTCAGGTATGATCGATCTTCATACAGTTGTTTTGTGCTGTCATCTTCTGATGCTTCGATATTGAATTTGCTAATTATTTGCGGTTTAGGTTTTGTGGGTTTGGGTATGTTCAGTCTCATTTTGCAAAGTATCATTTTATGATCGCTTCCAGAGTTGGCGCCATTTAGAGTCCTTACGTCCAATATTGTTTGGAGTACGATCTCTCTGTTTGTGATGGCTGATGATAATATAGTATAAGACGGACTGTTGTCCTCTTGTATTTTGCCATGTGAATTTGTATCTCATTTTATGTTTGAAGAAAGTGTTGTTGATTCTCATGTTGTTGTTTGCGCAGAATATTTTCAGCAGATCTCCATTTTCATTTATGATATCTTCGTTAAATCTCTGCATTATGCCGTCCAGTGGTTCATTTTCGCTTTTTCCCTTTCCTATCTTCTTAGTTTCGCTGATAGCGCATTTCTCTATGTTATTGTCTGCTACGCTGCTCTCCGATTGGTTGTGTATATATCGGTGCTCCTAAATATTTAAGTTTTGCTAATGTTGGTGGAATAACAAATAAGCAAAGTATTGTTTCCTGAATTATATTGTGATGTGCACAATCGTTTGATCCCGGTGGTGTTGCACCGGGGCATCGTTTTCTCCGTAAAATCTGCATTAGATCAATTATTGGTGTTGAGAAGCATCGTTTATTTGGATGTTTTTTTAAGAGCTCTGCTGATAAGAAGCGATTGCCGTGAAGCGTGAGTCATGACGCGGTACCGGAATGCAATCTGGTTATGCGTATTTCCATGTTTGTACTCAGCTTGGTACAAGTTGGCCTGATTTAGTTAGTCTGAATTAACTGGAGAGGAACAATGGCATCATCTGTTCTTTCCTGTGGCAAATGCGACGGTGACTTTGTTGTTGTTAGTAAGTGTACCAAATGTGGATACTGAAATGAATCCTTCCATAATGTGTGCGTGAAACTTAAAGATGTATCTGCTGAATCTCTCGCGGATCATTCAAATGCTGTATGGTTTTGTGATGAATGTATTAAAATTGTCCGAGACAACATACACAACACACGTATCTTGAAAAAATTGTCTGATCTTGAAACCAAAACTGAAATTGCTGTTGAAGTAACTTCAGATTGCCCAAAATCTATGGAATCCTTCGAATCAAAAATAGTGAATAATGATGTGAACTCTGGAGATATCAAGAAAAACGCGACCAGTTATGCCAGCAAAGTGAAGGAGGGAGTGCTTGTGGTGAAGCCACGGAAAAACTGTGAAAGTAGAGAAACTAGGCGGCAGTTGACATCAAGTGTAGATTCATCCAAGCTTGGAATTGGAATTACTGATATTAGGGAAGCTAAAGGTGGCGCTGTCGTTGTAAGGTGCAGAAGTACGGAAGAAGCTAATATTCTCAGAAATAGCATTGATATAAAACTGATTTCACCTCCACTGTTCCACAGAAAAAGAGACCGTGCGTGAAAACTATTGAATTAGAAAAGGAATATGATGAGCAAGAACGGATCACAGCTCTGAAAGCACAAAATCCAGATATCTTCGCTGCTGACTGCTCTATCAAGTTGGTCACCTGCAAAAAGATTGTTAAAAGTTTTTTTGCAATTGTTCAGTGCGATCCAACCACCTCCCAACTTATTGGAACTGATTCACAGCAATCTATACTGTTCATTGGTTGCAGAGCCTGTCGCTGTTTCTAATATATTTTGGTCTACCGATGCTTCAACTGTAACAAGTATTTTTATAACCAAAAGCCCAAAGGCTAGGGGTTGCGAAAGACATGGACAGATGGAGATGCTGTCTCCAAACCTTCGTGTAACAATTATGGTCATACTTCCAAAAACTGTGAGGAACCCAAGGCATGTGGGAAATGCAACAGTGTCTGCCATGATACAAAGAATTGTACAGGTGTCGTATTTAAATGTATAAACTGCCACTTGAGTGATACGAAATATAAACTAGAATTTGACGTAAGTCATTCGGCGTTCAGTATCGACTGCCCAACCTATGCAAGAATAATTGAACAAGAAATATCGAAAATACAATGCATACCTGAAGAACAATAGCAATCACAAAACAAAAGTAGGGAGTCACATGCACGAAAAAACTTCAACCACATAATACTACATCAAAATATGCAGTCCATCAGAGGCAAGGCTCCAGCGCGTTGAGTGTTTCCTGGAAACTTTACCAGAGAGACCTCACATTCTGCTGTTTAGTGAACACTGGATAAAGGCAGAAGAAACAACATGGATGAAAATTCAAGGATATAAAATGGTTTTCTCTTTTTGTCGTACAAGACTCGACTGAGAACCTGGTTTTCAAGGAAGAGCGGACTGGAGTGAGTATGAGTGTTGAGGGTGTTATCGAGATGTCGTGTGCTATTGAAAAACAACATAAAATTTAGTCGTTTGTGTGTATCGGAAATTGATTGCCCCCATAGATATTTTTGTAGAAAGGTTATATGGTATATGTCAAGAATTTGCTACCTTTAGGATTGTAATAGGTGAAGATTTCAATATCAACATGTTTGACAAAACTGAAACCGTCAGAACTTTTTGAGATGTAATGAATTCTTATGGTCTTAGACAGGGTATTTATCAGGCAACCCGAATAAGTCTAGTGAAAACGGAAAGTCGATATGTCTCAAATACTGGGCTATCTGACCATATGGGTCAAATCATAAATATATGTGTGGATGACTATTCTTCTAAAGATAGGTTCATATTAAGTAGATGATACTCAAAAAAAAGGATGGATCGCTTTTTGCAAGAGCTTACAGACATTGATTGGTCATCTGTGTATTGTGAAAATTTGGTGGACGGAGCTTATTCTAAATTTATCAATATATTTTCCAACGTTTTTAATAGAATATTTACAGTGAGAACAATTACAACTAAGGGGCAGAATAGGTCATAGATGACTGAGGGTATAAAGAAATCGTGCAAAGTGAAAAAAAACTTTATTTTCAAAAAATTCAGGGATCAGTGTCAGTTCAGACTTTCAAAAATTATTGTTCAATTCTGAAAAACGTTATCAGGAAAGCCAAGCAAATGTCAAATCAAAGCTTCATTGAAAATGCTGAAAACAAAGTGGAAGCCACCTGGCAGTTGGTTGGAGAGATTACTAGACAGAGACATGAAGGATTCACGGTTCTGGAAGGGGTTTTCGAAGAGAACAAGTGACGGTACTGGAACAGTGAACTTATTGAATATTTTTTTTGTTAAATCGGCAAATGTTGATAAAGATATAACGCAGCCTATGGACATCCAATGTTTGTATTTGGATGTCAAATATCAAGTACAGTCTTCTATATTCTTGAGTTCGACTGATCAAAATGAAGTAAATATTACAATAAGAAACCTGAGTAATAAAAAAGCTGTAGGTGATGATGAAATACCAATATGTATCCTCAAAGAGTCAGCTACCATTATATCGGAGCACTTGACATACATAATTAATCTCTGCCTTATTCTAGGTGAGTTTCCAACTAGATTGAGAAATGCCCATAACAAGGCAGTACATTAGAAAGGAGAAAAAGATAAAGAAGCAAATTATCGACGCATTTCGATACTACCTAATATCAGTAAAATATTTGAAAACATAATCAATGATAGACTTGTCACATTCTTTGAGTCTCATTCTATCATAAGTGAGAGGCAAAATGGTTTTAGAAAGCAGAAGTCAACTATAAGAGCGATATACCAAGGACTGAAGAAAATATGTGATTCTTTGAATAGCAAAAAACAAATATTGGCGGTGTGCTTGTATCTCTCTAAGGCATTTGATAATGTGGACCATGGGATACTGCTTGATAGACTCTCAAAGTATGGCATTCGAGGAGTAGCTCTTGATTTGGTGAAATCTTATCTGTCCGATAGAACTCAACAAGTGGTGGAGTTTGACATGCAAGGAAGATTGTTAGAGTCTAGGAAAATAGATATCAAGAAAGGGGTACCTCAGGGACCAATAATTGATCCCTGAGGTATAATTATCATAGGACATCTACTGTACATACTGTACACAAACGAACTTCCAAATATTTGTAAAGAAAGTGTGGTCCAATATGCGGATGACACAACTGTTATATTTAGTGGGAGAGATACGGATAGCTTAGCTCATAATGTGACTTTTACGATGGATGATCTTGGTGTATATTTCCTTGCCAACAACCTACAATTGAATATGCAAAAGACTCAAGTTATCATGTTTAGTAATCGATTGGATAAGAAATTCTCATTCGTTGTTGGTAATGAGCAACTATCATCGGTTGAAAGTGTGTCCTTTTTGGGAGTCATGATTGATAAAAGGCTGGATTAGGTAGTGCACATTGAGCAGACTACCTTCAATATAGCACGTTTCTGTTATGCACTCAGGATAATTTCAAACGAAGTGGGAGTGAATGCAGCATCATCGTCTTATTATGCGTTTGTAAGCTCTCGAATTAAGTATGGGATTATATTTTGGGGAAATTCGGGTAATGTACGTAGGATACTAGTGTTGCAGAAAAAATGTATTGGAAGTATTTTTAAGAAAAAACCGCAAGACTATCGTAGTATTTATTGAAAACAATATTTTGACAGTTGTCAGCTTTTACATTTTAGACTCTGTCATGTTTGCGAATGACAACAGGGACTCGTCAAACATTGTTTAGCTGAGCATCTGTATGAAACTAGACATAAGTCAGGTCTTTCACTACAAAAATGTAATTTCTTGTTTCTGCAGAGAAATGTTGAGTATTGTGCTGGTAAAATTTTCAATGCTATTTCTCAGAGATTTGGAGACCTGCCACGTGGAAGACTAAAAGGCCTATTCGCCCCAGAACGTAGTGGTCGCGCCTGGGGCACTCAAATGGCCACCCACGTGTTTGTGCCGTGCGTGGAGCCCACAAGTGGGATGAAGGGATCCTGGTGGTTGAGTCACCCTGAAGTTGAGGCAACACGCCTCTTTGGCCCTGATTTCCATGTAAACGGGCGGTCGAGCCTAACCCAACTCGATCAATCGGCTGCGTCGCTCCATCAGAGGAACGACAGGGTAAGTCTTCTGGAGGAGTGGGGTGTGTAGGGAAGTGGGGATATGTCACCGACTCATCCCAGAGGCTGGTGATGGAATCCCATGGAACTCATGCACAACCTCCTCTGGATGGCTATACTCAACCGGTAGCTCTGGCGTATCATACGTCCCATTTGAGGCTTCGAGGAGGGGGGGGAGCCGGTTGAGCAAAACTCTTTGCCCATATCATGGATGAACAAAAAGGGATTATAGCAGACAAACCGCAAAACGAAGGAGAGCAGGAAATACCCACCCCAACAGAACGACCCCAGTCAACAAGCAACCGGCCACAAGCAGGGTGCTCTGACAGGTCAAAAAAGCACTGCATCAGCAGGGCCGAACAAAAACGGCGCCGGAGAGTCCACGAAGCTGCGAAGGTTGCCGCCCAATCGTGTGGGCAACCTTCCGGCCCGAGGGTGAAACCGCAGGCTACCGAAACCGCAAACGCTACTGGAGAGCTGGCCCCTAAGGCAAACCTCCCAGGCGCGAAATCGAGAAAACAGCGAACCACAAAGGGCCGCCTGAAGATTCAATGTGGAGGAAATCTGAAACGTGTTCCTCAGGTATCTCCCCATTACACAGAGACCCGCAGAACAACAAGAAGAGGATACGGCCGGATGGATCAGAGGGACAGCAGAAAAAGCTGAACCCTGGTCAAAATCTCAGACCAGCATCCCCATGAAGGGACCATCGGGGTAGGGGGGCCACCCGAAGACATTGACTGCGTCAAGCGTCGGCTCAAGGGGCAGAACCCTTGGGCAAATGTTGACAGGTGGCACCTCTTTCACAGAGACGTTAAGGAGGAGCCTCACCGAGGACAACTCCTTGTGGTTGGTGTCCCAAAAGAGGTCGCAGAGCCCATCAAAAAGAGGAACGGGAAGCTGAGTCACAAATTCAGCTCCCTCCACATTAAAATTATCCAGGGCGCGGCTAGACCCCGACCTGATACCGGTGAGGCTGTCCCCAGTGGAACAACCTCGGAGGAGGCCCCCAATCCTAGTGCTGGTCTCAGTGATCAACCAGACCAACCTTCGATGGGAGACTCCGTGGCACAGTCGGGTACTAGTACCCCTGGGGACTCAAGAGAGCACCCCTCGGCGTCGACGGAGGCTGCTATGGAAACTAGCAGCCTTACATCTGACGTTGAGGAGAAGCTTCTTGAGTCCGAAGACTCAAACCCTCACGCTCAGGGCTACATGTAAATCCTCTTCTTGGAAACAAGAAAGGAAAAAAAAAAACAAAAAAAAAACCCGCGATGGACAGTATAAACGTAATCTAGGGAAACCTCCAATACTACCAGGCGGCCATGGCTAACATACAACGGCACCTAGGCAATAACAATAACACCATCGCCCTTATCCAAGAGCCCTGGGTGGTGGAAAACAAAGTATGTGGACTAGGAGGACTACAAGGCACTGTCTACTACAACCCGAAAGGAAGCAAACCAAGGACATGTATATACGTACCTGCACAGTTCCAAGGAGGCATCCTTCCTCAGCTATCCAGATCCGACGTCACTGTCGTGCAAATCTTGGTAAGGTGAGGGTGATTATTGAGTTGAAGTCGCTCTGGCCTCAGCTCACCTCTCACAAGACCCTGGAGAACCGGTCCCGTCAGCCGAGCTTGCAAGAACTGTGAGCCAATGTGAGAAGGACAAGTCGAACCTCATCATTGGTTGTGATGCTAATGCGCACCATACAGTGTGGGGAATCACCAATGATAGGGGTAAGTTACTACTTGAATTTTTAACAAAAACAAATCTGAGTATTGTGAATAGAGGCTGCGAACCCACGTTTGTAACGTCTAGACACCAAACGATAATAGATCTGACCTTTGCATCTATAAACAATAGCGATAAGATAGCAGAATGGCACGTCTCCACCGACATATCTTTGTCGGATCACAGATGGATAAAGTCCAAACTGCTTTTTAAACCACCAAAAAGCAAACCGTTCGGAAACCCGCGTAAAACGAACATTTCGATGTTTGTTAGCACTCTGAAGAAAATGATAGAGAAAGGAGCCCCCCTACAAACTCTGACTAGCAGAGACTAGGAGAGTCTAAATTTTCTATACGGTAGCCTGACGGAAGCTTTCGAGCACTCCTGTCCTCTCGCTGCCCATAGGGATAAAACCAACATTCCTGGATGGGACAGAGAGATGAACAAACCAAGGAAAGATGCTAAGAAGGCTTTCTTCCGGGCGAAAACAAACGGCAAATGGCAAGAATATGAGGAGCATAGGAAAACCTTCAAGAAGAAACTTA
This sequence comes from Orchestes rusci, assembly GCA_958502075.1. Lineage (NCBI taxonomy): Eukaryota > Metazoa > Arthropoda > Insecta > Coleoptera > Curculionidae > Orchestes > Orchestes rusci. The sequence goes on from OY293303.1 coordinate 82,912,792, forward strand.
GAGAAAAGGAAAGAACGGCATGGAGGAACTTCTGCAGCGAGGTCTCTGATACATCGTCAGCTTTGAGGCTCAAGAAGGTCCTCTCGGGAGACCTCTTCATGCAGCCAAGCTGTCTTAAGAAGAGTGATGGAACATACACCACCACCTCTGAAGATACGGCAAAACTATATCTGGAAACTCACTTTCCAGAATGTGAAATCGTCAACAACACTGATGGCCACGTACGGCCAGACGATCAACCGTACTCCACCGGAGTAGACGGGATGATCATCGACAAGGTGATGACAAAAGAATAAATAGCCTGGGCAATAAAGACCTTCAAACCTTTCAAGTCCGCAGGAACTGATGGTGTGTTCCCGGCGATGCTTCAATGGAGTCTGGAGGTCATTATTGGACATCTAGAACTTTTGTTCAAGGCATTTCTAGCCCTAAGCTATATACCGTTAAGATGGAGAGAGCCCTGGTGTGAGAGTAGAGTAAGAGTAGCGTTCATCCCCAAACCTGGTAAGGACGACTACACTCACCCAAAAGCCTACAGACCTATCAGTTTAACTTCATTTCTGATGAAAACTCTCGAAAGGCTCTGTGACAGACAGATTAGGGATGTCTACCTGCCTCTGTGGGAAATCCACCCTAATCAACACGCGTATCAACCTGGAAAATCAACAGAAACTGCTCTACATAGTGTAGTCCAAAAAATAGAAGAAGCGCTCTTTCACAAACAGTCGGCACTAGGGGTTTTCCTAGACATAGAAGGCGCCTTCGACAAAACGACTTTTAAAAGTGTAGAACTTGCTCTAGCTAGGCACAACGTAGACGCAACCATTGCTGGATTGATCTGTTGCATGCTGAAGAACAGAACGGTTCAACTAAAGACGGGAGACACTACGGTGAAGGCACTGGTGAGCAAAGGCTGCCCCCAAGGAGGCGTGCTGTCACCCCTTCTATGGAACATGGTAGTCAACGGCCTCATAAAGAATCTCAATGAACAGTGATTCCACACTACTGGTTATGCAGATGACATCACTGTTCTGCTGACTGAAAAATTTGAAAACATCCTGATGGAACGATGCAGGCTGCTTTAAAACTGGTGGAAAAATGGTGTGATGAAAACGCACTATCTGTAAATCCAACCAAAACCGAGCTCGTTCTTTTTACCAGGAAAAGGAAGTTGGCCAACCTTAAACCACCTCTCCTGTGTGGTGTGCAACTCGGCATCTCTAAAGAGGTTGAATACCTAGGAATCATTCTAGATAGAACCCTCAACTGGAACAAGCACTTAAGCGAAAAATCCAAGAAGGTCACAAGAGCATTCTGGCAATGTAGAGGAGCGATTGGCAAGGTCTGGGGGTTGTCGCCCAGGATTGTCCACTGTCACGGCCGTAATCAGACCAATGTTCGTGTACGGAGCTATTGTGTGGTGGACTAAAACCCCTCAAGTGACAGCCCAAAACAGAATGCAGCAACTACAAAGATTAGCATGCCTGTCTATCACAGGTGCAATGAGATCCACATCAACAATGGCAATGCAGGTGCTGCTGTGCCTGCCGCCTCTTGATGCATTCTTGAGAGGCGAGGCAGAAAGAACAGCGATAAGGCTGCATGCCATCCATCTCTGGTGCGGGAGAAAGTGGGGCCTAGGACATGCTCGTATATTTCTGGAGGCTGTCAACTGATGATTCCGCGCTACATTTTCAACAGAGCCTACGGAATCAAAACAGACGGCTCAATAGAAGAGGATAGAGCGGCGGATATACACATCTACACAGACGGTTCACAAAGTCAATGTGGTGCTGGGATGGGTGTGTTCATACCGGAGCTCAACCTAAAAACTAGTAGAGCCCTAGGCTCGGGGGCAACTGTCTTCCAAACAGAACTGCTTGGCATTATGCAAGGGGCCACTCAAATAGTAAAGGAAAAGATAGCGGGCAAAAACATTATCTTTCTTACCGATAGCAATCAAGTTTTGCAATCCTTGAACAAGAACAAAATAACATCCAAACTGATTCTATAGTGTCATCAGATTTTGCAGTCGGTCTCCGATGAGAACTCGGTCACATTATCCTGGATTAAGGGACATAGTGGAATCAGAGGAAATAAAAAAGCGGACAGTTTGGCGCGAAAGGGAGCAAAGCGAAAACCGTGTGGCCCAGAGCCCTTCGAATGAACAGACAGTAAAGGTTCTAAGAGAGATATGGGAGACACGACGGTTTGGGAACTCGATTGCCGCTATACACGGCCTCGAGGCTTCGCGAACCCAGTATTTCCTTGGACTCTCACGTAGCAGCCTTGAAAAACTGGCGGATATGCTCACGGGACATTGTAAGCTAAATAAACACCTCAACACCTTGAGTGCGGTAACAGATCCGACTTGTAGGGGGTGCCACGAGGATGACGAGAGTGCTGAGCATGTCCTTTGCCACTGCCCAGCCCTCGCGAATATCAGAGAATTCATTATGGGGGAAAGATGGCCAGACTTGGCCTTGCTCGGGGGCTCGGCCGCCACAGTCTTGAAATACATCAACGCTGTTGGCTGGCTCGACGGGTAAACCCCGAGGGAGGTTACAATGGGCCCGCCTGAGTGGCCTAAGTAAAAGGATATCGCATGCTACCCCTCCATATCTCTATCATCTATCAAAAGGCCTATTGAAGGCGTTCGTTTACAGAAATGCTTTCTATAGATTGAGTGAGTTTTTTGAGTCCGATAGGAAACTGATGTACCAAATGGACTAATAAGACATGACGATAATGATAAATATGTCTATTATGATAAATAAGTTTGCTGTAAATTTTTGACATTGTTCTACGCCAATGTGGCTTGTTGTGAACAAAGACTATCTATCTATCTATCTAAGTAGATAAGCAAGGGAGGTTCTGGAAAAATTTCGACCATTTTTACATGTAAATCCCCATAAGAAAATCCAAGGTCCGTTCTATCAAAAAAGCGACCGCGTCTTACTTTTCAAGATACTTCTGTCGGATGTGTGGGGGCTTCTGGCTCACCGGCCAATCAGCGCTCAAGTGTGCGAGGCATATTTTTGACAGATGACAGCTTGATTTGACATTTGACAGTTGACAGTTTGATTTGACAGTTGACATGACGCTTCGATCTGGACAGCTTTGACAGATGACAGCTTTGACAGATGGCAGTTGACAAGGGAATTTTCATAGCTTTGTTCCTGGGATCGAGATGGTGGGGGAAAAGATTTTATTCTCACCAAAGTCTGAAAAAAGATTTTCCGATAGCGAGATTGGAACCCATATCCTTTGGATTTGTACGTGACAGTCTAAACCAATACGCTACCAAGGTGCCTAAAATAGAATGTAGATTTGTGGTTCAGTTGCTACCCCGATGATCCAAAGCCTGAAAAAAGATTATCCGATAGCGAGAATTGAACTCACGTCCTTTGGATTTGTATATGATAGTCTAAACCACCTACGCAACCTAGTCATAGGAATTTATATAGATCTTAGATACCGTTTCGGTGTGTTTTGGTCTTGTCTTAAATTGTGTGTGTGTGTGTGTGTGTGGGGTTTCGGTGTTTTGTGGGGGAACTCGGGCCCCCCTGCGCACAGGATTCGTGGAGCAAGATAGTTTGGGGGCTTGATGGGGGGACGGGGGTAGTGGGAATTCAGGTTTTAGGCCGCCTTTCTTTGTAGTTGTTGAGTTGAGATGGCGCTTCGATTCTTTGATCGTTTGCTATTAGAATGATTAGATGGCGTTGCCAAGCTGCGATTTTTAATGGCGTTTGAAGCAGGAATTGCATATCGAATCGATGATGCTGTGTATGACGTCATAGGGTTGCCTGTTGAATGATTCCCACTCAAAGTAGACAGGTGTTTGGTGCGTACTATTTGATTTTTTGATCGTTTGCTATAAGAATGATTAGATGGCGTTGGTGAGCCGCGATGGAGATGTAGATTTCTTCATAGTTTTTTGAGCTAATCGTTGATGACGCGTACTATTGATTCAATATTTGAAAAAAAAGCATAATTTATATTGTTACGAATGAGGAGATTTTAGATATATTCAAAATTGAAAAACAAACATAGTCACTATATTTCCATGAATTGAAAAACAGACACGCGCGTAGTCGCGCGTACTATCGATTCAATATTTGGAAGAATTTTAGATTCAAAAAATTGAAAAACAGACATACTCACCATATACCCATGAATTGAACAACAGACATACTCACCATATTCCCATTGCATATCCAATCGAATAAATTAAACACACAAAGACACTTCAAAAAATCATATATTTTCAGGAATACAGATTCTATCCAAAGTACATAATTGCAGGTACTTGAGGAACATAGGGTACATAAAAAATTACTTTTACGATGATACAAGAACTAATAATATAGATATATTGATCTTTTCATATAAAGAGTGATAGCTCCTTGACTTTGAACTCTTGTGCCAAATTGAAGCCCTGCATTACGATGATCTTCATGATGAATAGGTTCTAGAAAAAATCAAACAAAAATAAGATAATTTTGAAATTGATAAATGATGTTCATTGAAAAATTATCAAAATTAAAGAAACTTGAATTTTAGATACACTAACCCGATTATGTCTTATTACGACGTTATGCTGTTGAATCAATTGACTAATTTTGTTCGACCACATTTCAAACTTTAGAGAATTCTTCAAAAATAAAATTATATTTGCAGTTTTTCAGCAAGTATAACATGGTTAAAAAAAATATAACTACCTTAAACTAGTTGCTGTTGCTGTCGGCTGCTGGGTGCTTAACGAGCTCAAACAGGGTGTGCGGATTAGGCTTTCTGACGTCCTTCAACCCCCGAAAGACAAGAGCATACTCCCCTCCAGCAAGATCTTCGAGGTTCTTTTCCAAAATTGATGTCACTCGTTTTGGGAGAAAGACAACGCTCTCTTCCAATTCCAGGAGTGAGCACTCCCCGAATACGCCATTGGTTTTTTTCCCAGCAACAATTTGTTGAGGGATGTTTAGCGGAAGGTTTTGAAGCTTCTTCACAGGCTTGTCGTTTTGGGCCAAGCACACCGCATTAACAGTAGAAAGGTTCACGCTATGATGACAAACAAATTTTTTAAAATAATTATTTTTTTAAAAAGTATTCACCTACCTTTTATATAACGCTCTTAACACACCTCCTCACACACAATGATCACAGATGTTATTACTGTTCTTACGACGACCTAGGCTTTGAATAGACTGAACTGATAGAAACACACATCCTTTCTCGTTCCGAACCAGATTGCAAATCATGCAATTTATTAATATAACAATGAATGCTTATCCACATCGGTTACACGAGATTCAATAAACAATGGTGCCTTGTTTTCTGTAATTCCACTGCAAAATGCATCTATAAGCACATCGAAACATCGAAAAACATACTCATTTTCGTAAATTTTATTCAAATCATCAATAATTTTATTGAGTTCATACGAGGGTTCATAGTACATAATTTCCTTCAAACATTGGGGTTCTATGCATGCAGATCTGCTATAAAGAGATTAAATAACCTTGACAATATTGATCTGTTCAATCTGATCTTCGAGTAATCCGTGAAGAATGCCAAGAACCGTTTCAAATCTTGTAATATAGCGCGTACGCTTCATCGTTTGCTATTGGAATTAGATGACGTTTGAAGCGCATATCCAATCGATGACGCTCTGTATGACGTCATAAGGTTGCTTGTTGTGGAAAATGATTCCCACTCAAAGTAGATAGGTGTTTGGTGCGTACTTTATTCAATAATGATTTAATTCTTTAAACGTTTGCTACAAGAATGATTAGATGGCGTTGGTGAGCTGCGATGGAGATGTAGATTTCTCCATAGTTGTTTGAGTTACGCGTACGCTTCGATTCTTTGATCTTTTGCTATTAGAATTAGATGGCGCTGTTTCATGGTGACTTCATATGGTTACCTGTTATAATAATAATAATAATAATAATAATCTTTATTTAGCATGTAGCTATACAAAATATACAATAATTTGAAAACTACAAGGCTAAGATAAGTACAAAAATATAAAATATAGATATGTTCTTCAATAAAATACAAGTATAAAACAAATATAATAATATGATAAGTTAAAAAACAAATTAAAATGTAGACAACACATGTTCCCTAAGCATTACTTTAAATTCGACCAAATGTTCACAATTTTTGACAATACGAGGTAGACCATTGTATTCTTGCAACCCCTTATTTAAAATGGAATTATGCATTTGTGTAGTGTTACATTTGTTTGTTAAAATAAAGTCTTTGCGATTTCTCGTATCGTAGTTGTGCACATCACAAAAATATTTCACTTTATCACATATGTATTCAGGTACCAGTTTTATATGAATCTTAAATATAAACAGACATACATTGAAAATTATTTTTTGTTTAACAGACATCAAGTTCAAAGTATGTTGTTGTTAGATGATTGAGATGTAGATTTCTTCATAGTTTTTAAGCTAATCGTTGATATAGATTTCGCGTACTATTGATTCAATACTTCAAAAAGTAACATTTATATTGTTACGAATGAGGAGATTTTAGATTCAAAATTGCAAAAACATACTCACCAACGACTTGATACTCAACATATTTCCATTGCATATCCGTCAGATTTCTTCATAGTTTTCAAGCTAATCGTTGATAAAGATTTCGGGTACTATCGATTCAATACTTGAAAAAAGCAACATTTATATTGTTACGAATGAGGAGATTTTAGATTCAAAATTGAAAAAACAGACATACTTACCATATTCCCATTGCATATCCAATCAAATAAATTAAACACACAAAAACACTTCAAAAATCATATATTTTCAGGAATACAGATTATGTACATACATTATTATTGTTGTTATGTACTGGTATGCACTTGAGGAACATATGACAAAAAATTAATACTACGATAGTACAAAAACTAATAATATAATCCTACAATAATTCATGATATTAACAGATTAAAGTTATTTACCCAGAGACAATAGTGAAATTATATTTTTAAAAAACGCTATAAAGTTAAATAGTGTCCAAAGGAAAGAGTATCAAAGGTATTCTCTTGCAGAAATCTTTTATCATCGTTGACACTCAACGCAACTTTAGTTTGCTCAATGCTGTAAACATTGTGAGCATTGGAATTGCAAAAACATACTCACCAACGACTTAATACTCAACATATTCCCATTGCATATCCGTCAGATTTCTTCATAGTTTTTAAGCTAATCGTTGATATAGATTTCGGGTACTATCGATTCAATACTTGAAAAAAGCAACATTTATATTGTTACGAATGAGGAGATTTTGGATTCAAAATTGAAAAAACAGACATACTTACCATATTCCCATTGCATATCCAATCAAATAAATTAAACACACAAAAACACTTCAAAAATCATATATTTTCAGGAATACAGATTATGTACATACATTTTTGTTGTTATGTACTGGTATGTACTTGAGGAACATATGACAAAAAATTAATACTACGATAGTACAAAAACTAATAATATAATCCTACAATAATTCATGATATTAACAGATTAAAGTTATTTACCCAGAGATAATACTGAAATTATATTTTTAAAAAACGCTATAAAGTTGAATAGTGTCCAAAGGGAAGAGTATCAAAGGTATTCTCTTGCAGAAATCTTTTATCATCGTTGACACTCAACGCAACTTTAGTTTGCTCAATGCTGTAAACATTGTGAGCATTGGAACAAATGGAACGCTGAGTGACGACGGTAATTTTTGAATGTCTCAGAGAATCCCAGTAATCGTCAAACGTTAATTTATTTTTCACAACGTTATATTTGACCCCTTTGGCCTTTTTCAATTAGCGAAAACCTGGTAATTATAGAATTGGCTAAATCGGAGGTTTATTTCAACAAGCCTATTCATGTTAGAATGTGTATTTTAGATTTGGTTAAAACTACTATCTCTACAACTTTCATTATGGATACCTACATGAAAAATCGTTTTCAAAATTGTACTGTTCTTCACACACACACACACAGATACTGATTCTCTCATTTATGAAATTGTAGACTCTGAAGTGGGAGGGTCGATATGATGCAAGCAATCTGATTTCCAGTGCAGTATTTCATAACCTAACAATTTTTGCTGAAGATCTGGTGACTATAGAAATGAAAAAACAAATCTCATTTTCAATAAACCCCTTTACATCGGTATGTGTACTTTGAACATTTCAAAAATTACAATGTACCTGTGATTTTCATTATAATTTCATGCTTAAAAAATCTTTTTTTGAAAAACCTAAGCTTCTGTATACAGACACGGATAGTTTCATTTATGAAATTGAATGTAATGTTGTGTATGATCAACTCAAAAATTTTCGTTGTCATTATGACTATTTGAATGAGTGAAAAGGGGTGTAAGTGGTTTTATATCATTTATCGACTTCTTTTTGAGATATCCTGTATTATTTTAAACGATAATGTGGTAAAAATAATTGAAAAACACCTATACTTCGAGATATTCAATGTAATATCAAATACACAATATGTGAAAGAATTCTGAGTATAAACAAGGCTGCTATGAAGAATATTGACACAACAATTTCCTTACATTTCGAGCTTCAAGACTATCATCGAGTCCCAGCCCTCTAATATGAGAATTGGTCCCAATTTTCTCCACGCGCGTTGTTTCTCGCACTTCGGCGATTTTAGCAACTGCTGCAGCCTTAAAACACATAATTTATTGTGCAAAACCTGAGAGAAAGCCAAATTTTTTAGGATTTTGAGGTTAGATTCAACATGATTTATTAAGGGTTAATTGCAACTCAACATAAGTTTTTAAATCGACCCAAACAAGCAGCTAAAAATACAACTTTTTTGTCTCATGATTTTTTCGTAGCTCTCTTCGTTTTCGGGGAAAAAAAATAAAAAAAATAAAAACTTGTTTAGGTCGATTTAAAAACTCATGTTAAGTTGCAATTAACCCTTGATAAATCATGTTGAATCTAACCTCAAAATCCTAAAAAGTCCGGCTTTCTCTCACGTTTTGCACAATAAATTATGTGTTTTGAGGCTGCAGCTGTTGCTAAAATCGCCGAAGTGCGAGAAACAACCCGCGTGGAGAGAATTGGGGCCCATTCTCATATTAGAGGGCTGGGACTCGATGATAGTCTTGAAGCTCGAAATATAAGGAAATTGTTCTGTCAATAATCTTCATGACAAATCCGGCTTTCTCTCAGGTTTTGCACAATAAATCATGTGTTTTAACGCTGCAGCTGTTGCTAAAATCGTCGAAGTGCGAGAAACAACCCGCGTGGAGAGAATTGGGGCCCATTCTCATATTAGAGGGCTGGGACTCGATGAAAGTCTTGAAGCTCGAAATGTAAGGAAATTGTTCTTTCAATATTCTTCATAGCAGCCTTGTTTACACTCAAAATTCTTTCACATATTGTGTATTTGATATTACATTGAATATCTCGAAGTATAGGTGTTTTTCAATTATTTTTACCACATTATCGTTTAAAATAATACAGGATATCTCAAAAAGAAGTCGATAAATGATATAAAACCACTTACACCCCTTTTCACTCATTCAAATAGTCATAATGACAACGGAAATTTTTGAGTTAATCATACACAACATCACATTCAATTTCATAAATGAAACTATCCGTGTCTGTATACAGAAGCTTAGGTTTTTCAGAAAAAGATTTTTTAAGCATGAAAATATAATGAAAATCACAGGTACATTGTAATTTTTGAAATGTTCAAAGTACACATACCGATGTAAAGGGGTTTATTGAAAATGAGATTTGTTTTTTCATTTCTATAGTCACCAGATCTTTAGCAAAAATTGTTAGGTTATGAAATACTGCACTGGAAATCAGATTGCTTGCATCATATCGACCCTCCCACTTCAGAGTCTACAATTTCATAAATGAGAGAATCAGTATCTGTGTGTGTGTGTGTAAAGAACAGTACAATTTTGAAAACGATTTTTCATGTAGGTATCCATAATGAAAGTTGTAGAGATAGTAGTTTTAACCAAATCTAAAATACACATTCTAACATAAATAGGCTTGTTGAAATAAACCTCCGATTTAGCCAATTCTATAATTACCAGGTTTTCGCTAATTGAAAAAGGCCAAAGGGGTCAAATATAACGTTGTGAAAAATAAATTAACGTTTGACGATTACTGGGATTCTCTGAGACATTCAAAAATTATCGTCGTCACTCAGCGTTCCATTCGTTCCAATGCTCACAATGTTTACAGCATTGAGCAAACTAAAGTTGCGTTGAGTGCCAACGATGATAAAAGATTTCTGCAAGAGAATACCTTTGATACTCTTCCCTTAGGACTCCATTCAACTTTATAGCGTTTTTTAAAAATATAATTTCAGTATTGTCTCTGGGTAAATAACTTTAATCGATGTGCCGACTGTGCAAACTTCAGTTGAATCACCGTTCAGCCGACCAAACCTTGTAGATAGTGAGAATAAACTAAAGAACTCACCAAATGGGGTCACGTTGAATCAAAATAAACGCATCATCCATAAATCTATTATTGACGTCTTTATGAATCAAGTTAGTTATTAAACCGGTTGATACTCTTCCTTTGAAGCAATTATCAATTTTTTCCCATTGAATCTTATTGTTTAATTTTGATTCTTCAACTAACCCCATCCCAACTCGCTTATTTTTCAAAATCAATAATTGCCCTCTAATAACTTCAAGATGTTGCAAATTGGTCTGAATCAATCGAAGAATGTTTCTGGGTAGATTATCAAGTAACACTAATTATTAAATTTACAGAATAACCTACTTATTCTACGAATCCAATGGCTTGTCGTTCTCTCACAAGGCTCGTCGAACAGAAATTTCTTCATTTTCTGCTTTTTTCAACAACACCTTGTATGAGAAAGACATATTGGTTGAAAAAATAATCAACTTACAACTATTCAACGCCGTTGATTTGGTGCTGGTTTCAACTCAATTTGGAAGGATGAACTTGTGTGATGTTCTGTGTGTAGCCCTCTGATTTCGAAGGTGTGAAATAGCTTAGCAGGTGATTGTCGGCTATAATCCTTCTAGGCAGGAACAACACACCTCCAATTGTAGTAGAATAACCACCAAATCCGGTTTGTTGTTTTCTGGAAGAGAGTGAGTGTTGTTTACTTGAATATAAAATAAAAACGAAATGTGCATTGATGAAATATCCTCAAAATTTGAAAAACGTGAAGTTTATTTTTACCTGATTTAATTTCAAACGATGGATTTTCAGTTGAAGTTCGAATTGATATTGTTTCTTTGAAATCAACTTTTCGCGAGGAACCAACTCCGGTTGCTTTGTGGATTTCTGTAAAACATTTTATGTTTAATGCGATTACATAAAAATTAAAATTGTAAAATAGTCAGGTACTCCACATCATTCAAAGAATAATTGAAGCCCTACATTGCTATAATCTAGAAAAGATCAAACAAAAAATAAGATAATTTTTAAAATGATACTAACCACAGTACTACAAAAACCTACAGGCATCTCCTCTTCACAGTACTAACTGCTAAGTCTGGTCTGCGCTGCTGAAAGCTTAACCTGAATTGGTTGGGTGTATCGTTGTGGAAGAAAAACCATATTTTTCTCCAATTCCACTAGAGGTACATCATCAAATTTGGATAGAACTATACACATTCCAATAATAGGATTTATTTGTGTAAGATTCATTTTCTAAAAATGATAAGTTGAAACACTATATAGTTGAATGGAGAGTCAACTTACCAATGCAACAGCCACTAACAATCAAAGAGAACTAGTTTTTCAACTATTCTAACGACGATGTTGAATGCTTTGAATGAATTAAAACTATAGTTCACTTGATAGAAACACATCCTTGTTGTTCGAAGCAAAATGCAAACCTTGCAATTATCATTCTAACAATGAAAGCTTCTCCCCATGGATCGAAATGTGTGTGTGTGTGTGTGTGTGTGTAAAGAGATTCAAAGTACTTACAATGGGACATTGTTCTTGTGATTTCACTGCAAAATGCCTCTATAAGCACATCGAAATAATAAAACATACTCATTTTCGATAAATTTTACTCAAATCACCAATAATTTAAAAGGGAACTCGCATCAAATTTTTTTATTGGTGAATTTGAGAGCCCATGAAAAATAAAAATACCCATATTTTTTCTTTTTGTTGTAAGTCAAAAATTGACGGAGATATAACTCTTTGAAGTGTGCCAAAATTGCAATGTTATGACGTCATAACATCCATATCGATCATGAGGACATGAAATTACTCTGAGGTGTCTCCAACATGTTCAAGGTGTCTCTGAGTTATCTCCGTGATGGCTCTGAGATGTCTCCGTGATGTCTCCGTGATGTCTCTGAAATGTCTCCATGATGTCTCTGAGTTGTCGCAAGAGTGTTTTAGATGTCTCTTGTCGTTGAGTGTCTCTGAGTTGTCTCCGTGATGTCTCTGAGTTGTCGCAAGAGTGTTTAAGATGTCTCTTGTCTTTGAGTGTCTCTGAGTTGTCTCCGTGATGTCTCTGAGTTGTCGCAAGAGTGTTTTAGATGTCTCTGAGTTGTCTCTGAGATGTCTCTGAGTTGTCTCCGTGATTTCTCTGAGATGTCTCTGTGATGTCTCTGAGTTGTCTCTGAGATGTCGCAAGAGTGTTTTAGATGTCTCTGAGTTGTCTCTGAGATGTCTCTGAGTTGTCTCTGTGATGTCTCTGATGGTGGTGACTGCGAGGCGAGTGCCATTGCAAAGTTTTGGCTGATCAATATTCCTTAACCTGATGATTGGCGCACCTATTTTCAATTTCAATATATGTGAAGGCATCCCTGGTAAATCAATCAATCAATCAATCAGTTCAAAAACTCCAAACCAAACCAATGGAAAACACTATTGACCCTTTCAAATTGATTGACATAAATGGACATCTGAAATTTACAGAAAAAGAGAAAATTTGTTTTTTCACCTTTTTCCAGTCGATTTTTCCAGTTTTTATAACACAACTACCTCAAATTACGCAACAATACTTCAATTTTATAGTGTATAATTATATCAGGACAAAAAAATTTATTTTCAAGTTAGACTTAAAACTATTCAAGCTCTCGGAATTTTTCATTCTATTTGGAAGATCATTAAACTTTAAAAAATACGCCATCTTTGGTTTTACTTAGTCTTGTGGTCGATATATGAAATGATCAGCACTATTTGTGTAATGATCATGGATATCACATACAAAACAACAACCGACCCACAACCCTTAATCCGGCACTGATAGAAACACACATCCTTGTCTGTATCGTTCCGAAGAAAAGTGCAAACCTCACAATAATTATAATGATTAATATTATATTATATTATTCAAAGTCATCAATAATTTCCTTTGAACGTTGGTGCCAAATATTTAAATAATTTTGAAAATCGGAAAGTGTAAAGAGACTCAAAGACACCCCTGTTTTTATAATTCAACTGCAAGAAATGCAACTATTAGCACAATGAGAGCTTGTTTTAAAAGCCGCAACCTTTCCGAAATGATAAACATACTCATTCTTAGTAGATTTCATTTAAATCGTCAATACAAGTACTGGATTTGTTTTTTTTTTTTTTCCATAACATTCTCCCACAAAGCATTTTCCACACTCGATGATCCGCAAGAATACCCGTTGTTGCGCCACATTGCTTTTTCGCTACACTATCATTGAAGCATCATAGTTGAGTTTATTGAAATTTGAAATGTTGCAAGTTAGTGAGAGTGATGGATCGGCTGAGGGCATACCGAAAAATCAGGTAAGCTCATATCTGCTTTTTTATAATAATTACGATAAATAAAACAAATGTTTTCATTTATCATCATGATAGAACATAAGTTTTCATTTTTTTTTTAACATTATTATTTTGAAACGATATACTTGGTTTATGGTTTAGAATTTAAAAAATTTTATTTTGAATATTGAAGAGGTTATCTCTCTTGTAATTTGATATAAAAATTACAGGACTTCGCTGCTCAAGTTGTGAGGTGGATTAGTTGGGGCGATTACGGGGTATACCCTGGCTGGGTACTGAAGAGTACGAGTCTTTGGTATCGTTTGAAATTATTATTCAATTACAAATTAAAAATAAATATATTGGTTTACAGGCTGTGATAACCGGAAGGGGGTCTAGGTGGACCTGTCAAAACACGGCAAAAATAAGGAGGAGGGCAATGTAAATGTAATTTCATTTTTTAAAAGTCATAAGATAATCTTCCTTAAAAATTCTCAAATTTATAGGAAGTTGGGGTTCAGGTCGGAGGAGAATTCTCTGACATCCCCGATGATGAATTCGAGTTGGTGAGTTAAAATATAGAATTATTCAACATTTAACACGTATGAAATTTTATGTTTAGTGGAAAGGGGGATTCTTTGTGGTGGAATATTAGAAATCTGAACCACTAACCAATATTCAATTTCTCTTTCAAGCCACCCCCACCACCCCCACCAAGCCCTCCAGTCCCACCCCCTCCAGACATGTCCTGGGATGAACCTGACCCCGAGCCTGTTCCCGAACTAGAATTTTTTGTGGACTATAGTATAAGAACAAGAAGAAGGGGTTGAGAGATAAGCCTGTGAAGAAGCTTCAAAACCTTCCGCTAAACATGCCTCAACAAATTGTTGCTGGGAAAAAAACCAATGGCGTATTCGGGGAGTGCTTACTCCTGGAATTGGAAGAGAGATTTTTCAATGAACATCATTTATCATTTTCAAAATTATCTTATTTTTGTTTGATTTTTTCTAGAACCTATCCATCATGAATGTTGTGCCGATTGTTTTTCAAAATTTATCCGGTTATGATGGACATTTGTTGATAAAAGATCTTGCCAAACGTAGTCGCGTGAGTGTTCTTCCAACCAATAATGAAGTTTATATATCTTTCACCCATTTCGTTGACGAAAACAATCTAAGATTTAGGTACATCGATTCATTCAGATTTTTAGGCGCTTCTCTCGATGATTTACTATCGACAATGAAAAAAACCGATTTTAAAATATTGAGAGAAGAGTTTGCACATCTAGATGAGGCAAAATTTCAATTGTTGACGCGGAAAGGTGTATTTTGTTATGACTATATTGATAGCTTGGAAAAAATGAACGACACCCGATTACTTTCGATTGAACATTTTTACAATAAATTGAATGATTCCAATTTATCAGTCGAAAATTATCAACATGCTCATACTGTGTGGGAAGCCTTTGGAATCCAAAATTTAGGTAAATATTCAGATTTGTATCTAAAGACTGATATTTTGGGTTTAGCTGATTTATTTGAGAACTTTAGACAAAGTAGCATTCAGACACATAAATTAGATCCAGCATGGTATTATACGATGCCTGCCTTCACATGGGATTGTATGTTGAAGTTTACAGGTTGTAAATTGGAACTTCTCAAGATATTGATCAAATCATGTTCATTGAGCAGGGAATTCGTGGAGGTATTTCAACTTGTGTTCATAGGTAACCTGAAGCTAATAACAAGTACACCGATGATTACGATGCATCGAAACCATCTAAATTTTTGCTTTTTCTAGATGTAAATAATCTGTATGGAAAAGCAATGACTGAACCTCTCCTTTCAGGAGAGTTTGAGTGGATTAGCGATGTATCTAACTTTGATGTTTTGTCAATCCCGGATAATTCACCCATAGGATATATATTGGAAGTTGACGTAAAATATCCCACCGTCACTCACGACTTGCATAAAGATTTTCCATTTTGTCCTGAACATCGAGTTCCACCCGGATCGAAACTATCGAAATTGATGTGTACTCTTTTCGATATAGAGAATTATGTTGTTCACTATCGAACCTTGAAACAAGCATTAATGAATGGTTTGGAATTGAGTAAAATCCATTGAATTTTAAAATTTCAACAGCTGACATGGTTAAAATCGTATATTGAACATAACAATAAATTAAGAACTAACGCGACAACAACATTTGGAAAAAATCTTTTCAAACTATACAATAATGCTGTTTTTGGTAAAAGGATGGAGAACATCAGAAATCATCGGGTTATCAAACTGGTGAATAAATGGGATGGACGATATGGGGCAAAGAATCTCATTGCAAGTCATCGATTTCACAATCGAACTATTCTTGACGCCGAACACGATCTTATAGCTATTGAAATGAAAAAGAAAGAATTAGTTTTCAATAAACCTCTGTATATTGGTATGTCCATTCTGGACATTTCCAAAACATACATGTTTGATTTTGATTACGCATATATGCTACCGAAATTGGGTATTGATCGCTGTAAACTTATGTACACTGATACGGATAGCTTCATCTATGAAATTCAGTGTAATGATGTTTATGAAGAGATTATCAAGGCTGATTTACATAAATTTGACACCTCCGACTACTCCCCTAATAACCCTTATAAAATCCCGTTGGTCAACAAAAAAGTTCTGGGACTAATGAAGGATGAAGTTAATGGAGAAATTATTACCCATTTCATTGGTCTTCGATCGAAAATGTACACTTTCAAAATTCAGCAAGGGCAAAAAGTTGTGAAAAAGGCCAAATGAGTCAAGTACAACGTTGTAAAAAATAAATTAACGTTTGATGACTACTGGAATTCTCTACGACATCCAAAAATTATAAGCGCCACTCAGCGTTGCATTCGTTCCTATGCTCACAATGTTTACAGCATTGAGCAAAATAAAGTTGCGTTGAGTGCAAACGATCATAAAAGATTTGTACAAGAGAATACCTTCGATACACTTCCCTTTGGGCACTATTCAACTTCATAGCGTTTTTCAAATATAATTTCAGGAATAGTTATTATTGGGTGAATTACATTAATCTGTTTATATTATGAATAAATGTAAGATTATATTATTAGTATTATCGTAGAAGTAATTTTTTGATGTATGTCCCCCAAGTACCTACAATAATGTACTTCCTGAAAATATATGATTTTGAAGTGTCTTTGTGTGTTTAATTTATTCGATTGGATATGCAATGGGAATATGGTAAGTATGTCTGCAATATTGTCGAGGTAATTTCATCTCTTTAGACTTTATAGAAACCCAATGTTTGAATTAAATTATGTACCATTAAACCGATAAAATTTACGAGTATGTTCTATTATTTCGATATGCTTGCATATTGCAGTGGAACAAGATACCATTGTTCTCTGAATCTCTTTACACATATTCCGATGTGAACAAGCATTAATTGTCGTCTAGCTGTCTACTTTGAGTGAGAATCATTTTCCACAACAGGTAATCCTATGACATCATATACAAAGCGCTCCGTCAATACTTTTTTCCCAACGGGCACCCCTGTGACGTCATACACAGCATCATCGATTCAAAATGCAATTCCTGCTTCAAACGCCATTAAAAATCGCAGCTCGGCAACGTCATATAATCATTCTAATAGCAAACGATCAAAGAATCGAAGCGCCATCTCAACTCAACAACTACAAAGAAAGGCGGCCTAAAACCTGAATTCCCAATACCCCGTCCCCCCATCAAGCCCCCAAACTATTTTGCTCCACGATTCCTGTGCGCAGGGGGGCCCGAATTCCCCCACAAAACACCGAAACCCCACACACACACACACACACACAATTTAAGACAAGACCAAAACACACCGAAACGGTATCTTAAATCTATATAAATTCCTATGACTAGGTGGCGTAGGTGGTTTAGACTATCACATACAAATCCAAAGGACGTGAGTTCAATTCTCGCTATCGGATAATCTTTTTTCAGGCTTTGGATCATCGGGGTAGCAACTGAACCACAAATCTACATTCTATTTTAGGCACCTTGGTAGCGTATTGGTTTAGACTGTCACGTACAAATCCAAAGGATATGGGTTCCATTCTCGCTATCGGAAAATCTTTTTTCAGACTTTGGTGAGAATAAAATCTTACCTCCCCACCCCACATCTCGACCCAGGAACAAAGCTATAAAAAAATCCATTGTCAACTGCCATCTGTCAAAGCTGTCATCTGTCAAAGCTGTCCAAATCGAAGCGTCATGTCAACTGTCAAATCAAACTGTCAACTGTCAAATGTCAAATCAAGCTGTCGTCTGTCAAAAATATGCCTCGCCCACTTGAGCGCTGATTGGCCGGTGAGCCAGAAGCCCCCACACATCCGACAGAAGTATCTCGAAAAGTATTATATTTCATCAATAGCTCGCATAGCTCAACAATTAAAGGCACCTGACATACTGATATCCACATCCACACTCCCACATATCACGAGTCGAACTTTCCCGATAATCTCCGATGTGGCCCGACGCGGTCGCTTTTTTGATAGAACGGACCTTGGATTTTCTTATGGGGATTTACATGTAAAAATGGTCGAATTTTTTCCAGAACCCCCCTTGCTTATCTACTTATCTATCTTTTAGTTCTTCTATGATCGCCTGATCCTTTGCATTCCAGGACATGATGTTCCAGGTGGCTTTTCTGAGTTTATTTCGTTTCCAAAGCTTTGTCCGTTTTCTTGCCTTTGTCGTCATTTTTTCATCAATCGAATTCCGAGGCTGGCTTGTGGTTCTGTGAGCTAAATTGGTCTTTCACCACAGATAGGGTGCTAGCCTGACCTGTGAACCCTCCTTCTTTAACCGGGCTTGGTACCGGCGCCTCGCTTATTGAGCTACTCATTTCACCCATCAGCAAGGTGGCGGAGAGAGAAATAGCGCGAAGCGCAAAAGCTACTACTTAGAAAAGGATGGAATAATTAAGCAGCCCATCGATCGCATGGTCCGGTTTTAACGGTTAAGTTTGAATTTACTGTTTGTGTTGATCACAGCTCTGCGTGCCAAAATGTTGAGATTGAAAAAATCTAAATGAAAAACAATACGAAGATCGTTTGGAGTTCGGTGAAGAGAATAGAGTTACTCTTAAAGAAAAAACGAAGCCGTTTAAGACGACAAAACTCAGTATTTTATGGCAAACATTTTCGCAAATTCAAAGATTGAGGAGGCCAATAGACCGCCAAAAAATGCGGAATAACGGTGAAAGGTACCAAGGTCAGATTATTTATTATTAGTTTCATTATGGAAGTAATTGGGCTTCAATTGGGCTTCAAGATATCGAGTGGAAAGTTAATACACGCCGCAAAAGCCGTGGAATTTAGCAGTGCATGCATGGGTCTGGTGGAATGTGGAATAGTAGCTTCTTCTGAGCGACACAGTGAAACAATGATGGCAGAGAAAATCACATCATCATTCACTGCAAACTTGAAGTCTACATGAAAACTCGTAAAAAAACATGGACAGATGCTTTGTAAGATGTACGCATACAGGGGCTTTCAGATGTGCGAGTGGTGGATGAGTATTATTTTCATCAATTCATCACTTTTTGGTTTCTTCTACCCCCTAAACTCGTTGACTTTCCAATTTCTTCCTCCAATCAATTCTCCTGCAATAGCTAAACGCAAAACTACACTTAAATCCATACTGGTGCCTTTCTGAGGAATTTGTATCGTCAAACTGTTTAGCTTGTCAGCCATTTAGCTCCAGAAACGCTTCAAGTTTTCATACGTTATCTCATAACAACATGTTAACTGTACACGTTATACGAATGCTTTTATTTCGGAAAATAACATTCGACCAAAACGTATATACGTTATGTAGACGACGTAAACGCTGATACTGCATAGCGATTTCAAAAATTACATATTAGGCACATAATGTTGATGTTATATTTAACGTAAATGATACAGCTTACGGCCGAATGAGTCCTATGTTGGAACGTTCACGTTATTTTTAACACAAATCTTTTATGTTATGATAACAGGGAAAAGATAACATACAAGATAACAGGACGTGATATATTGAACGAGTCGATAACAGAAGATGTTAAGCTTACTGTTGTGAATGAAAGAAAGTATTGATTTGCGTCTATGCGCGTGCGCACAAAATGTACCTAGCCTCAATCCGTGGAGGTTCCCAATTTTGTCAAAAAAAAAACAAAGTGATTCTCACGGTAAAGACTGATATATTGGACCTAAAGAGAATTTTAAACCTTTGGAGATTTTGTAGCACACATTTTTGATAACTTCCATGGCCGCAACCCACAACTAACAATATTCAGGAACTAGAACAGGAACTAGAACCTATACAGGGTGAGTGAAAAGTATCTAATAGTTTTTCAGAATCATTTCAGTAACTCAAGATATCACACTATTCATTCATGAATCAGTTTAAAAAATGATTGTTTAGATGTTTTTGTTAAAATTTGAAATATTCTCCCGAGTGAATTCGTGATTTACGACAAAGATTGATATTAGGTTTTTTTTTTGTACATCTCTTGAGTAATCGATCTTTTTAACATTGTTTTTGAACGGAATTCACCACACAATAAGAGATTATAAAATTGCTTTTTTTTCGAAAACAGTTTGGTTTTGAGAGTTTGAATAAGTGAGCATTTTTTCTGTAAGAAATATCAGGAATTTCAAGTATGCTGTCAGATTTGTGATGAAAGTTATGTCAAACAGAAGGCCCTGAAGATAACGCGAGTGATGCCCTGTACGAGATGAACAAAAATAACGATCTTATTCCTCGACCCAAAAAACTCTCTCACATCAATAATTTTTGTCGCAAGATATCTAAGACCCCATTATTTACTAGGGTAGAAATTTCAACTAACTTTGACACTCATTACCTCTAAAAGTATCGACTTTTGAACCAAGGTACCTTATAATAATAATATTGCATCCGGAAAAGTTACCCGCATATTGCGCTATGAAACTGGTTCGAATTTATTGGGAAAACCGGAAAAAGACAAACTCAAAATTGTTATCCGAAAATCACCACGTGTTACAGCTTCTCATGGCAAGAATACAGTGATTAAATCAGAATAAATTCGACTTTTTTTTTATGACAGTTTTTTTACAGCGACTCGTCCAAAGTTATAAGGTTAACGACGTTAGCGCCACAAGAAAGAAAAAACGAAGCGTGTCAATGTTGCCGCTTGTACTTGAGCTTCAAGATAATTCTAGTGGCCTCAACATCCTCCCACCTGAGTCACGACAAATCAAAAGAGTGACTCACTTAATCAAAAATACACAAAACAATACACTACAAACTAAACTTTCAAAAATAAATATCCTTAGGGCTACATACATAAAAAAAACTGAAAACATCAAAATTCCCTGAAACTAATTTTAAGAAACTGTCCGTGTACCTATTGTAAATATCTTTTCGGTACGTTTATTGTACGACCACTACGCGACACACGCTCCGTTAACTCGGGTTTGTTACAAGACGGTTCTAGAAAGTCTACCGCGCACTCTGAAAATCCAGAAACGTGCTCAGATGGATCACTGGAGAGTTGCGATTTATTCAGGGGCAACATGACGACGTCAGATTTCATCTGGTCCTTATACTCGTCACATTCCAATGGAAATAGTCTCTGAATAGGTCGCAGTACAGTACCCCTAGTAGTTTGAACTCTAACTAGGCGGACCTTTCCATCTTTACCAGGGATCAGTTCTACAACTCTTCCCACTGGCCACTGGATCCGTTTGTCCATGTCATCGCCTATAATGACTATTTCTCCCAAAGACACCTCTCTACCAGGTTTTTTGAGCGCCAATACTTCAACTATCCTAAGTATTCTGCTCTGAATCTAAGCCTGAATTCTTCTCTTAGCTTTCGCTTGTGCTGACTCTTCTTACATAGTGACTCAGCTTCAATGTTGTCACAGTCGGGAAGACCAGCTAAAGTTGTCTCTCCCAAGAACATCATAGGTGTAAGAGGTACAAGTTCGTTAGCATCATTTGAAAAATACGTGAGTGGCCTCTGATTTATATTCGAATCACAATCGCAAAGAATCGTTACCAAGTCCTCGTAACTCATAACAGTACGGCCCAAGACTTTACGTAAAATCCGCTTCAAAACATCAACCAGTCTTTTCCAAGAGCCACCCCATCAACTCGCGGAAGAAGGGTTAAAACGCCACGAAATCCTTTCGACACCCCAATGCGCGCTTATCTCGTTCCGGTTAAGTCTCTCAAACGCGTTCTCAGTACCAACAAAATTGGTACCGTTGTCACTTTACATTGTTTTGGGCCGGCCCCATCTTGCTACAAAACGTCTAAGAACCTGTATTAAATTCGCGGTTGACAAACTGGTACTTAATTCTAAGTGTACAGCCCGGTATACAGCACAGCTGAAAATGCACAACTATGCTTTCTCCCCATTCTTTGAAAACAGGGGACCCGCGAAGCCTACGCCTGTTATTTCAAACACGGCTGCATCGCGAACGCGGTCCAAAGGACGAGGAGTTGGATCAGATACAAATGCCCTACCTGTTTGACGCTTGCAAACAACACAACCCGAAATAGCCGATTTGATAGCCCGTCGTCCACCAAAAATCCAATATCTTTCACGTAGGATACACATTAATCCTCGGGTACCAATATGTAGGGATCTGACGTGTTGGGTGAGTATGAGTCTATTAACCAAAACATGTTTTGCAGGTAGGACTGTCAGAAAACGAAACTCTTTTGTATCTTTTCTATCACTCACCTTGGAGCGTAAACGATTACACCATGTTCATCCTTGAAAGGATTCAAACCTCGCAATCGGAGATCATTTGCACCATCCTGATTTTCCATTTGAATTTATTCCAAAACATGAGTTTCAGCCGCCTCTAATTCTTCTATCGAAAGTTCTCCTTCTAATTTGGAGTTGGGATTTCTTGTATTATGTAGAAACCTGTAAATCCATTCAATCATGCGCACCACCTTTGTAAATTTGGAAAAATACAACAGATGCCAATCCACCGGCTCCAAATCAGGACTTACACGAGTAGTGATGGTCTGTTTTTTCTCCCTTTCAATTTCTTCCTCGTTACATACGATGTCTTCTCGAGGCCCGTCTTCAGGTTCCTCATTCAGCCATCAGGGACCCTCCCACCATCTCGATCTTAATAACTGTTTCGGTGAACAGCCCCTCGATGGAAGATCCGCAGGGTTCAATATTCCTGGCACAAAGTTCCAATTATCGCAAGACGTTTGGCTCAAAATTTCCTTCACCCGATTTCCCACAAAAGTTTTCCAGTTTTCATTTCGACATAGCCAACTCAAAACAGTAGTGGAATCGGTCCAAAAATAAAGTGATAGTTTGTCGTTGAGATGAAGATCTTCTTTTGAAGATACAAATAACCTGGTACCAATCAGTTCAGCCAAGAGCTCCAGTCGTGGTATGGAGATCTTCTTCAGTGGTGAAATCCTGGATTTGGCGGCTGCCAATAAACAAACAGTAGCCTTACCATTTAATATATTTCTAGAGAAAATAACCGAAGCATAAGAATCCTTGCTCGCATCGCAAAAAAAACATGGATACTTGTAGAGCCAGGATGAAAATCTTTTCCATGTATCCATCATGCAACTCTGATCCAAGGCAAATAATGCAACTCGCCCATCCAACGGCGAAATAACTCCTCCATTTCAGCATCTACTGGAGCATCCCAAGGCAACTTCCTCCTCCAGGTCTTTTGCAGTAGAAACTTTGGTAGTAAGGTGGATGGAGCAGTGAAACCGATAGGATCGAATATTCTCTGTGCAAAAGAAAGCATGACTCTTTTGGTTATTGGTTGATCAGCTAGATCAGTCACTTCCTTGACAAATGTTTTATTGCCTCTCAGTGTATCATCAAGTTTATCCCACACCATTTCCAAAACAGCAGTAACAGATCGAGTTTTAGTAGAATCGTACGCCTGCCCTGAAAACTCCCACCTTCGGAGGTCGAACTTACCTTCATTCATAAGCATGATGGACTTGTTGATGAATCTGCGTAGTTTGACATGATCCGTAACACTAGCAATACAATTGTCTACGTAGAAGCTTTTCCTTAACTGCGAAATAGTTTCATGGCTATATGGAGGGTCGATTTTACTTGAGGATTTTTCCATTGCGCATGACAGATGATAATTAATGGTGGCTCCTAGCAAAAATGGGCTACTGCTTACCCCAAATACTACCCTTTTGTGTCAAAAAATCTTCTCTTGACCTTCGGAATCGACCCACAGAAAGCGCAAAAAATCTCTATCAGCCTCATTCAAACTGATTTGCAAGAATGCCTTCTTGATGTCAGAAACAATACCAATTTTTCCAATCCCAAACCTCAACAAAATATTAGGAATCAACTCTATGATATTGGGTCCCTTGTCCAAACATTGATTGAGAGATAATTGACCCTTTATCTTGGCAGAAGCGTCAAAAACTGGTCTAATGCGAGTAGTGCTGCCCTCCTTGACTACTGCACGATGAGGTAAATGATGGACATTATCCATTGCGAGGACCTGCTCAATAACCTCCTCAATGATGCCATCACTCAACCACTCCTGGAAAACATGATCATACTCCAATACCAAATCATTTTTTCTTTATTTGGAGATAGAAGTTTAGTTTTTGCAACACTGTATAAATTCGGTAAAGGAGGATGACCCTCCGACCATGGGAGTCGAACCTCATATCTTCCCTCATCATTAACCACCACTGTCTCTAAAAAAAGCGTTCTAGTTGCTTGGGCTAATTCCTCTTGGGACTTTCTCTCGATAGGATCCTTGATACCTAGAACGTCCATCTCCCAAAGCTGAGGCAAAGCAGCATCCTTAACAAAAAGTCTTATTTCACTCATGATACCACTGGTGTGAGAGTCAAGTGGTATTTTACCCATTACAGTCCACCCCAGTAATGTCTCCACGGCCACTAAACCGCAAGAGAGAACTTGTCGTCTACCAGTATATAAATTACCGGCTATGTCAGAGCCTATCAACATGTCAATTTGACTGCTTCTATTGAGACCGCTGATTTGATCGGATAACTCGACGCCCAATAACCTCAATTCTGCAACCCACTCACCATGAAATACAGGCGGTACACTTGAACAAATGGCGGGTTGGTCCAAGAACTCCTTAACAATGTTGAAACGACCACTGCTGATTTTAATGTCATAACACTGATGATACTGTTCCGCCAAAGAACCCTCAAAAAAGCAATGTGTTATTTTTGACAGCGTTTAGGTTTAAGACCTAAGAAATTCGCTGTTGACCGTAAAATATAGGACCCTTGAGAACCGGTATCGATCAACGCCCTAACAACATGGGCACCGTAAACTCCCTCCAGACTTACCCTTAAAGTCGGCATAAAAACATGACTACTAGTGCTACTGAGACTTACCAGCCCCTTGGAGGTCGTCTTATCAGATATGTCATCAATTTTTTAAGGAACTAAACTTTTGCCTGCTGGCAAATTGAGACACATCAATGGAAAATGAGATTTACCACAGACAGCGCATTTGAGACGAGTCCTGCAATTTCTAAAATAGTTTCCTACCCTCAAACAGCAAAAGCAGGCATTTTTCTCATTCAACATGGTTCTTTTCTCATCCGAAGAAAATTGTTGAGCTTTAAAACAATTGGACGTCTCGTGAGAACCACCACGGAAGATGCATTTCATAGCAGGGTTATTGACATTTACTAACCCAGCCGCAGTGGGAATTTTCTGTTCAAAATAGTTATTAGACTTGCGTTTTGAAGACCCCCCAACACGTTCAAAATCTCGTTCAGCAGCGACGGACTTCAAACCAAACCCTTCGGAAGCTAATTTTATCCTTTGATCATTTTCTACCTCGTTTAGTAAAAAGGACATGAGATCTTCCAACTTATCTTCCATAGTTGGAGGATCTGAACCGCCTGAAACGGAACTGCGGGGGGAACGTTGCCAAACACGTAACAGTTTTTCGGGTGAACATGACTCTATAAGGAAAAAAAACATGGCTGCGCATTTGTCCGATTTAACACTAAATACATCTAAAGCCCGCATTCGAGATTCCAAATTATCATACAACATGGCAATATCTTATTTACTAATGCTAACAGCATTATTTAGAATCAAGTTTAGAAGTTCGCGTACATATACCCCGATTTGTAGGTGTTCACGACCAAAACGCGAAGCTAGGCAGTCTATAATTTGCGAGTAATTTTCTCCTACCATTGGAGTAGCTTGCAATAGATATTCAATTTTGTCCGCAAGATCAATTTTGGAATCATCATGGATTTTTCTGAACTGCGACCAGAATGAGAACCATTCTCTGATGTTACCATCGAAAACTTTGAACTGTATGCTCGAAAATTTAAATTTTTGCTTACCTCGATGATCTTGGTCGACTGAAGTGCTAGCTGATTGCGAGGTTTCCGAATGGGCCGACACATTGTTGGATCTTGTCCTTTCTTCATAGCGATATAGCAGGCGAAGATATTTTCTAGTGTATTTCTCGCTGGCTTCCATCTCGTTCAACAAGTCCTCTTCAGAAGCTTCTTCTTCCAATAACAGGTCATATACTTTTCCATTGGCTACTTTGACAGCTTCATAATTCCCTTGGAAAAGGTCCCAGAGTACTCGAATATCTGAAATATTAGCTTCACTATCATCGAGCAACTTCTCAAGGTCATTCCATTTTCTGGTGAATGCAGCACGTAATACTTTCTTATTTATCAATTTGGCTTCCATCTTCAGGATGTTGCACAATGATAGATTTGAAACAATAATCATTTGCCTAGGATACTGATGGCAGCCCGATTAGTTTTATTGTCGTCACTGATGCCAATTCAAATAAAATTCGGATAGTCTGTTCAAACTTTTAAACACAACACTCGTTCGCCGAAGGACAGGACCCGGTGTTCTTGGTTTCACGTCCAAATCTGTCCCCAATCACGATGCAATGTCCAGTCACGGTCGCCACTTAATATATTACATCCGGAAAAGCTACACGCATATTCCGCTCTACAACTGGTTCGAATTTATTGGGGAAACCGGAAAAAGACAAACTCAAAATTGTTATCCCAAAATCACCACGTGTTACAGCTTCTCATGGCAAGAATACAGTGCGACTTTTTTTTTATGACAGTTTTTTGACAGCGACACGTCAAAATTTATAAGGTTAACGACGTTAGCGCCACAAGAAAGAAAAAACGAAGCGTGCCAATGTTGCCGCTTGTACTTGAGCTCCAAAATAATTCTAGTGGCCTCAACAAATATGAACAAATCGTGATACATAATCTTGAGCTACTCAAATGATTTTGAAATGTTCAACTATTACTTATGACTCTCCCTGTATAAATGGAAAAATATTCAAATGCCTCTTAAGTAGGTACTTTGAGGAGTGAAAATATCTGACATCAGCAGTTGCAAAGGGAATAATGTAGTTATCTAAACCTATGCTTTCTTTGGATATTCAATTTAGTCCTTGAATAGAAGATAACCTATTCGTAATTAACGTTTTGTATTTCAGATCATTAGCATGAAATAGTAGGTAATTTGTTATACCTATACTCAATACACTGACCTCATTACTTAACTCTTGTATTAAATGCGTAAATTAATTAATTACTTTTTTCAAAATCGAATCTTCAACATGTATCAAAACAGAATAGAGTGATAACATGAACGTTTGATACCTTAATGGTATGTCATTCGTGGCTGTTCAGGAGATACGTTAAGTTGGAATATAACAGGCGAAAAATGACAGTAATGTGTTATGAAAATCGTTCCATCATACAAATCTGCCGCGTTGCTGTTAAGACTCGGCTTAACATGAATGTTACGGATAACGTAAACGTTTGATCATTAGGACCCAATGACATGGTCTTTGTCTATGACGGACAATACATTTTCAAGGTTCCAAGTTATTTCAGGTAGGTGGAAATAATAACCATAAAAAAGAAGCATATTATTATATTTTATTTATACAGAATACATTTTTCCTTTTTGGTCACTTGTTAATAATGTGGTATAGATCTCAACTAATAATTACTATATTGACGACAAAAATAATAATGATCCTGATCTCACATTATACGGGGTTAGTCAGAAGTCTGGAAATGGTCGAATCTGTGTAAGACATTTCTAACAGCAATGGCCAAGTGAGGCGAAGTTGATACAAATTTGAAATTGTGAGGCTATAATGGAGGTAATACGAGAAATAAAATAATATTTGGAAAAAAAATAATTGCATTTGAAACAATAAAGCATGGCCAGTTAGGAGAAAAACTGTGAGACTGTCAACATTGCGATATACACCAAAAGGTCGGTTATTCTGAATAACCAACAAGTCCCAAATCTAGTTATTCCGCGGTTTCTGAGATATTCGACCGTGTCCAAACTTATGACTAACTCTCTCAAAAAGAATGGTACATAAGATAACAGCAGACTCCCCAAAACAAAATATTGCGATGGACCACAACTTGTCTAGTCCGAAAGTTGATGTTGAGAAAGATAGAGGGTGTCAAAGTAAAATTTTTATTTTTTATTTTTTCAAATAACTTTTTAAATGGTCATAACTTTTTTGTGGGCACTCGAATACTTTTTTTTATTTGAAGAATTGATTATTCCATCCTGCTCATATAACAAAGATATCCTTTGCCAAGGTTGCTAAAAGCAACCTTTTCAAGATATTTGCACTAAAAGTAATCCATGCAATGTTGTTTTGAATGGCAAATAAGTATAGGTGGCTTTGGAAACGCCGTTGTCATGGTAATTTTGACAAGTGTCTCAATGTTTGATGTTTCTCATGAAAATAATATTCGAAAATAACTAGTTGAGGAAAATTATAAAAAAAGTTAGTTTAATTTGTCTCTTATCAAGAAACATTGAACATTGAAACGACTCACAAGATTACCATGATAACGCTGTTTTCAAAGCCCCCGATGTTTATTCTCAAAACTTGTCATTCAAAGCCACATTGCATAGATCATATTAGGTGCAAATATTTTGAAATAGGTCACTTCTAGCCACTTCTGCAGTATACCTTCCTTATGTTAATATGACGGAAAAATCAGTTTTTTATTAGAAGAAAAATGTACGGGAACGAAAAAAAAGTTATGACTATTTGCAAGACTGAAAAGGTGTTTCAGTGGCGCCCCCTACAAGTAAGAGCTAAACCAAGGCAAGAAACTCAATTATCAACTTAGTTTTTTGTTTAATGTTAGAGGGCGGCACATACAGTCTTGTTTCTTGATTTAATTGAACACTTTTTTTGTGTCGTATTGTATGTCATTTTCGACATAGAAGCCATATTCTCCTTTCAATTTTACATAAAAAAGATGCTCTTAGTATGTGTGGCTAAAAACAGCCATTTCAGATAAAAACGGGTTTGAAGGAAGAACTGTCTGAGTTTTTTCACATGGATCATTTCCGAGTTTTCGAAAAATAAGCGGAAAAATGTATTGTTTATTGATTGATTGTAAACTAGATAACATTCACAATAGTTGCTGAAAATGACCACCGCCTACAACGCATGCTTTAATTCGCCTCAACATTGATTTTTATCCAATTTTCACTAATTTGGTGATAGTGATATGTAATGTGATGTGTAACGTAACACATGACGTTGGAAAAGTATTTTTTTAAAAAACTCCCCCGACTTAAAATTCTTGAAAAATTCCATGGCGGGTTTAACTTCTAACCCGTTTTTATCCAAAATGGATGTTTTAATCGACAAATACTAGGAGTACCTCTCTATCAAGACTTAAATAAGGAATAGGTTTACCCAGTCAAAAATGGCATACAATGCGACATAAAAAAGTCATGGCTAATTTAATTCAGGAGCATCACTGTATGTGGCGCCCTCTAACATTGAACAAAAATCTTCTTTAAGATTTGAGTTTCTCGTCATCAACATTGCCAGTATCCCAAATTTTGTTAAATTTTCTTGTTATTTAAAGATATCAAAAATCAAAATTCAACTTTCACACTATAAGTATATCTCTTCTAATATCAACTTTTAAATTAGACAAGTTTGGGTCTATCACAATTTTCTTGTGAGAAATCTGCTGCTACCCTATGTCCTATTTTTTCTGTGACACGAATAACATACATAAAGTGTGTTCTTTTCAAGACGGAACGAAGGGATTCCCATGTTAAATTTTCAAGCCCATGTCCGCAATACTTCTATTCGTGGTACACGGCTGGAACTTGCCGTAGATAAACTTTGTTGCTTCGAGATTATGTTGGTTCATCAATTTCCCCAGAACAACTTTAAAAAAGACTTAACAAACGCTTTGAAGTATCAGAAAGTGATACTTTCAACATGCCTTGTATATGACGGTGATAACCAATTATCTGATTTATGTAACTTCATTGCCAATTTTTTTAACCGAACAATTTCATTTTCATTTTTATGACCGTTCAAGAAACTGCTTGGTCGTGAATAGCAGACACTTTGAAGCGTTTATCCAAGAAATAATATTTGATGATTTATTATTGTATTATACTCCTAGAAATAAATGTAATTACAATAATTTGACAACGGAGTTATTGGTTGACATTGGCATATACAAGGCTGGTCCAAAAGTATTACTTTCCAATCAATAAAAGCATTTTTTTTTTTTTTTTCAATTTATTCTGTGCTGATTGATGAAATGACATATTCTCTAGATACCAAAGTTTATCTAAGGCAAGTGTACTACGAATAAAAGTACTGCTAACATAAGTTTGCAAATTTAACATGGGAATCCCCATGTTCCGTCTTGAAAAAAACGAACTGTATAGTATATGTTGTTGAGGTTTACAAAAATATCAGATACATGGAGTTTCTGAAACTACAGTAGTAAATAGATGTGTCTATAAAATTAACATTGAACACTGTGCGTACAACTATAAAATGAAAAACTTGACAGACTTTGGACTTCAAATGAAAAACATACATTCTTTCCATACCTACTTTGACACTAATGATTTTGAAAAATCTTACTCTAAGAGACTATATTTTTTCTAAACAATGATTTATTTTGGATTTCAAAATTACTTCAATATGATATGTCAACTTGATATATTTACAGTCTATATATGTACATACTTCGTTTTCAAGAGTTGTCATACCTTTTTCAACGAATTTAGTGTGAGAGCCAAGTATTGGTCTGGAGTTAACATATTTTTCTGAGCCATGATAAGTCTATTGAGTTATCACAGTAAAATGTACTGAATTATAAAACAGAATGGCTGCTTTCATCTAGGATGAGTCAAAAATATCTAGAATTGTCATATCCTTCCAGTTGACATTATACTTTTCACTACATTTCAGTGGAAGAAAAAGGTAATAGAAAGATAAACAGTTATCCGCAGTTGTAGCTTGACATTTAAAGGTAAGTATATCGGAAACCATTGATGACAGCAGGTGGGTTGAATATTGTTTATATGTTAAGCAGTCTCATTGCCATGCTAGGACCAATTAGAGTGTTATCAATAAATTGTTTTACCGAGTAACATATTGGTCAAAACAAACATGATAATAATCCATATCAATGTGAACTATGCCATATCTTCAGATTGGTATGAATATTAAGGTGAACTGTGGTGAGGTTGTGCAAATAATAGCTTGGCGAATTTCGTTATGTAGGACGCGACATCTGTACAAGAGCAATCGACCCAAGTACTGTTTGGTTTTTAAAATGAACAACTGAGATCATATAGCATTATTCTAAATTTCTTGTAGGTCGCATGTGGAGTCGATGCTCTGGCAATAGATGCAGACGTGAAGATTAAGCGGTTAACGGACTTCGGTGATCATCCCAATTTATAGATACAATTTTTCTTCCTGTATGGAGTGCATCTTCTAGGTGAGGCATGGGTTTATGAATGTGCATCAATACGTGTGTTGGTTATTTCGGTGTAGGATAGTGTAATGCAGATTGACTTTTGTTACTAACGGCTACCAGTGCAAAGAAAATTCACCAAACGCGTTAGTTCGTTCAATGAAGATATTCTATCCTGAAAAGCAGACAAACATTTCACAAACAAAGCCACCCTGGGTGTTGCAGTGTAGAAAAGTGTAAAAGAGTGTGCACTAGTGGAGCCTAACAAACACACCCAGTATTCTATTGATACTACCCGTTAGATCTGAAATATCTATTACTGAACACCTTCAGAAAAGTGTGTTGGGCCAAGTGCGTAGCGAAAATGGTATGGGTAAGAGTGAAGTGTACTACACACTTAGGTGCCCGCAATGGAGTTTTAACAAGATATCAATATTTAAATAGTTTCGAAGCTGAAGATGCGAACGAAGAAGAACTTATTTTAATCGACAGTGATGACGATATTGAAGAAGATAATATGAAATGACTGGGAGACGAGCACTTATCAGAATTAATGTCGATTTTTCAGCCTAAAACATACAATGACCAATATTTCTCAAACATATACTGTAAAAAATTGGTTAATATGAGGTGACTAAGAATGTTGATTTAGTTTAAACAACTTCTTTCTGTTTTTTATTAATTCAACATCGTTCAAAATAGGTACCTATTAAATATTTGTCCAAGAGCATAAGAAACAAATATGTACTACTAAGCAAATCCAACTATCCGTTATATCAATTACTCTTGTCCTACCTGATTATTCATTTTCATAAACAGAGTGATTCCTGCTAGTAAGTCATGCTTTCGGGAAATGATGAGGGACATTTGAATTTTGATATAGCACACTTTGAGTCGGAAATGCCTCTTAAGCAAGATACAGGGTGTATCACATCCACGCCACTAGTTGAAACTGAAACCTCTTCTTTTTACATTTGAAGCGTGTCTGTTAGGTAGACGCATATAACGAATGTTTGTAACGATACCTTCAACTGTTAAAAAACTTATAAAGAGTATCTTTAATTTTTCAAAAACTTCAACATCCTGTATCTTTCGTAAGAGGCATTTCCGACCCATAGTGTGATATATCGAAATTAATATTTCGATGTCCCCCATCATTTCTCGAAAGCATGACCCACTTACAGGAATCACCCAATATTTCATGATCACTTCTTGTGTTTTGTTAAGAGGCATTTTTGATGTGAAAAGAATGAGAGAGTTTTCGAAAGAAGTCAAATTAAGGTGAACAATTTTATTATGTCAGGTCTTTAGCTAGACCATAACAAAAATATCCATCGTTTCTTTTCACTTCTTAATCGACGTACTCACTGTCTGCAATGATCATCGATATCTTTTAGTACATAAAGCTGTTTTTAGAAGACTGTATACTGAGACATTAATCGAAAACGTTATAGCTTATGAATGTATCTGATGTTTCAAGTTGTTCTTTCGTATTTCGGGATGAAGTAACTTCTGAATGTCTTTTCAAAATGAAAAAACGGCTCTGGGTACTTATCACAATTTAGAACAAAGTGATTTTTTCAACCCAAAACGGAATAATATTGAAGCTATTAAGCATAAGTAAACCACTTCTGGCAATATCGGAGTTGACAATGAAAGGTCTTTTTCTATTGTGAGCTATGAGTTACTGTACCAGTACGAGACGAAATAACTTTGACTAAGCAATACTTCTGATGTGGAACGTGGAACCAAAGAAATCGCAATTGCTTTATTCCACTCCACTATTAGTTGATTTCATCGACTAAAATAATATTTTCAATAATTAGTATGTCGACCATCAAAAAACTTCTTTGAAACGAAGTTTATCAAAATTTGACAAGAAACTACATGTGATTTGTACCCAGATATTGTTTGTATAATCATAGATTCTATCTTCTTCTGGGTAAAATCGTGATAACATCAAATACTTCTAATAAATCAGTTTCACATCCATTATCATTAGAAAATTCATGATTGTACGAGTATTAGCAATTTCCCATTCAATATAATATGGATCTCATATATTGCAGATGAATTGATGAAATATGAAATTAGTTTAATCCACTCCAAGCAAACAACTTAGCTATGAAGGATACAGCAAAATGATTCTTGCACAGCTGTAGAAAGTTATGCATAGTTCATGATTAGAAAGATGTGGAGCTCAAAGTGATTTGTTGTTTCCAAGGATCATCATTTTCAGTATGAGGTGCAACAGCTGCGATTGGTGGTGGTGATGAGCCTGACTTAGAGGCTGGTTGACTGGTAATGCTCACAGCGTGCATTATACTCTTGGCAGCATCCGCCTGTAAAGTGAAAAAGATGTATGCTTTCTTGATGTAACAAGTATGTACGTGGTTATTGATTAAAAATGCCCCCCCATCTAACTTTTTAATTTGACGTTTTAGAAAAAAGTGTTCCAAATGAAAATTTCATGGTTGAAAATGAAATGTTAAAAAAACCTGTTTTCACATATACAGGGTGTTCCAAAAAGTCTGACATTTTCACAACAATAAATTATTATTATTCAATTAATAAATATCAAATATCTTTTTATACATTGAACTCAGGTACAGGATAGGCTACAAAGATAATGTTGAGAGTTTGAAGAAGAATCCAAATATCAAATAAAAAAATAGGGTATCAGTTTGAAATAAGAAAGTTGGACCTCGCCCAGACTTTTTGGAGCACCCTGTATATGTGAAAACAGGTTTTTTTAACATTTCATTTTCAACCATGAAACTTTTAATTGGAACACCTTTTTCTAGACCGTCAAATCAAAAAGGCATTTATAATCAATAACCCTGTACAGGGTGTCCCATATAAGATCCTGTACTACCTTATCTCGAAAGATATGCGTTTTATGAAAAAAAGTTCATTATAAAGTCTTACTATTCTTTAAAAAACTTTATTATTATATATATTCGCCAAACACAGGGTGCTCGTTTTTCCCTGGGCTGGACCCAACTTTTAAAAATTGAACGGAACACCATGTATGTTATTTCAGAAATGAAATCTTCATACAAAATAAAGGTAACTTTCCTTAGTCCTATACGTATCTCCAATAGTTTGGGATATAATAGCGATTTTATTTTTTTTTGCAAAAAAACGCATTTATTTCTTAAAAAAAAATATAGGTTCAAAGTACTTTGTGACTTTGCCATTTTTTTCACAGACAATACCATAAAATATGATTTCAGTTGGTTAAAATGGCAGCCTATTATACAGGGTGATGTCAGAGGTTGGACCCAATCGGGACATCTAAAATCACCATATTTAAAGCATCCAGAGAGAAAATAACCCAGCACAAAAATGTTCGGACGACTGGCTTCGAATTTTGCCCAATGAAAATATATCTATGATATCATTTTCATATGTACTGACTATTCACCTACTCTTTTTGTTTCAAACGTTTTTTTTCTATCTATTAAAATAAAGAGGTGGGGGAAGTTCAACTGTTTTTTTGAATGTCATATGAGAACAAGCTCGTTTAAATCGGTCAAGCGAAACTGGAGGAATCTCCGTTTGTTTAAAAAGACAGTTGAGCTTCCCCCACCTCTTTAATTTGATAGATAGAAAAAAACGTTTTTGACAAGAAGAGTAGGTAATAGTCAGTGAATATGAAAATGATATCATCGATATCTTTTCGATGAGCAAAATTCCTTAGAAATCCTATTTTTCTACATGGTGTTGATTGTTACGTCCCCTAGCGATCATTTCAGAAACTTGAAAATATTCTAGAGGTTTTTCTCTTGCCCGTTTCAGTGATAATTTGTTTTGCCGCAAGCCTCTACGATGAATAGTTTACGAGAACTGGCACCCGGTCGCTGAAAATGAATCCCTGTACTTTGATAATATGTTTTTTTTCTCTATAATCTACAAGAAGTGTCCAATAATCTTTTAGAAAACAAGAGAACATGGCGCGTTCTAGATTGAAATTGATACATGGAGAGTACTCCATATATCCTTATTAAAACTATTTGCTTCGACCTAGATCGTTTCAAAACCATTTAGCAATTTAAAACTCATCGAAGGCAAATTAGTTTTAAAATAATCAGAGACAAGAGTATTTCAAAATCGGTTCAAGATCAATAGTACATAAGGAGTAAATATTTGTTTGTTTTGATTTGAGGAGTGCATTATAAATGCATTGTTCAAGAATTAGTAGACTTAAAGGACAATCATGTTTATATAACAATAAATCGTCCATTATTCCCAACTGTCTTCTGATCAATGAAATTGGGAAAGAACACAAATCATATGTGTCCTCTTAAACACATGTTATTTTATTATTTTATTGAACATATTCAATTTTATTAAACCTTTTTCAATCCTGAATAGATCTAAAGTATCTTGTATGTGTTACTTGGGAATTGACGTATCCGGATTGATGGTATTCCGGTCAAAGAATCTCACTAGCGATGGAGAGTAATAGATGGTACCAAAACCGTTTTGGTTCATTCGGAAATAAAATTGTGTGATCATCTGGTTCGGTATTTCACAGAACTAGTAGTGAATATTCTTCGGCATCTTTTTTTTCCGGGTGCAAATAGCCAAAAATACGGGCAAAAAGCTCAAAATTTTATTTGTTGCCAATATACATATTAGCTCGTGAATAGACCACGTTTCGAAGAAGCGTTCACCTAAACACTCACGAGCCACTGATGTATTGACATGTTGATTGAATTTCCATGAACCGCAACTGCAATCAAAACCATCAATATTGTTGACGTCTCTGGACTGCCTTTTTTTATAGACGTGTGAAGAGTAATGAACGTTTTTCTAGAAATTTGTTGAACTCGGTGTGGTAAGATGAGTAGAAAAAAATGGCCAAACTATTCAAAACTGCTCAAATCGTGGGTCGAATTTATGAGACAGCTGATTTTCACCAATGCTGTGCCTGTATTTTGCACTCTGATGATTTTCCTTTTTGAAATGATAATCACCGATGTTGGTGTTTGTTGATATTTTCTCTTAACAAATCGATTTTTGATATTATCCCATTGCAGAATTTTTTAACAATTTTATATTTTGATGAAGGAAAGCTGATTGAATTCTTATATATAATCAATCAACTGCTACGTGCAAACATCCTCGAGATATTTGGATTATAAATAATGAATACATGTGATTTTGAAATTATGGCGAAGCATTCTGTTTCATTAATTTTGCCAAAAATTAAGGCAATCTCCTGCTTGAAAATAAGGAGAAAAATGTCTATAAACATGTGTCCAGAAATGCTTCGTTACAGAGCTACAGAATGTTGAAGTTTTCATCTTATCCAACTTTTTTCGATTTTTTTTGAATAGGAATTGCTGATGACACTACACACTAGTTGACTTTTATTTTTTTTAACTGCAAATTAATGTGAAGCAATCATACGAAATATATACTATAACCTCTAGCAGGTTACCTTAACGATTAATTCAAAATCATCATATGTATTGATCATTTCAAATCCAAATATCTTAAGAATGATTGCGTGAAAGAAAAAAAGTATCACTGACCATAGCATGAAAAATTAGTGTAGGTGGCGTCCTCTACAAGTCAGAGCCATAATAAGATCAAATTCGAATTTCTCATGGTAAGAAACCACCAAACACCAGTTTTCATCAAAAGATCGACAATAGTTCGGAAATTATTTAGAAAACACAAAAACAAAATAAAACTTCAACCCCCTTCTTATTTTCAAGCAAAAATACTTAATCCGAATTTTGTCGCAATATTATATAAACGTTGATCCGCCCTTTAAATAGCCCATTTTGCTAGTTATAATATTTTTTATTTCTTATGAATCCACTTGGGCCCCTTGTGACTGCATTGATGAATTATTAGAAATAGAATCAGCTATTTTATTTTATATTCAAATTGTCAGCCATGATTAGCTAAACAATATCCAAGCCTTTGCCTAAATTCTTGCAAAACATTATCAAAAGAATCCCAATGAATTTAATGAATAAGAGTATCAATTTTATTTTTCAAATGAACAATATTCTTGGGCCTATTCTCATTAACTATATTTTTCAAATGCCCCTACAGATAAAAGTCTAGATGGTTGAGGTCCGGTGATCTAGCGGGCCACTCAATTGCACCTTTTCTTCCTATCCACCGATTCGGGATAGTTTGGTCCAGAAATTGATGCACCAGTAGGCCAAATGCGCAATTATCATTAGGATCTCAATTTTTTATTTTTGATAGGTAAGAGCAAACCAAGAAGCAAACATTCTAATAATTTCAAAGTCTAATTCTTACAAAAATAGAATTGAAAGAATCTCACTGACAGTACAGCTCTAGTCATTGATCAATTGAACAAATTAGGTGACCACGTAACCAATGACAACCAGTTGCCTTACTTCTTAACTAAAAATGTTTAAATGGGTATAACTCTGTCATTTTAACAGATAAACAGATAAAACACTTTTTATCGCTAAAATTGTTTCAAAAAGATCTATCGATATTCATAAAAATATACAGGGTGATCTATTTAAAATGAAACAGTTGGTCACATTTTCCTGTATTTTTTCAAAAACGAAATTATGTTCATCTTATTCCTCGTTGAAAGTTATGCGGGTAGCCAAATTTTTATCAAAATAATGTCAGCGGTTTGGAAGATATTAGCTATATTTCAGATTTTTTTCCACCCTGTAAAAGCAAATTCAATGATTTCCTACTTGATGTTCTACGTCCATAAGATCTTCCATATCTTTGTCATTTCGAAAATTTGCTGAGTCCGGGCTTCCCGCATCCCTTCCATTATCTAGCAAGACAATCTCTGCATGAATACTCCCGTCGTCAGTTGTGATACTTGTGTTCTTTAGATCCTGAAACAAACAGAAAAATAAATATTAAATATTACAATGCAACTGAAAGTGTTCAGATTTGGTCACTTCTTTTCCGTATTCGTTTTTCTTTATGTTGAGCCACGTCTTTTTGTACCAGTTACTTGTCTGCCCTTATTTGTTGACAATACGGTAAATTGTTACCTTTTTCCGAAAGATTAGGATCATAAGCAAGCGAGAAAAGCTTAATTGATTATTGGTGTTTCAAAGATGAAGCACCCATTCTAATATGATCTAAAAATCTTTGATTTTCGAGTAAACATGATGGCCTCTTTTTCAAAGAGGATATGAAGCTTTGGATAAGAGCATATTGTTAACATCGGAATCTCATATAAAAAATCAATCAGTGTTGCAAACTCTATGTCACCGTGTGTCTTTGAAGATGTCTAGAGCGATAATTGCTTTAATCATATTCTTTCTGTCTGTCTGGATATCTCTTTTCTTCTGTTCATCTGTCTTTCTGTCGACGATCTAGCCTCCGGACGCGTTGATAAACAACTTCATATTTGTAGATGGTAACAGAAATTATGAAGTCATCATATTCAATAAAGAAATATAATGAGGAATGGATTAAAATGAGATGAAACGGAGGGTTATTGACATGATAAAGATTAAAGATTATATAATCTCTGCTATCGCGTATCTTGTGAATACAACAAAATGTTTACTGGAATTTGCCAAAAAAAGACAGGGTGAGAAGAGGACATAGAAAGGTTTTTTTTCAAATCTAAAGCTTTCATGATGAAGATTTGAAAAATGTGTTGGATTTTGGTTTTTCTTGAACTTTCACTTATGTGATATCATATTGAAGAAGATCATGATGGGATATCAATACACATTTTATGAAATGGCGGTAAACATGGAGTATGAAGAAACTAACCAAAAAATGTTTTCATCAAAAATGTCGCTTTGTTATAGAGGCTGTTTTAGAACGGAGTACAGAGACTTCAAGGGTACATTTATCAGCCAAAAATGAAAGAAGTCTTTCATATTAACATGTTGTACAAAATAACTTGGTTCTCAAGATACAAGGTGTCAAAGTTTCAAGAAAAAATCGGGCTCTTATAAAACCTTTTAGCTGATTTTGTCAAAATTTTGCTCATTCATTTGCCGTCAAAAAGGTCTCTCTTTTGTGTGATTGGAATAAAATAATTCGTTCCAGTGGCGTCCCAGAGGGTCATCAAATTGATATTTGGCGAAGCAAGTTGGGACATACAGGGTCCGGTGTCCGGAAATAACATTCGAAAAATTCAAGGGGTGATTCTACATGAGAAAATAAGATTTCTTTTTTCATAAATAATGGTCCAGAAATGCGTAGTTTCCAAGATACAGGATGTCAAACCGTTTAAAAAAAATGGTTTTTGATAAATATCTTAAATATCCTTGACAACGAATTCTAATACATCAAAGGAGGTTCATCGTGTTTACAAAGCAACCAAAAGTCGTGTCAAATAATATTATTTTATTTAGTGAGTTGCTGCATTTGATTTCAAAGATGCCTCAATATTCATTTGAACAAATAACCAACACACACTTATGTATGTAGAGCCAATGGTAGAGCTCTAGAAGCGCGTAGATTATATCACGAAGCCTTTCCGAATCGTCGACTTCCTTGTGATAAATTGTTTAGTACAATACATTGAAGGTTGAGAGAAAATGGCACTTTTCCACCAAATATGCTTGATTGTGGAAGAAACCGTACCACACGCACTGTGGACATGAAAGAAAGGGTTCGTCAAGCGGTTTAAATGAATTCTCATATCAGTACCAGAAGATAATCTTCACAAGAGAATAATATTAAAAGCAGTGTTTTGGAGATTTTGAAAGGACAACTTCCTTATCCATAACATCTACTTAGAGTTCAAGCATTGGAAGATCAAGACTTACAACCTAGAGTGGAATTTTGTCAATGAATGCACACAAGATATCACCAGGACCGATTCTTTTTGGATGAAGTGTTGTTCACAGACGAAGCAGTATTTACGCGCGAAGGTGTCATCAATTTACAGAATAATCATGTATGGGACGTAGAACATCCCCACGAGATTATTGAAACCGATTTCAAGATATGTTTTTCATTAACTTGTGGGCAGGTATTTTGGAAGATAGATAAATTGAACCGTATGTTATGCCTCAGTGTATGTTATGCCCTGAAACGAGCCAGCATATTGGGACTTCTTCAGCCATACTTTGCCGGATTCGCTTGATGAAGTACCCATCGGATCAAGAGCAAACATTTTTTTTATGCATGATGGTGCATTTGAGTGTGATCGTTCGTGATTATTTAAATATAACTTATTTAGACCGGTGGATCGGGCGGGGTGGACCCATTTCGTGGCCACCCCGTTCGCCTCATTTAAACCCTCTAGACTATTTTCCTTGATGTAATTCATAGCAATTGGTTTCTTCGGTTCTTGTTGACAACGTGCAGCGATGAGAATAGTGAGTCATAGATTGTTGCCTCCAAATACAGAATAAACAAGGAATTTTCTTTCGAGGTAAAAGGTCAATGGGAAGTCGTTTGAAGAAATTTATTGAGATAAATGAAAGACACTTTGATCATTTATTGTAGCTCAACAAAACAATAATAATATTAAGACAATTAAATAAAATAAACTAAACCATTTTTTCAAAAAAGTTTGACAGTCTGTATCTTGAAAAACTTTTCATTTTCAGACCATTGTTTATAGAAAAAAAATCATGTGCAGCATCGTGAACGTGGCAGAAGGAAAACTTCTTTCAAACTAGAGAATGATAGAACCAAATAGTAACGTTTTGGCGTTTGATCCCGAGCAGGGTATCGGGATAGTAACCAGTCAATTACTAAAACTGTAATCACAAATGGTAACCTGGTTAACACCAAAATTGTTGTTACAAATATTCGGTCTTTCTCATTTCCACTACCAGTATAGGCTTAGAAATAATATTTTTGATAATATTTTGATAGTTTAAATATACTTACATAAGAACTGCTCAAGGATATTATCAAATAATCATAGCACACAGCCTCGATATGAAAATCACCTTCTCGACGTTGCACAGGTCACCCGTCAAAGCGTCAACGTCAACCAGTCTTTCATTCAGTTTGACAAGCTGTCAGATAATTAGACTAAAACACAATATTGATTACTTTTTAACGCTTTTTCAATTGAAATCATTGTATTGTCATCGGTTTTTGACAAGTGTGCAAAGTTTCAAATCCATCTGGGCATTTGAAGTAAGTAAAAGTCGAGTTCCAAATTTTTTTCGTTATATAGCTCTCCCCGTCATTCTCACTACGTTATACAGGGTTATTCACGTTATTCGACACGAAACATTATGGCCGAAGTCTATTGTCAACAAGTCAATTTCCCTCAATATTTCTAATATTTCCATTCAATTATTTAATTCAAATATCCGGACAATCACGAGAAATGCAGCAGTAAGGGGTTCATTCAATTTCAAAGGGTTGATGAACCCCAAACTTGTCGACTCGGCATTCTGAGGTGAAGGTGAAATGACTTGGCGAAATATGCGTAGCAATCATAATTTCAGTCAATATAAATAGTAGATTGTTCATTGAACAGAGATCAGTTCTAACACTGGTCCGTCGAGAGGTAGTGCTGGTAGCATAGAACTCTTTCTGGGAAACATTTCAGTGCCTAATTGCCAGCCTACCTCTCTGACACCAGCTGCGCGCTCCTCTCTCTCTCTCTCTCTCTCTGCTCCAAATATTATTATGTATTGGTAATTATCGTTTAGACATATTTGGTGAATAAAAGTAAAGTTAGTACTAGTCGTCGAGCTCTTTTGATTAACGCTACGGCCCCCAGTCAGACAATGGATCACTTGGTGGAGCAG
Source organism: Orchestes rusci (assembly GCA_958502075.1). Taxonomy (NCBI): domain Eukaryota; kingdom Metazoa; phylum Arthropoda; class Insecta; order Coleoptera; family Curculionidae; genus Orchestes; species Orchestes rusci. Next base: position 82,955,095 of record OY293303.1, read on the forward strand.
AAATCACCCAGTTTGAGACAATATGATCTTGAAAAAGTTTTTTTTTCTGGATGGATAGGGACCCTTTAAGGCTACATTTTGAAAATATTTTCGTGTTATACAGGGTGTCCCCAAAACACGAAACACATCAAAGTTGTATTTTTTTAAATGGAACCCCCTGTATATTAATTGGTATTTCAATTCTTTCTTCAATTTGGAACAAAAATTGTAATACAACTAATGTTCCTAAATTCAACTGTTATCGAGATATCGCGTTTTGAAAATGGCATTTTTGCAACTTTGACATGCTATAAAACTCAAACCATTCAAGTTAGAGAAAAATGGATTGCACATTCCTATCTTAACTTTTCAAGAGCTATTCAAGGAGATTAAATTCATTCTTGTGAAAAAATGTCAAAATGTGCCGAAAAAAGTTGACAGTTGACGGTACCTTCTATCCAAATGACAGAAGAGCTCTTGAAAAGTTAAGATAGGAAAGTGCAAACCATTTTCCTCTAACTTGAATAGTTTTAATTTCATAGCATGTCAAAGTTGCAAAAATGCCTTTTTTAAAACGCGATATCTCGATAACGGTTGAATTTAGGAACATTAGTTGTATCACAATTTTTGTTCAAAATTGAAGAAAGAATTGGAATATCAATTAATATACAGGGAGTTCCATTAAAAAAAATACAACTTTGATGCGTTTCGTGTTTTGGGGACACCCTGTATAACGTGAAAATATTTTTAAAATGTAGCCTTAAAGGATCCCTATCCATCCAGAAAAAAAAACTTTTTCAAAATCATATACTTCGGCCATAATGTTTCGTGTCGAATAACGTGAATAACCCTGTATATCTTTTTTTTCTTTCTCTCTGAAACAAAACAAAACAAATTCACGTTCCATTTTTTCCAATTTATTCCCCATTGTCGACAATTATTCACAACGCCGAAAAGAAGTTTCACTTATTCTTGTTTTTTATTTTCCAATGTGGAATCACCTCTTTAATTATTCGAACGTTATTTCCGGGCACCCTGTGTAAGATCTTTTTTTTCTCAGGCAGATATGCCCCTCGATATGCCCTCAAAGACTTCGAAGTCAATTTTAGAATACAATAGGTAAAATTGAGGTTTTTTTATGTTCCACTTAAAAAAAATCCATTTTTTATGATGCCTTTGCTTGAAAAGTTGTATGTAGCTAAAAATTATAATTTGACTAGGTGTTAAGGTAGTTCGTCTTCTTTTTTTTTCAGAATTAAGAGTGAATATTGTTTCGGACGATCCCTTTGCTCGCCTGACTGAGAACAACTAAAAAAAACACTGAAAGGCAGTTCGTAACTTTGCACTTTCACTTTAAGAGAAGAAAATTAAGACAAATCGCCTTTGGTAACTCTTATGAGAATTTATTACTTGGATTGGTGGCAAAGTTCGAGGTAAATTTCGTAGTGGCAAAACATTGTTCTTTGTTGCAAGTTCATTTATCGAATTAGAAAGGCTCATGTCTGTTATTTTTGCTTGCTTAAGCAAATATAGCTGATTGAGTTCTAGATTTAGCTACTCAATCAATGATTGTGATGGAAATATGATTTCACTATTTTTTACTATGATTATCTATGATTTTGCTCTTATAAAAATATAAATGAACAGACTTTCATATTCTGGAGCTTCCTGAGTACGTGCCGTTATTTCTATTTGAGAATTATTCATATCGAACAATACTTATATTCTCGACGATAATAGTTATCGATGAGCGGAAATTTAAAATACATTTTTTACAGCTATACGTTCGAATAATTCACTTGACCGATACACAACAAAAAGCGTACTAATCTTTAAGAATATAGCAACGAGTGTATTTGTGTTCAATTGAGAATAATTTTATCTGATTTTGAAGTACCTAATGAAATATAATATTGAGGAACTTTTATAAGAAAAAGGTGAAAGATCGACACTACTAAGGAGTATAGTTGATGAAAAGACACATTGTCTTTTGATGTCTTGTTTCTGTTGGATCTCTGTGTACATACAAACACTCTGTTTTTGCGATATGGAGCATTCTACCACTGACATACGAACAATTACATACATTTACATTTGAACCGTTGAAAATGTGTTTTTTTTTAAATTTGCACACTCTATCATTTTCTTTCTTCAAGAAAGCACATTAGAACAAGATTGTGAAATATTTGCTTACAAATCTTTTCGCAAAAATCTATCTTAATGCACAAAGATATTCACCGCAGATAGTAGGAATATGCTGGTATCCAGACATCAATATCAAGATATTTTCCCACAGTTGAATTTGTATGTAAATGATCGGTCGAAGAGCACTAATAGTTCAATTATGATGGAATGTTCTCTTAGTGTGCATTTATGATTTTTGAAGAGAAGAAGACATCTTCTAAAAAAACTTTAGGACTGTCCGGCATCATCTTGTTTTTATGTCGTGGTTTAAACCTGTAAATCGCTCCAGATATTATTTCATGAACTCTTGTTTCTATGATTAGACAATGAGGTCTTTTGAATCTCCATTCAAAAATATCAAATAACGTAGTATATAATATGGGTGATTATGGTCATCAAGAAAGCAATTGTTGCGAAGACGAAGCAGCAGAAGAAAAAAGAAAGACTACAGGGTTTTCTGCAAAAATGCTGAACCAGTCCTCATAGTTACGAACACTGCTTTTTGGATATGTTATAATTCTTGGCAGTGAATAGCTATTCCACTTTGCGCTTATCTTTAACATAAAGTCTGGCAAGATGAAGACCAACAATAATAATATGGTGGTCAGGAGTCTGATCATATTAGAGCAACTATAATCTATGAGTAATGCTAACGTTTTTGTTCCTCCAGTAGGTACATCACCATTGTAATATTATATGTTTCCAACAACATCAAGTAGCATGAAAAAAATTCAACAATAAAATATCCAAAGATTACAAATCCGCTTTTCGCAGGCAATGCTGGGAACATGATTTCTATTTTTTTCACAGACTGAGATATTGCTAAAGAAGGATTCTGATAATCCTGTGTCCTGGAAAGTGTGTGACTCCCATCTTGCCTTGCCAATGTATACCCACTAAAACTTTCCCTCAAGTTTGCTCGAAGGCTTGCTTTGCGGTTCGCTTATGCAATCCTATTGTGCCCTTATTTGGTCGACCTCCACAGTTCCACACAGAAGATTGGAAGCTCTATCAGTGGAAGTGATTTCACTTGCTTTGGTTAATGGAAGTTTACACTATTCCAGGCCTCTTGTAGCGTTATACGCTTCACAGTGACATATTACGTGAATAGGTGTTTCATTATCTTTCTCACATCCTCTACATAGAGGGTCATTAGCCATCCCCATCACGCTAAAGAGTTTATCAAAGGGAGCATGGCCCGTGATGATGAGACAATTTGCTTTTATTAGTTGAGTAAGACTTTCATCATGTCTGCTTTTTTGCAGATGAAGCGTCAAGAAGAGCTCTATGCCTAGAAGGATTACCCAGTAATTTTTGTGTTGTGATACAGTTCAGTTGATGAGATTTTTCCTAAATAATTCTCCACTGATCCCGCACGTGGGCTCTGGTCCCACTAGCGCGGTCTCGTAGTAGGAAATTGTGGTTTTCACCATGATCTTTTTTTTACCTTTTACCAGAATAATTTATTTCATTTTGTGCTTCGGCTAGAGCCGTTACATCTCTCAGAAATCACAATACGGTCTTCAAATTGCTTTCAAAAGCCTCTAGTGTCTGGATTGCCTTTGAATTATTGGTAATGATCAAGAGTGTCTTCCTCGTAGGATTGGTCTTTCTCATGTTCACAATTCCGATTTGTACGGCAGTAATTCCTGTTTGAAGATCGGTGATCTCTTTGCTCAGGTTTAGAACTTTTTGTCTTTCCTGTCCAGGGATCTCCCTTACACCTACAGAGAGGCCAAACTGTGAGTGTTTGTGATCTACATAACAGATTTGACCTTCCTTTTGTTTAAGTCTATCAATCCTGTTATTTAATTCTTTAACTTTTACTCTTTTCGAGGTGGAGGCTTTGTTGAGATCTCTCTTCTTGGCTCTGATCGTCCTAACAGACAGACATCCAGTGTTTTCCAATTCCTCAAATATGGTATTGTGTCTACTTTTGAAAATGAGATCAGTCCCATTTGAGACTTTCTGGGCACCGACTAAAGCCTCTGCATCTATCTTGATGTGTATTGGGGGTAGACCCAGCATATGATCCATGTATTCTCTTGGTGCAGTTGTCATTGCGCCAGTTATTCCTAGGCAAGCTAATATTTGTAATCTACCAATTGTCTGTTTTACATTCATGATTTTCGTTGCATGCCACCAAATTGGTGATGCAAAGGTAATTCTGGGTCTGACCCTGTGTACACACTGGTGATAGTTCCAAAGACTTACCAAACATCATTTTACAGTCAATGAAGGTTTTTGAAGCCCTATTTGTTATTTTCTCTCTGTGTTTCCAAAATGTGAGTTTCTTATCTAGCGTGACTCCTAGAAATTTGACCACATCAATCAGAAAGCAAGATTTTTCCGTATAAATCAAGATTGATAATCTGTTCTCTATGTGTTCCAAAATGTGAGTTTCTTATCTAGCGTGACTCCTAGAAATTTGACCACATCAATCAGAAAGCAAGATTTTTCCGTATAAATCAAGATTGATAATCTGTTCTCTATGTGTTCCAAAATGTGGGTTTCTTCTCTAGTGTGACTCCTAGAAATTTTTGAAATTCGTCCATTTTCTCTTAGAGGGCATCTTATTAATTGAATAAGTGAAAAACCACCTCACACCTCTCGGCCAAATTGACTTGTTCTGAACCAACATATAGCGGATCTTATTCTATATAATTAAATATGAGAGATGGTTCGAAATCAAAAATGTCGTTGATACAATACAAGTCAATATAGGACTCTTCTTTGCTCTGCCAATCTTCATCTTCTCCAAGTCCAGTGTTTGCCCTTCGAGCAAACATAGAGTATCTTGGTATCCGAATTGGAAAAACCATGTCCTGCTGATAGAAGATGCTTGGCGAACGTGGACATCGGCTCTCTGTTTTCTGTGCCCCTGTTTCTGGTTACCAGGCTAACATGTTCGTGAACTCTTTGCAAAAAATTTCTACCTATCTGTCCCACATAGACGGCAGAACCTTCTGCCCTCTATGTGGGACAGACAGGTAGAAAGTTCTCTCAAACGTCCGCCAACCATCCTCTATCAACAGGACATGGTCCCTGATAGCACAATGCTGCATGGTGCTTAATTTCCTACGGCCGGCAATCAAAAAGAGAACACTATACAGGGTGCCCCAAAATTAGACGTCAATATTTTAATCACGTTTACTACGCTCCAAAAAAGAAATAAAACTTCATATAAACTAGTAAAAAAAAAATATATTTAGCATAACTGCTATACAAAAAACAGAAGGTTATGGTAATAAATAGTATGACATAGAATATGAATGAAAATTATATCATATACAAACAAATAACATTTAAAAAAGGGGTTTAATAGTAAGATATGAATATAAATGATTGAAATTTGACAATCAATAAAACTTTTAAAATTTCTCCAGAACATACTGACGGACAGTTCTTTTGAAGATCACCACATTATCACAGTCCTTGATTGTTATCGGAAGGCGGTTAAACTCCATGATGCCTTTATAAAACAAAGTGCTGGAGAGCGTTTTTGAACTAGACGAGTTATTTAAGATATGATCATTTCTTTGGCGAGTTTCGGAACTATGGACATCTTTAAAAAGTTTTGTCTTTTCACAGATATATCGAGGTACTAAATTATTTCTGATCTTAAAAATAAATATGAGTACGTTTAACACAATTTTTTGACAAACAGACAACATGATAACAACATTCATCATCGATTTGACCGGCGTGTATCTATTACAGCGTAGTATTATTAGCATCGCTCTGTTGTGCATTCGTTAAAAGTTTTCCAGGATGTAATTGGGCATGGTGTAAAACAACGTACTGCAAAACTCCAAGTGGGGAGCTGCTATGCTTTATATAGTAGTAGCTTTGTTTCCATGGAGAGGTGTTTGCCAACTCTAGAGATGAAGTTCACTTTTTTGGAATACTTGCCAATAATGAATTTTTCAAGGGCGTGGAAATCAATGTTGCAGTTAAGTATAACACCAAGGTATTTTATCTCTTTATCGTGTTGTATCTTGATTCCATCGATGTATATGTTTATATCATGGACAGCTACACTTGACAAACGGCTTTTTTCACCAAACAAAGTGAACTTACACTTGGAAACATTTACACTCAGATCGTTCACACATAACCAATGAAATATTAACGCCAAGTCCTTATTTATCATATTCTGCATGTGGTTGATATTTCTTCCTGATAAATACAACATGGTGTCATCGGCAAAAAGCTTGATCTTCACGGAACTGACGATCTTCACTAAGTCATTGATATAAATCAGGAATAATAATGGTCCCAGTATCTTTCCTTGTGAAACACCGTGAGTCACTTCGATAGGAGAAGAAAAGGCGTCGTTTTACCTTACACATTGCGTTTTTCCACTCAAAAAGGATTCAAACCACTTCAATACGTTGCCCCCGATGCCCAGATTTTCCAATTTGGTCAAGAGAATTCTCTTATTGATGGTCTCGAACGCTCTTCTAAAATCCAGGAAAACTGCCAGCGCCAAATTGTGAGAATCCATCTCCCGGAGAAACTCATCACAAATTTTGACGATCACTGTTTCACATGAGTGCAATTGCCAGAATACCGATTAGTTCACAGCATCGATGTCACCATTGTTACAGGACTCGAGCAGCTGATCCTTTACAGTGTCTTCCAATCATTTCTCATAGATGGGCACTGAGTTCATAGGTCTAAACTCATTACAGTTCTTCGTTTTTGGTACTTTCGGCACTGGTAAAACCATTGAACATTTCCATGACTTAGGAAAGACACCAGACGTCAAAGAAGCGTTAATAATGTCCATCACTCGATTTCCAGCAACATGAAAAGCATCCTTGAAGACCACCAACGATATCCCATCTTGTCCTCCTCCACAGTTTTTCAACTTGTTCACATATGTTTTCAGTTCAGTCATAGATAATGATTTGAAAGATGTAAAAGTACTATTTTGGGCAACCTGTGTCGAAGAAAAGGGCAGTGGTGTAGTTTACGTTGAAATGTTTGACACAATTTCGCGTATACTTTCAATAAAATCCTCATTGAATGCCTCTGCGATGTCCTCGTTAGCTGATAAAATTCCATGTTTGAACTGAACTTCTTGGGGTAGTGCAGGAGTTTTTTCAGGTAGTAATGTTTTTAAGTGTTCCATAATTTTCTGGAGTTTCTCCTTTTATCGTCTATCCTCTTCTTGAAAAACGAGTTCTTTTCCTTCCTAATATCAGATACGATAATATCCACAAACTTTTTGTTTTCAAGATACAGAAAGACCTGATGACGGTTTTTTGTGGATATTTTCGAAACCTGTCAAGATTATTGGATAAAATTTGGTACAGTTACTAAACTTTTAACACTTTTTCTAATAAACAGAAACTTGGTATTGTATACCCTTCATGAGTGGGATATACAGTGACGTATTTGACAAAAATAGGCCCAACATTTTTTAGTTGTTGATTTTCAGTAGTTTTGCCTATAAAATTTGAAAATCTGGAGTTTTCTTATAGATAAAGTACTTCTGTTGTAACTCGCTAAGACGCACCATTTTCGAGAAAAACGCATTTGAAAATCTTTTTACACACTGATTTTATTGAAAAATGTCGTGTGCATCTGGCTAGGCTTTGACAGTACATCCCGTTCTTTCGGTAAGAATTTCGGTATATGCAATTTTGTTTATAATAGGATTTTCAAATGCATTTTTCTTGTAAATGATGCATCCCAGCGATGTAGAAGAGGAGTATTTTATCTACAGAGTGACCCATTTGAAAGCGGGCCACCCTCATAACTTTTTAATTTAGTGATCGATTTTGACGATTTTTTTTTGAAATGTATAGAGGGAAAAGGTATATCTTCAGGCCATACGTTGCCCAGTTTTTTCCAATAACCAAGGCCTACTAGAGCATATTTAGAGGCTGAAAAATCCAGAAAACATATTATTGATTTTTTTAAGAGAAAATCTGACTACGCCACTGGATTTTTCATCCCCTGGAATGGATCTGTACCAAATTTCATGAAGAAATATTAAAAATTGGAGATTGATCTTATTATGCATCAAAAAGTATTTTACCTCGGAACTCTTGCGATAGCAAGTCTATCAGAAAAAAATTATTATATATAAACATGACATTCTAATGTCAAAATACAATAAAAACAGACAAACGAGACCGACAAAAAAAAATGGAAAAAAAATTACACACAGAAATAATATTTTGGATTGAATATTTTTTCATGAAATTTGGTACGGACCCATTCCAGGGGATGAAAAATCCAGTGGCGTAGTCAGATTTTCTCTAAAAAAATCGCTATTATCTTTTCCGGATTCTTCAGCCTCTAAATATGCTCTAGTAGGCCTTGGTTTTGTCACGGTCATTTCCATAAATCATTCTCCATCCATTGATATTGTGATTGTCTCTCTTGATTTAATGGCGATGCTGGCTTCACATAGGTAGTTCGTGACGTAATGCACATTCATACTGTCGTAAGAAGCGCAGTAATTCCATACCTAGTAGAGCTGTGCCTTGAAAGCGATACCTACCTTGATTTTCATATTGATCTCAATTCATTATTTCATCATTAATTTCCGATGTGATCTTTAATGGCTGTTTAGTTTGGTCTTGGTGATTTTTCCATCTGCTTTTAGTGTTATATGCTGAATTTCTTCCTGATATTAGTGCCATTTGAGGGGATTTGAAGCAGCTGATGTAGATATTTGTCGGCGATGTTTCTTGATTGTTGAGATGTTTGATGATTTTGTTGTTTCGGCAATCTACAACCATGTAGGTGGGATTTGATTTGGAAAATCACCAAAGACGTCTTGATAAATATTTTTCTTAACAACATCAGGTATGTTACTTTCATTTCATGGACTTTTTCTCATTTCCGTCGTGGGGAACTTTTACTATCACGTGCTGAGATCCATTGTTGTACCTACAAAAATGTGCATATGACATTCCTGATTAGACGAGTAGACGAGTTTGTCCAACTATTGCGCTGTAAACACGATTTGCTGTAGCTGGTTATTTTGGAATATTGCCGTTTAGCCCACTATTCGAGGTAAAGTACCTTTAACCTGTTACGATTTTGTCTAATTCAATCTACGACTTCCTTCCGTTCTTCCTTTTACCAGTTGGTCTAGTTATCATAGTTAATTCGTTGATTTACCACCTTTTTTCCTGCTACCTTCCAACATCACAATCTGATTTTGAGTATGGACCTTGATAACCTTGTGAGCTGATTGTAACGGAATAGCAGAAATAGTGACGGATCCCTGACAAAATTCTGCCAGACAGCTTTGGAGGATTGTGATAGCCTGGATACAGCGCAAGTTTTTAACGATTTTTAGCATATTTAAATATTTTGAACTCTTTCCAATCAACTCATTTGATTCAATCTATTGATTCAACTCTGATTCAATTTATTAATTCAATTTGTTCAATCTATTAATTCAAAATCTTTCCTTTAATTATTCATTTGATCAATGGCATTTACCATTGACATTGATGACTGATTCTATTTTTTTTGTTTATTTAACTTTGTATGTATTTAATGCCGGTGTAAACAAGCGGACATGATCATGGACGATTATTGCGGCCTGTAGCTTTAGTATTTGCGTCAAGATTTGCGTATACTTTCAATAGTGAATTTGTCAATTCCTGACTTTGTCCAAGTTGAATTCAATTTTTGATTAACCTACCTGACTTTATACATTCAAAGTGTTTACCTACGTTGCGCAAATAGATAATTCAACGACCTTAACATTTTGCTTTATTTGGTTTGTTCTTCGATTAATAAACTTGCCAAATACGGGCAGGACTTCACTTTTCGGGGTTAGTGAAAGCTCTTTTCCTTAACATCTTTCAGGAAGGTAGATTATTTCATTTTACCTAAACCACGTGGCGCTCTACAATTATCCACTTTTACCCAGCCCCTCTACCCTGAATAAGCTAGCGGCTCTATTTTCGTTAAAAAGCCTTTCACGACTTTGACGATTGTTTAAAATTAACCCTCACTACCTTTTTTGAAATTTGAGCGTTACAGTTTTTGGAAAAAACTGGGTGACGTATGGCCTCAAAATAAATCTTTTCCCTCTCTACATTTAAAAAAAAAATCGTCAAAATCGATCAATAAATTAAAAAGGTATGAGGGTGGCCCGCTTTCAAATGGGTTACCTGTATGTAAAAAACTCTAGATTTTAAAATTCTCCAGGCAAAACTACTCAAAATCAACAACCAAAAAATTGAGGGCACAATTCTTCCAGGCCTCGGCCCTGTATTTCCACGCCATGACGGTTATACATTACTAAGTTTCCGTTCATCAGGTAGAGCGTAAAAAGGTTGGCAACTGTACAAAATTTTACCCAATTATCTGTACAGGTTTCGAAAATATTCACGAAAAACCGTCATCGGGTCTTCACCTTCAACACCCTGTATCTTGAAAACAGATAATCTGTGATTACTAGTTTATATAAAGTTTTATTTTCATTTTGTGATGTAGAATACGTGGTTGAGATATTGACGTCTAATTTGGGGACACCCTGTAAACCATAAACTCACTAAGCGCTTATCAAATACTTGGTTTTGACAAGAATACATCAAAAGCGAGAGCTAAGTGCCTACAATTTGCATTCACTTTTATGCAAATAATACATACTTTGCAAGCGCTTCTAAAATATCTTTTTATTTTGTAAGAATGTAATGCACATCAGGAGTACCGAATAATTGCTCAGATAGCACGCCGGTAGCACCGAGCTAAATTCTTTTCGTCCGACAAGTCAGTAAACGAAAGCCAAACAAGACACAAGCACATCAGCTTTTTAACTTATTTTACTATTTGTACAGCAAGTTTGGAGTTGTGTTTTGTATCGAAAAGTAGTTAATTGACAAGTTATTTCTGATATTCACGCTTTGGTGGATCACATTATAGTTTTTTTGCGATTGTGATTCAGTGGATCGGCTGTGTGGTTTTGTGTTTGTGTACCGACATGGCGGACGAGGATAACGAATAATTAGGCCTTATAACTAGTGATGTGAAGTTCTTGGTAATAATCTTTTCGAAAATAACTATTATTATACATGGACAATCATGCGGAGAATATTGTTTCAAGGGTTTTATAGATGTCGTATAAAGTGATAAATAAAATAAATACTAGATGTTTACACTGTATTATTATGTAGGTACTTGGTAAAATTTCCAATTATCAGTTTGTTTCGAATTATTGTCCATCGTTGGCTATGTACAGGGAAATAAAGTCCTCAGTATCACTGTTTTCATATATTTTTGCGTACATCGGGCTGAATTCTTGAGCGTGAAATACGCATTTCTCTGAAGCGCACAGTCAGCACATTTTCGAAGTGCGTAGATGACACTTATTCAAAGTGCTTTTCATGAAATGCTTTTTTTGCGTCGGCCGGAGGGATGCCGGTCGACTACCAAAGCGCTTTTTTGCAGTGCTTCAGAAGCAGACGTGTACTCAAGCTTAGTGCTTTTTCAGCAACTGTTAAGCTAATCTTGTTATCTGGGGTTTTTCCAATTCGAATACTGAGATACTCCATGTTTGCTCAAAGGGCAAAAAAACTGGACGTATTGGAGAAGATGGAGATTAACAGAGCAAAGAAAAGACCTATATTGACTTGTATCAACGACGTTTTTAATCTCGCATCATCTCTCATATTTATTCATATAGAATAAGATCCGCTATATGTTGGTTTGGAATAAGTCAATTTGACCGAGCGGTGTGAGGCGTGGTGCGTTATTGTTCTCACTGAATGGTTACCAAAAAACAAGAAGCGTAGGTAAGGCTTCAACATCGCCTGAACAAATCAAGAAGTTGAACAGGAACGATTCTGTCCAAAAGGTGCAAAAACCACCACCAGTCATAGTCAGCAATGTAAAGGACTATCACAAAATTAAAAAAAATGCAATCAATAAATATAATTTATAATGCCACACTGATGAGCAATAATCAACTAAAACTAAACGTGAACAACGACCACGAATGTAGGGCACAAACCAAAACAATGAACGAAGAAAAAGAAGAATGGCACTCTTATGAAACTAAACAGGAGAGGCCAATCAGAGTGAGATAAAGGATTTACATCCTACCTGTGACGTACACGAAATGAAGGAAGAAGTGAGAGAAAAAGGGTTTAAAATCATAAAAGTTGAGAATAAGTTGAAAAAAGTGATCAAAAACCAAAAAGAAGAATATATCACACTACCGTTATTTATAGCAACGTTCGATAAGTCAGAAAACATCAAACAAATCTATGAGCTGCGATACTTATGCCAAATGAAAATTAAAGTCGTAGCATGGAAAACAAGCAAATTGATTCCGCAATGCAAAGAATGTCAAAGGTACGGACATACACAAAATTTTTGCAATAGGCTACCTGTTTGCGTTAAATGTGCAGAAAATCATCTCACAGCGACCTGTATAAAACCTAGAAACACTTCAGCCAAGTGCTCTAACTGCATGGTAGCACATCCTGCCAGTTATCGGGGCTGTTTATTAGCAAAATAACTCCAAAAAATTAGTAAGAAACAAACCCAGGAGAAACTATTACCTGAGAAAAACTCAAGAACGTTCATATCCAAAAAAGTGAATGAAGATATATCTTACGCAAATGTAATAAGACAAATTGGAGATACACAAGATGCTGAACTTCAGGTGCCCAATTCAAGTGCAAATAGAACCATGCAAAGCATGATGGAACAAATGATAGGTATGCTTGATAAATTCAATGATAAATTAGATGTTTTAGAAGCAAGAGCAACAGAAGCCATCCCCAAACAAAAAAATTGTGAATTATAAAGATATACGGATCAGTACATGGAATGCCAATGGCATTGTCAGTAAAAAAGAAGAATTTGAGGTCTTTTTGAACGAACAGATCATTGCCTGGTTCCAGAGACACAGAAGTTTATCACACAATTCACCCAGATAATCAAGCAAAGGGTGGCAGTGCGGTAATAATTAAAGAGTCTATTGTTCATCATGAAGATCATCCGATGCAAACCAAAGAATTTCAACTAACCACAGTGGTCATTGAATCTACTAAGCAAGACGTAAAAGTCGGTGCAACCTATTGTCCACCAAGGTATAATCTGAAAGTCCAAGATAATAGTAGACTCCTACAGCATGTGGGCGAAAGATTCATAATTGGTGGGGACTACAACGCTTAGCGCTTACATTGGGGAGCAAGGTTTACTAACACCAAAGGGAGAGAATTAAGAGAAGCTATCAGAGAGATAAAAGGTGACTTTCACTCCACGGGTAAACCTACATAATAGCCCTCTGACAAAAGCAAAATTCCAGACCTATTAGACTTCTTTATTTCAAGAAAAGTATCGCCAAATTTTATTGATACCGAAGAAAACTTTGACATACTGATCACTCGGCTGTTATCCTAACTCTTAGAGAAAGAATAATCAAGAAGGAAGGAAGACCAACTCTACAAATTCTACAAATAACGGCGTTCAAAAACACCAAGGAAATTTTGCACATCACAAAAGGTATAAATTACCCTGATGAAATTCCAATCCTTGTTGAATTAAAAAGGAGGGCGAGAAGGCGATGGCAACAGACAAGACACCCAACTGATAAGAATGTTCTCAACAGCAAGACACAGAAGCTCAAACGCGAAATCCGCAAATTAAGAGACCTGAAGAAATAACCTGAATCAGAAGAAGGCACCGGGCTATGATTTAATTACTGGACAAATATCATCACATCTTTCAAGAAAAGGTATTGTCATGGTTACGTATCTATCCAATGCAGCCTACCTGCCAGTTAAAAATTGCTGAAGTAATCATGATTCCAGAACCAGAAAAGCCGCCACCCCCCCCGTATCTCTGCCTTGACGTAGTCAGGGTCACCTTCCCTGACGGGCGGGGAGGCTTGTGCACCTCAGCCTAAGAGCTATACCGGCGGTAGCGCAAGCTACTGGCAGGGTCACCCATGCCGGAAAGGTCAAAGGTTAGAGGTCAGACAAAAGGTGATACAAAGGCTTAACCCCACGGTTTTATGCGACCCGTGCCAAAGGGGTGGATGGCATCTGAGCCATAATCAGATGTTGCGAACGGAGCCTTTGGGACACCGGGAGACCTCCCAAAGTATTTAATCGCCTAGCGGCCAAGGGTGGGTACTCCTTGCGTCCGTGGTCCCTTTATTTTGACCCGTACTCGTGGGAACAAAATGAATGAACTCAACAAAAACACTTCGATGGAGGTAGAGGAAGGAACCCCAGTGGTACCTTCTGATACCCCATCATCTCCTGCGGAAGGAACTTCGACTGGACCTTCTGTCTCCGACACGCATACTCGACCTACTGAAGGAGCTCTCAGAGATCCTTCGGTAGACCCAATCAACCCCTTCCCGGAGGAACGTGCTACACGGACCTCTGCGGAACCGGGGGAGAAGAAGAAGAAGCCCAACATCTGCGGAGCAGAGAGGAAGAGAAGGAGGAAGGCCAGACGCGAGCAGGAACAGCTGTCAGCTGGACCTGCCTCTGGCCTTTCTCCTCTCAAAAGAGGTGAGTTGGGGGTTACAGGAGCTGCGACCCCCAAAAGGCTCAGAGAGAAGGGCTCTACACCTGTTGAAGCAAAACGCCCAGAGAAGCGCCTCAGGACGACAGGTTTGTCAGGGGACGCCTCTTACGCGGACGCTGCAATGGATAGAGCCCTTCAAATAGTGATAAGCAGGGAGGACTCCAGAGACATCTCCAACACAGAGTTACTGGAGTTCTCCGATGCGATTTTGGAGACGATAATGTCGACACCGGCGGACAGCGACACACCGACGCCGCGATTCATGTCGTCCAGATTGTGGCGGGGGCAGGTGCTGGTGACAGCTGCAGACCAGCCATCGAGGGAGTGGCTCCTCAGGGCCTTACCTAGCGTGAGACCCTGCGGTGGAGTGTCCCTCCTGGCATCTGACCCTGCCGCCTTCAGGCTAACCCGTGGGGTCCTGTGGCTTCCGGGTGTTGGACACCCAACCGACCAGGCTGCTCTCAGCTACCTGGAACGGTCTAACCCCGGTCTGTCCTCATCCAGATGGAGGGTGTGGGATAGGACGGAAGAGCCCCGGGGCCTACGGCTGATCGTTGGCGTCGATCGTGAGTCGTTAAGACTGCTCACGGGACTGGGCAACCGTCCATTCTATGGCTTGGGGAGGGCTATCTTTTCCACTGGCACTGCGCCCAAAGCTAAGCCCAAGCCGAAAGTCCAGGTGGCTCCGACGGAACAGGGGGTCAAGGAAGGGAAGGAGGAGCAACCACCCACCCCGACCCCAGAGGATAAAGAAAAAGGCGACAGTTCCTGACTGTCCCCAATCACAGCCAACGAGGATACACCATCTTCCTCAGGTGAGTCTCATGTCAGTCTTAGTATTACTAACCTTAGTTTCTAGGAACTCAAGACTAACCTACAACAGTATAAATTGTCATTCAAATGGCTTTAAAACTTATACAGATTAACCTGCAACATGGGAAAGCCTCAACAGCTGTCCTATGTAACACGATAAACAAACTAGGTACACACATAGCCCTCATTCAGGAACCCTGGCTTAACCAGGGTAAGATTAGGGGACTGGGACTGGTAGGAGGCTCACTGTTTCATAGCCCCTCCAGCAAAAACCCAAGGTCGTGTATTGTATCAAGAGAAGTTAACAGTTTTCTATTGTCACGACTCTCAACCAGAGATCTGACTGTCATCAAGATAATCACTAAGGACAATGGGATCCTCATTGTTGCATCGGCCGGAAAGCCCTACAACCGAGGTGATTGATCTTGTGAATTTCTGCAAAGAAAGGAATCTTCCTCTCCTTATTGGATGTGACTCAAACGCTCATCATTTTATATGGGGTAGTAGAGATATTAACCCACGAGGTAGAGATCTAGCCGAATACCTCAGCTCCACGGACCTCCATATCCTAAACAGGGGTGCTGCTCCTACATTCTCCAATGTTAGGATTGAGTCAATCATAGATTTAACGTTATGCTCAACGAGTCTATATAGCAAGGTAAAAGAGTGGAGGGTGGCTGGTGAAGTCACACTGTCTGACCACCGGCACATCATGTTCACACTCGAACAAGAGTGCTTAATAGCACAGCCTAAGGTAAGAAATAGGAAACTCACTAACTGGGATCTCTTTAGAGAGGAAATAGAAAGAGGTGTCGACAACATTCTTACCAAAATAAGAATAGAAGAGGACATTGAGCTGGCTGCAAATCAGCTCCAAGAATGCCTCACTAATTCATTTGAGACAGCATGCCCCTTAGGGGAAAAGCCAAACAACTCCAAGATGGTCTGGTGGAATAAGCAAACGGAGACTCACCGTCGCAAAGTTCGCAGGCTCCTCAGTAGAGCTAAAGAACTGCGTACTCCGGACAGCTGGGATGACTATAAGACAGCCCAAAGAAACTACAAGAAGGTCATAAGATCAGCTCAGAGACATAGCTGGCAAAGCTTTTGCGAAGAGCTGAACGACCTTTCGTCTACACTCCGCCTATGCAAGATCTTAGCAAAGGACCCTGGAGCCAAAATAGGATGCCTAGTTAAAGCGGATGGAAAATTAACCTTGTCCGAGGAGGAGACGCTTAACAGGCTACTGGAAGTGCACTTTCCTGGATCGGGGCATATCGCTGCACTCCCACATCAGGTAAGAGCCCGCACAGCTCCCGAATTCTAAACTGCAAAGAGGATAGTCGACTATGAAAAGGTAGAATGGGCTCTCGAGTCCTTCTCTCCGTACAAAACTCCAGGGATAGATGGGGTTTTTCCGGCCTTGCTACAAAAAGCTGGTAATCGTGTAACCGCATCCCTGGTGAAGCTCTTTCGTTCATGCCTTGCCATGGGCTATATTCCCTCTAGCTGGAGGTAAGTGAAGGTGATATTTATCCCGAAACCAGGGAAATCAGACTACACCAACCCCAAGTCCTTCCGACCGATTAGTCTATCAAGCTTTTTACTCAAGACACTAGAAAGACTTGTTGATAGATACATCAAGGAAACGCATCTGTTATCCATGCCACTGCATAAAAATCAATATGCCTATCAACAAGGTCTATCGACGGACACGGCGCTACATCACCTTATCACCAAGGTAGAGGGAGCGCTAGACGGAAATAGATCAGCAATGGGTGCTTTTGTGTACATCGAAGGCGCATTTGACTATACCTCCTTTGAATCGATCTGTCGAGCATTAGAAGCAAGGGGCTCAGAAAGTACACTGACCCAGTGGATATCAAATATGCTATCACAAAGGATGATATTTGCCGAATTAAACGGACAAAATGTCAGAACTATGGCTGCCAAAGGCTGTCCCCAGGGTGGAGTCCTATCCCCTCTCCTTTGGAGTCTTGTGGTGGACAGCCTGCTGAAGCAACTGAACGATTCGGGATTGTATACACAGGCCTATGCTGATGATCTGGTGATCCTAACGACGAGTAGCCACATTCAGGAGCTGAGAGCACCCACAATGCGAGCCCTGAGAATTATAGAACAGTGGTGCTCCCTTGAAGGACTTAGGATCAACCCCGAAAAGATCGAAATCCTGTTATTCACCAGGAAATACAAATCAGGACTCAAACCGGAGATATCCATCTCAGGAAGAGTCCTGGAATACAGGAAAACGGTCAAATACCTAGGAGTAACTCTTGACCAGAAACTGTCCTGGAAAGATCACATCGAAGAACGCTCTGGGAAAGCCATATGCTCTCTATGGGCATGCAAAAGAGCTATAGGGACAACATGGGGACTGAAACCCAGAATAGTTTACTGGATCTATTCTATGGTTATCAGACCTCTGATCACCTACGGAGCCATAGTATGATGGCCCGCAACTAAGAAAGCATACATCCAAAGGCAACTGGATAAGGTTCAAAGGATGGGATGCATCGGTATAACAAGCGCAGTACGGACCACACCAACGAGAGCGTTGGAGGTAATCCTGAAGCTACCCCCACTGCACTTGTTTGTAGAGAGTGTTGCACTCAGAACAGCATACCGTCTTTACTGTCTGGAACATCTGAAGCGGAGGAACAAGGGACACTCGGTCATCATGAGTGAACCCCAGATAAAAGATGGAGTGCTGCTAATGCACTCCGACTACATGACTCCAATCTTCTATGCTGGTAGCTCACCTGAGCTGATTATTCCTAGACCAGAGGATTGGACGGATCAGAACAGACCAGTTCAAACACGAGATGGGTCGTGGTGGTTTACTGATGGCTCCAAACATCAGAGAGGCACAGGAGCAGGATTCTGCAAGAGCGGGAGGGACAATAAAATGACCTTCTCGCTCGGGATTCACGCTTCGATCCTACAGGCCGAAATCTTCGCCATAACACAATGTGCATATACCATTCTTGAGAGCGGCACAAATCACAGAACTTTCAACATTTGTTCAGATAGCACTTCAGCATTAAAGGCTGTTGTGAGAAAGGCAGTAGACTCTAAAGCAGTCCTAGAATGCAAAGAGGCTCTGCATAACATAATTCAAAATAACAACAAGGTGAGGCTAATTTGGGTCCCGGGCCATAGCGGTATAAATGGAAACATTGAAGCTGACAGACTTGCCAAAAATGGTTCATCGCACAGGCCGATAGGACCCGAACCAATGATTGGCATCTCTAAAGCAATAGGAATGGGCGAGGCGAAGAAACTTCTACTCGAAAAGGCCACTCTATGCTGGAATAATGCCCCTGGTATGCTACATGCCAAGGCAATGATAACAGGACCTGATACGGGCAGAACCAAAGACCTCCCAAATATGAGCAGAAAAGACCTCCGCACAATGATTGGTCTATTAACTGGTCACATGAACCTGAAGGGTCACCTCCATAGGATCGGGATCGGAGAAGATTCAGACTGTAGGTGGTGCCTTGAAGACGTAGAGACCGTAGCCCACATCCTAACGGAATGTCCGGCTCTTCGTAGCATTGGGATGGAACACTTCGGAGCTGAACTCACAACACTCCAGGAATTGGAAGGGATCTATTTGAGGGGCCTGCTGAGCTTCGCGAAAGCGTCGTGCCTTCAATAATCTCACTTCTATCTATTGTGGGTTGCAACGGGCCCAGGAGGCCTAAGCAGGTTTTGGCGAGAGCCACCCACTGAAACATCTACATCTACATCTACAAGCCGCCACATAAAGTCAAGTCATATAGACCGATCTTTCTACTACCAATAATCTCCAAATTATTTGAAAAACTTCTTTTGAAAAAACTGAGGCCAATTATCCAGAACAGCACTTCAATCACAGATCATCAGTTTTGGACAAAAACATTCGACAATTGACCAAGTACATCGAATTACTGATATGATAGTGTCACGATAAGCGTAAGAGGGGGGTCTTCGTCTGGACCCTCATACTTATCGAGCTCCAGGGACGTAGCGGCAGGTGGAAGGAAAACTCCGTAGGGATGTGAGCTAATAGCATGTATTCACCAATATATTCTCTTACCAGCATAAAAACAGTAGGACGGGCATGTTTTATTGTTGATTCCTGAAGGGAGTAACGCGTAGCGAAGTAAGTTATAGTGGGCGTGGTTTTAAGGTGAGAGGGCTGCTAGTCTTGCGACTGATACTGCTCGTGGGAACGAAGATCGGAGTAAATCATGTTTCTTCCAACCATTTGAATAGCGTATTGGGCTTCTATATGTACCAAAAACAGTGCTGAGTACCTGGTTGTGCGTCGTTCGTTTGTGGGTTGATTTCCTCGGTGTTGCCTTGATCTGTCATTTGAATAACAATAGAAAAAGCCCTGGAAGAAAAATTGATCTGTTCAGCCTTATTTTCAGATGTTGCACAAGCCTTTGATAAAGTGTGGCATGAAGGACCAATATATAAATTGAACAAAATGTTACTCAGGCAATATGTAAAAGTCGTGTCATCTTATATATCAAATAGGCATTCTCGGATCAAACAAGAAGACGCATACTAAGATCTAAAAAAGATCAATGCCGGAGTACCTCAAGGAGGTGTCCTTGGCCCAATTCTGTACGTGTTATTCACAAGTGATATCCCAAAAGTAAAAAATGCCAAACTTGCTACTTTTGCTGATGCTACTGCAATAATAGCAACAGGAAAAAACCAGACAACAGCTACTCAAATACTACAAGCTGCTAGTGAGACAATAAACGAATTGACCAAAAAATGGAAAATAGGACAGAATGAGCTAAAATCGATCAATGTTAATTTTAGCACCTGGAAATAAATGGTACCATAGTATCACATCAAAATAAAGCAAAGTACCTGGGTATGACGCTCGATAGCAAATAAACATGGAAAGATCACTTGAAGAAGAAAAAAGAGGAACTCAACATTAAGTTTCAACACTACAAATGGCTCAATGGAAAGTATTCCAAATCGTCAACGAACAACAAAATTTTGTTATATAATCAAATCATTAAACCTTCTTGGATGTATGGTATACAGCTTTGGGGGTGCACAAAAGATAGCAATGTTAAGATCATCTAGACCTTTCAAAATAAAATTTTGCGTGCCATGGTCAATGCGCCGTGGTACATCAGGAACTCAGACATCCATAGAGATCAGGGTATCCCAACAGTCATAAATGAGATTCAAAGATTTGCTGAAAAACATGAAACCTGACTTCACATTCACGAAAACATCGAGGTCCTCCAGCTGCTGGATAACCAAAACTTGTGTCAGACTGAAGCGGATCAAGCCATTCGTACTCGTGTAGTGCTACTGTATACGAGCTCAGGAAGGATGCATAGAAACAATGATTCTGACCAATATTTATATTAACAACCAAACCCGTTAAATGTCAAGGGAACTTGACCATTTACCCGACAACCGAACAAAAAATATTAAAAAAATTGATTAAACCAAATTAATCGCAGAAATCACCAATCATTTTGTTATTAATTAATGAGTTCACACTATAACTAGCTATACAGTTGCGTATTGGACCGCATATGTCATGACGTCATAACAAGGAGCGCACATAATATAATACACAATATACACCCTTACAACAATTCCGAAAATTAAATTTGAACAGATTTTGTAAAATCTATGGAAACCAATAATGTAAACTTTATCAAATGCTTTGTTTTATAGCTGAGACCACTAAATGGATGGTAGTAGTTCTCGAATTTCAGTCTCAGTTATCAAGTGAACAATAAAAATATATACCGTAAAATGTTGGCACTTTGACCAATTTTATACTTTGACCCTGTAAAAATCATATTTTAAACTTTGTTAGATTATTATGAAAGCAGCTATATTATGGGTATAGATGTCTTCTTTAGGTTGACCACATCAAAATTGAAAAAAAAAATCATAATTACAAAAAAATTATTGAAAAGTGCCTTTGGTCAAGTTCACCCCATCTGGGGCGAACTTGACCACATGTGCTGTTTGCCTGTTGAACGAGTTTTCTGTGTGGTATGGGTGAAATTGACCAAATAAAACACAGTTCAGTTCATGTTGTAAGTATATTTGACAAAAAAAAGCAAAAAAACACTACAAATCATCAAAATAAAACATTTTTCTTTATAAAAAGTTTAGAGGTAAAGCCAATTGCCTCTAGCTTATTGCAAATTAAACATTGTGAAGTCAATGTTGAATGATAGTTGCCCCCTACGGCAGACTACGGGGTCGCCTAAGATATTTTTAATATTACGCTAAGAAATAACACCCATATGTCTTCGACATTTGGCAAAATAAATCTT
The DNA here is from genome assembly GCA_958502075.1 of Orchestes rusci. NCBI lineage: Eukaryota > Metazoa > Arthropoda > Insecta > Coleoptera > Curculionidae > Orchestes > Orchestes rusci. Next base: position 82,976,940 of record OY293303.1, read on the forward strand.
TTTTTTTTATACCGTTTGACAAATTTCACTGATGCCCCATCACAATTGATTGACGAAATTTGTCCGACAAAATGTTTAATTGTTTTTTTGGTTTGATACGCCATGAACGCCGACTACCCATGAATCATTTTTTATATTCTGATCTGCCTCATCGCATTCTTGTTCAAAGCTGTCTTCAAAAGTAGGTTGATTTTCTTTGTCCATTTCAACTTCTTCATCGGAGCTTGTTTCGTCTTTTCATTGCAGATTTTTCTCTTTGCACACAGGATCCCACTGGTAGTAGGTAGGTTGTGATTGTCTTCATCGTCGATTTTCTCCGTAGTGTCCTCGAAAGCAACTGATCGCCCAGGCACAACATATAATTTTTTCTTTTTTATTGTAGGATCGCGCTTTTCTGGATTACGTTGGTCTTTTAAATAATCAACTATTATTTCTCCGAGCCTCCCGTCTCTCTCATCTCTTTTTTTAGGGATTTTGTCTAGAAGCTTTTGTTTGCACAAAGGATAAATTCCACAGGCATAAAACCAACTCCGTGCGTTTTTGGATGCCTTAGGAGCTAGTTCATCGAAGAGTTTTTATAACATTCGTGGCAATACACTTTTTTCTACTGAAGAAGTTGATGGGTTGCACTTTTTCCAATCATGCAATATATTTTTCCAATAATTCTTCATTGACCCAAAAAAAACATACATCGAGTGGTTGGCACAAGTGAGTGGCATTTGGTGGAAGGCATACGAAGGCAATATCATTTTCTGGAAAGTTGTCATTAAACCGGGATTTTTTTCCTATGCGATCCAGATAAGACAATGCAGTTGAACGTAAATCCAAAGTGTTGAAGGGTAACCTCCATTTTGCACTCGTTATCAGTCCTTCGACGAAGTCATTTTCTTCAGCCGGCGAAAACACAGTTTCGCCCCCGTGTTTCTTAATGTATCGACCATGCATTTTGTTTATAAGTGTCCCTTTAAAAATGTCATATTTTTTCGCAGCCTTGGTTGCACTTATTTTTTCATCTAAGACTTCAATTAAACATTTTTTCAAAGTTTCCTCATCATACTCCTTGTATCGATTTGCACCCAATTTACGCTTATACACTCGCGGCATTTTGAAAACAGTCGATTTTCACATAAAATATAAACATTCACGCCTCAACACTCGCCCAATTCCCAACACGATAAAAAGCCGACTGAAAACCCCACGACATATTATGATCTATTTATAACAAACAAGAATGTACGAGTCGGTCAACTTCAACCTTGCGGTCAAATTCACCCCAAAATACCAATAAAAATGCAGGCAGTGACTAAAAACCAATTTTTAGCTTCATTATCAGCTTTTTTTTCTTCAAGATGACTAATACTTCATTGTTATATAATAAAATATTGAAATACGAATATGATAACACGAATTAAGTTTTTTTTGATTTTCCAGATTTGAAATTTTGACGACATATTTCAAACTCATATTTCCTTGACTATATTGATGGATTATGAATATTTAAAAAAAAAAATTGATTTGAAGATTAATTGACAGATATCCATAATTGTTAATCATTAACAATACATCAAAAAAACATACAGGGTGACTTCAGTATACCACAGTGAATCTTTTTTTATGATTGTAGTAAGTGCGCAGATGGTCAGAATTATTGTTACGTCAGTCAACACGTGCGAGAACAATCCAGAGTCCCGACTTCGAGATTCCAATTTGTCCAGTCCAAAAGGAATAAACCATTCCAGTCCACAAATAATGCCAAATAACCAAATCAAATCGGTATAAAAAAAAAACTCTAAAAAGGTATTTCAAAAAAAAAAAAAAATGTTCATGATCACATGACCAAAAGATTACAAAAAAAAAACAAGATTATCTTACCTCACACTGAGGGTTTTGATTGAAAAGTTTTCCAGGAATGCGGGAAGCCACGTGGCCAGCACAATTTCTTCACGAGATTTTAATCCCCTTTTGGGTGCGAAAGTCCCTCAACAATGTCCAACAATGTGCCAATCAACAGGGACGTCGATTCGCCTACAATTGCAACTTTTCCAATCCTCGTGAACCTCGATTGAGAACCAGTCAAACTGTGGTAATGTATTGGGGCTGCAGTTTCTCGTGAGAACTAAAATTGCTGCTAAAGCAACGCTTCTAAACCTTTCCACGTTCTGTTCAAAAATGGACGATTAAAGAAAATTGGAAGAGAGGAATCGACAAGGATTCACGTAGTGCATCAAGAAATCTCCTCTATCCTTTACCAACCGGTACACCTCCTATTCATAAAAAGTTATGAGTTTCCAAGTACTGCAGCAGGTTGCGCTCACAGTACTGAAGCATACTGCCTAGAAATGTGGTTCTGCTCCGAACTACTCGCAACCGTGAGAATCGTGTTTTCTTTAGAACGGCTGAACGATTGATCTCAGAGTAAGAAAATCCACATGAATCGGAGAACTGAAAAGAACTCTCATCCTCACGTATCCAACGGAGAATGAGATCAAACATTCCTTGCTAATTAGCCCCATTTAAACATCAGCCCAGTATGACGTCAGTCATGGAAAATGGTAGTGGCAACACTGTACTGCAGAATCGAGCACCAGCTGGGTGACCATAACCTCAATGTTTTGTTCAGAAAATCAAACAGAAACCTCAGGTTTAGGGCTCCAGAAAACCCAACAGAAATCAACTATCGGTTTTCCAGGACAATGAAAATCCAAGTGTAGCCTGCTATGGCAAAATTATGTATTCGCAAAAAAGGCCAATTTCTACTTTTTACGATGGCCTACCATACCATTAAAAGATCTATCGATAGCTCTAACTGCCACAGCAATATCTTTTGTGGTTCCTGAACTACATCCTTGGCATAACAGTGTATTATCACATACCTATTGAGATAATTTACAATGGTAAAACAAGGTATGTGACATATTTTACCCCTGTTTTACCATTGGAGAGAACATGTTTGGTGATATGTAAGTCAAACGCGTATTTTAATAGGGGTTGTAATAAACTGAACAGTATTAAATTCATTATGTACAGTATAATATCACAAGCAGTCGGTATAATATTGTAGAAGACTCAGTATTTCTGTTAAAAATGATAAGTAAAAATGGAATTTTTGAGCAGTAAAAGTACTATTTGGCCTGTATTTCTATGTTCACTATTGTGATTCTCATGGTCAGTAAAAATTTATGAAATGTCAGTATGACTTGGCTGGTGATAATTCCACAAATGTACAGTGAGAAATAATAAATGGCCAGTATGCGATAGTCAGTAATAATTTTAACTAACTCAAACTAACCCAAACTTGATACACATAATACCAATACAGAACACGTCAATTATAATATACAATATGTTAAAGTGTAGAACCCGGGGTACAACAAACCTGTAACTCTAGCTAAAGTTGGGTGGAATTCACCTCTTCCTATGTTGAGATTTCCTCCAAGGGTAACCAAGTATACCGCATGGATATCCAAATGTCCAAAATTATGAAGATCGCCACCAAGTTTTAATTTATCAACAGGGAAGCCATACGTTTTACCTAGGCCAAGCTAAATAAAACTTGGAAAAAAAACAAGAATCCAGTCCCAATCGTGGTATAGTCAAACAACAAATTGAGGCAATACAAAATTCTATTCAGCGACGAAGAAGTATTCTGTGAGCTCCTTCAAAGTCACAATCGGTAAAGTTCGTCAATAGAACCAAAAAAAAATTGAAATCGACTCAGACTGCCAAATGAGTGAGAATGTCTACGTAATTTACTTAAGTAAATTGCACAATAATAAATATTCTTAACTGTTTACTATTTAATTGAAATCAAAAATTAACCCCTTTTTTTTTAAAACACTGAAGCTGAATACGTACAACCGATTTAGCAGCTGAGAAAAAAAAGTACTAAATAATATTTCCTAAGTACCTTATAACCTTCACAGCGTTAACCAAAATGATATACCTAATCAGATCTGTAGCGCTACGTAGCCGGCCGCGTTTCACTTTACAGGAGATCCTGTGTAGTTATAAAATTTTACAAAATAATGATTCTTTTTTTTATAATGACCGCCAAAATATATATACCAAAAGTGGTATGCGCACAAATTTATAATAATATTGGTCACCAATATAAAATCCAGCTATGTCGGTCACTGCAGGGTCACAGGTTGGAAGGCTGCTAGATCGATTCACTCAGCGTACAAAACAACTCCATATTTGTCTGAAGCGGTGGCTTTTATTACTGATGTCCCATCTTCCATGTTGCAAAAATGTCCAACATTCCAGATTACGTTAGCTTAATTTCTCAAGTCAATATGGCGACATCAATACGTCATAGCCCAAAATGTAGCATTCAGCATTCAGCATTTAAAACCCGTACAATATAAGAAAAGCCCTAAGAAGAAAAACGTCTAAGTTTCAAAACTTGTTTCGTTTTAAAACCTTGAGACCCACTTTAAAAAACCCCAATAAAAATGTGAAAGTCACTCTTACCTCATGGCACATCATGAGAGCTCATCAACTTCAAACCAAGACGTCAGTACTTGTTAACAGGAAAAACTGATCTAATGATCTAATGAAAAAAAAAAATGACGAAATCAAACCTCAATTCATTGATAGAATGAAAAACTCGACTTACCTATCGACAACGTTCCCATAAAAAAAAATGCAAATGGCACTGACAAGACGGTACGATCTTCGTGTACAATGGAAGTTTTTAACTTTAAATCGTAATGGCGTGAAATGGGTACGAAAAACCGTTCGTAGTATAAATAGGTTGGAAAAATTAATATAGGTACTCAATTTCAGTCAAATATTTCTTAAAAAAATCTGAGTTGCAGTCCGTACTCACGTCTTTATCATGGCATTTGCAAAGCAGATTATGCAACTGTATTAACTCTCATTATGCAACAGAAATTAAAATCACTATTCATTAATTTTTTTTAAGACTATTCAATATTCATTAATAGATGTATTATACATCCACTTTCTATCGGCTAATGTAACTCGTTACTCATACCAGTGAATTTTTTTTCATTACTCAATTATTTTTAACCATTGAAATGATCTAATCTCATTAAAGAAAATGCTCTCCAAAAATCACCATCAAAAGGTCCAAATGAGCATTTCCCACACAAGTATCCCAGCACCAATAATCACCCCTAAGGTAGGTTTCCTCAAGAAACACTTGGTTAAAAACCGGTCACTTTCATTCGATCTGAGAGTCAGATTCAGAAGAGGAGAGAAATGACTGCCAAAAGCCTATCCTGCTCGAAATCAACAAATACCAACCAAAAATCCATCCAGTTGCAAAACTAATATTCAAATAACCCATAGTTAAAAACAACATTTTATTTTTAACGGCTGGCACCAGCTGAACAAAACGAACGTATTCACTTCTTTGGTCATGGAAAAAGATGGAAAATCTAAAAGTCTGTAAGTGCGACAAAACTATCATATATCGTTCCTCCAACCTACATTACAATACCCTCGACATCTCAAGTATGGATTGGCCTGATTTGACAAGTTATCGGTTGGGAACCTTCAATCTGTCAGTCAACTAGTGATGGCGAATTTCCGCTTCATTCCCAAGTAAACAAAGTTTTCGAAAACAACAAAACGTTGATGTTGTTTGTGCTGTTATGAAGTTGAAGAAAAGTTTTACAGGAATACCAGACTGCCGAGTGTAATTGTTGTGAACCGAACCAAGAAAATCGCATACTTTTCGGAAGAACGATGACAAATCTAAGTCGATGAAAATTCAAGAAAAAACGATGAAAGTATGATTTATTTTCCCAAACCAAAAAGTGAGTTCTAATATTGAACTGATTGCCAAGCAAGGTATAGAATAACTGATGTTGTTGTCCAGTCTTTACGTGAAATTCCGTAAAACGAATATGAATGAATTATTTCCAAAATCCGACCATAACAAATAATGATTGTAATGTTAACCTAGTGCTAACCAACGAGCCGCTGCATATTTTTCATCAATTTCTATTACCAACACAAACTAACCCTAACTAACCCAAACTAAATCCACCTCTCAAAGGAACCTATCTGACTACTTCATCATGACATAAAGGAGTGTTTTCTCTTTACTAAGTTGTGTTTCGTTCCGTTGTAAAAATGTTTGTATTTATACGAAATAAAATATATGACCAACCATTCATTATTTCACTGTCGCTTTATTAATTTTATGGACTGTCCATTATTTTCACCAGGCATTTACCAATTTATTTGATCGTTTTTTATGATACTGACTCTTGATTATTTATATCTACCATTTATTATTTTCACTGACCACTTCTTTATGTTACTGACCCTTCATTATTTTTACTGACCATTTCTTTATATTACTAACCGTAAATTATTTCAACCGACCATTTATTATTATACTGACCATTCATTATTTTTACTGGCTACTTCTTTATGTTACTGACCCTTCATTATTTCAACCGACCATTTATTATCATACTGACCAAGGGAAATAAAATAATGCCAAAGAGTACTGTCCATAAGATTAAAATACTGACCATTTAATTTGTTGCCTTTTAATAGTACATCGTTTTACCTCAGTATGGCCTTTGATTTTCCAGAATGTGGATGTGCTTTCTTGTGTGTCCCTTATTTTTTGCCATCAAATCATGTCATCAAGATCTTGAAGAATGAAAAAAAGGATATTGTAGAGCTATTGGTACCGAAAATGAAATCTTCCATGCGAGCCTTTTGGGTAAATTTACCCGAAAATCCCAATGTGCCGGACATATTGGATGAAGTAATTTAGATTTATTAGCCAAGTACATATATATTTTTTTTAAGCAAAGTGATTCTTACCTTATTTTGCTAGCCATTCAGTCTTGCAGATCATTTAGTTTAAGCGAGAGTTTAAGTTAATGTGATTTTTTTACTAGAAGGTATTCGCAATACATTATTCATTATAGTACCAGCCATATTATTGAGTTTTAATCACTTTGACAGAAAAGTGTATCATAAAATACCCTGATTTGCCAAAGTTTTATTATTTTGTTAAAATGAATATTTACCATGGCAAAACAATCTATTCAATCTATTTTAAAACTTTATAGCAGTAAAGGGAATTTATTTTATTCCAAAAATAGATACCATCACCCAAAATATGCAGTTCAAACTTCAACCAATCAAATTTTGCCATAGCAGGGTACAAGTACTGCTGTATTAGTTTGGCCAAAAAAAATGGCAAGGAAAAGTGTCAGGATTTATGATAATAACGATGGTATGCTCATGATTATTACAATCTCATTATCCATTTTCAGGACCTCAAACGCCCCAAATGTTGAGACGATTAACCGCCAAGGTTAATCGCAGTCAGTCGTAGGTTTTAGGTCTTTTGCATGCCAGGTTGCAGTCAAGAATTTACCGGAAGGATCCTGCAACTCATACGTCCAAGGTGAGGTTTTTCTTCGGATTATATATGGTCCAACATATTTGGGAGCTAATTTATATGTGAAGTACTTGGCAGCATCAGATAGAACAAAATTTTTCTTCCAAACTCTTTGTCCTGTAGATTACTCTCCAGGTCTTTTGCGGAGGTTATATCTATCAACATTTCTGCGGCTTGCAATCTCCAATCTTTGTTTTATGTCTGCAAATAATAAACGGAAACCTTCGTTTCTGCTATCTCCTGCGGTTTGTAATCCATGTCCAGTACCACCCACTAAATCCTTATTCGCATAGCCGTTTCCACTCAAACACATATTTCTACCAAAATTAACAAAAAAGGGTGGACTCTGGTTGTTTCTTGAACGGCTGTACGGCATTGCACAGGCAAGCTTCTGAATCTGTTCATCCCATCTCCTATGGTTATCATTCACGTACATCGCCAGCATCGTTTTTAAGGTCCGGTTCTGAAGCTCTGTAGGATTGGCACGTGGATGATAGTTTGAGTTGTATTGAATTTTGCAATTATAGGTTTTCGCCAGCTTTTTGAACTCCTGACTCCGGTATTGAGGGCCATTGTCACAAAGAATAGTTTTCGGTACACCAAACAGAAGAAAGACTTGCTCTTCAATTCTGCTGACAATCTGCTTAGTTTTTTGTGGAACGAAGAGGAAAAATCAATAAAAATTTACTGAGATAGTCCGTCACTACCAATATCGCTGTGTTTCCTTTATAAGATCTCGGCAGATGACCCAATAAATCCGTAGATACAACTTTCCATGGTCGACTAGGTTTGCTGTGGAAAACCTTTTGGTGTCTGATTCCTCGAGGATCACACTTATGAGCTGTGACCTGATGTCGGCTGGTCGTGCGCTTCTCCAATTGCTCTCGGTCTATCTTCCTTGGGTAAAAGTAACTTCCAATTTTCATCTGGTGATTGCAGTCCAAAATTTTCACATTTCACATACTTGAGAAGTTTTTCGCCATTACAGCGCCAATTTAAAAATTTCAATGGATTATTCCTCACTTTCTCAAACAGTGACCTATACCAACGATCCTTCACTGATTCGCAAACTTCGTCCGAAACGTCCACTAAATCCAAAATTGGCACTGCTCTAGAAAGCATATCGGGCACAACCAAGTCTTTACCCCTATGATGAATAATTTTGAAGTCATATTGTTGCAGTTTCACAGCCCATCTGGCTAATCTTTCACTAGGGTCCTTCAAACTATGTAACCATTTCAAGCTGTAATGGTCCATGATGACCGTAAATGATATACCTTCGATGTAGGGGAGGAGCTTTTCTATGGCCCATAACTCCGCTAAACATTCTTTTTCCGTCATTGTATAGTTCCGTTCTTGTCTGCTGAGAGATCGGCTGAGGTAGCAAATAACTTGTTCATCATTTTCGAAGGGTTGAGTTAAAACGGCTCCAATGCGTCGGTTATGACAAACTCCTTGGAATAGTCAGGGCAACTTAGGCTTGGAGCTTGGACCAGTCGTTCCTTGATTTGTGTGAATGCCTTCTCACATTCTTTGTTCCATACAAACTTCTGATTTTTCTTCGTCAAAGCAATGCTTGGAGTACTGATTACTGATTACTGAAGTACAGGCGCTACGAGTTTCGGGCTGTTGGCCCCGACACCGCAGCCTCTAGTTGGGCTTATTGTATCTTCTCTGTGCCTGTCTCTCAGTCGAAGAGCTCCATTGCCCGAATAAGGTTTATGACTCGTTCTACTGTTTCCCTGTCCGTCCTTCGAGGAGTGGTTGTGAATTCCCCATTATCTCTTCTCCAGTACGCCAGCGCTTCACATTCGAATACAATGTGGGAGGCTGTTTCCTCCTCCTCGTTGCACAGCCTACATATGGGTTCCTCATTGAAAAGACCCATGATATGCATGTGTTTCCTTAGAGTGCAGTGTCCAGTTAATATACCTGTTACTTTCCTAAGCTGATTCCTGCAGTAGGCTTCCAGTTGCAGTAGGCTTCCAGAAAATGATGATTCGATCTCGTCTGCCATCATTAATTTACTGTGTTTCAGACCTGGTGATTGGCACCATCTAGCTTTCTGTTGTTTTTTGGACCAACAGTTCAGCCAACCTCTCACAGAGGATTTTGTAATACCAATAGCAGGTTCTGGACCCAGAAGTGGTGTGTTTGCAGCTTTGCGTGCTAGTAGATCCGCTCGCTCGTTCCCAGCTATCCCTGTGTGTCCTGGTATCCATCCAAGAGTAACATCGTTAGATACTCCCAGTGTGACAAGGTTTTGCTGACAATCCATGACTTGTTTGGATTTGGTTTCCCGACAGGAGATGGTTTTGATTGCGGCTTGGCTGTCACTAAGGATAAGGATTTTCCTTCCTCTGTAGCCTCTCCTGAGATTTTCTTGCACGCATACGTTTATTGCATGTACTTCTGCCTGGAAAACTGTAGCGTACATCCCGAGTGGTTCACATGTTTCCCACTTTGGATTTTCACCTACGATTCCGGCACCAGTTCCCCGGCTTGTTTTGGAGCCGTCTGTGTACCATATTGCCCCATTAGCCATCCGGAGTTGTTTCACCGTTTCCTCTTCCTATATTAGCTTGGTCTTAGGAGACGTGCTAAAGTTGATATTTTTCAACATGATATCACTCCTCATTGTTACTAAGTGGTTCGTGACTGTGCTGGTTATCTTAGTGTGTCCTTGGGAGTTTGAGTGGCTCCAGTTACCGGTGTTGCTAAGTCTATATGCTCCCATCCTTGCTTCCATTTTGATATAGATATCTAAAGGAGGTAGGTTAAGCATGGCCTCCATGGCAAGTGTTGGAGTGGTTTTCATGGCTCCCGTTACACAGAGACATGCTAACCTCTGAACTTTTGCAAGTTCCGTGGCTGCTTGTCGCTGCTCGATTTTCGGCCACCAGACAACAGAGCTATAAGCAAGGGTGGGTCTTACCACGGTACAGTAGAGCCAGTGTACCATGCGCGGATTTATGCCCCAATTCTTTCCTATCGCTCTTTTTGTTGCCATTATTGTGGCTTTACCTCGATTCACTATTTTCTGTAGGTGTGAATTCCATGTGAGTTTGTCATCCAGGATGATGCCTAGGTATTTGACTTCTCTTAGCACCTGCAGTTCTTGTCCAAAGAACATGGGTTTGAATAATTCCGCTGTCTTCCTCTTTCTCGTAAAGCTGACCAGGGAGGTTTTCTCAGGATTGACCTTCAGGTTCACCTTCCTGCACCAATCTTCTACGATTGTCAGAGCTGTCTGCATCAGTTCTGATATTGTCTTGGTGTGTTTGCCAGTGATAAGTATTGCTACGTCATCGGCATAGCCTTGGGCGTAGAAACCTTTGCTGTTTAACTCTACCAGTAGTTCATCTGCGACTAGGTTCCAGAGGAGAGGGGACAAGACTCCACCCTGGGGGCAGCCTTTAGCTGCCTCTATAGTTACAGTTTTGTCAAGCATAGTTGCTTGAATTCTCCTACCTTTCAGCATGTTTCTTATCCACCTACAAACTGTGTCTTTAATTCCACGCCGATTGATTGCGGTGGTCATTGAATCGAAGGAGGTGTGATCAAATGCTCCTTCTATATCAAGGAATGCAGCTAGGGCAACTCCTTGGTTGTTCAGTGGTTGCTCTATTTTATGAACAAGTTCATGCAGAGCAGTTTCACATGATCTGCCAGGTTGATAGGCGTTTTGGTTTTTGTGTAGTGGCCTCTCTATTAGGGAGGTCTCCCTGATGTGCCTTCCAATCACTTTCTCCATCGTTTTGAGTAGAAACGACGAGAGATTTATTGGTCTGAATGCCTTGGGCTAAGAGCTATCTTTCCCGGGTTTCGGTATAAAGACCACTCGCGAGAGTTTCCATATCATGGGTATGTGTCCCGTTGCCAGGCTTGCTCTGAATAGTTGGCAAAGCATCGATATGAGTTGGGCTTCGCCCTGCTGCAGGTGTGCCGGTATTATCCCATCGCATCCAGGTGCTTTGTATGGTTCGAATGAGTTTATGGCCCATTCGATTCTATTTGGTGTCACAATCTGTCGGGCTATGACCCAATCATCTCTTGATCCTCTCATCCGGAGGATCTCAGGAGATAGGGAGTTGACTCCCTGTTGCGAGTTGATTATGGTCGAGTCTGGAAAGTGTGCCCTGAGTAGTGTCTCAATGGTTTCTTCGCCATGTTTCGTGTATTCCCCATTTGGTTTCTTTAGTGTTCCCATTGGTGGAAGGGGGTCTTTAGCTAGGATTCTCTGAAGGCGTGCGCCTTCCGAGGTTTTTTCGACCTCAGTGCAAAACTTCCTCCAGGAGTTCCTCTTAGCTTCCCTTACTTCTTTGTTGTATTTCGTCAGAGTATGGTGGTATTCATCCCATTCACCGGTTTTCTTGGCCACATTGAAGAGTCTGCGTGTTTCCCCCTTCATCTTGTCAAGTTTCTCGTTCCACCAGGTTGTGTCCTTGCATGAAGAACGCCGGATTAGCGGACAGCTTTGATGGTATGAGTAAATTATAGCGTTTTGTAGTTGTTCTGCTACCACCTCAACATCAAATCTGTTACGCATACGTTCCTTGATCCCTTGATGCTTGGAGTAAGAATTGTCGAAAACTCTGGGACGAACCTCTTATACCAGGAAAAACTCCCAACAATCCTACGGACTCCTTGAACGGTCTTTGGTCTTGGCAATTCCAGCATTGATTTAATTTTGTCTGGGTCAACTCTCAGTCCACGGCTATCAACTTCATATTCAAGATATTTCATTCCGGGTCTGCAGAACTGGTATTTGTCACAACTGACCGTTATATTAGCTTCCTTCAACCGCCTGAACATTTCTTCCTATATTTTAAGGTGCTCTTCAAAATCCTGAAACATTATGACAACGTCACTCAGATAGACAAAAACATGAGGTTGCAGATCCGGACCAAGTATTTCATCGATAAGTCTCTGCCATGTTGCTGGTGCATTATGAAGACCAAAAGGCATCCTTCTAAATTGAAAGAGACCTTTCCTGCACGTGAGACTTGCCAGTATGCGCTTCTGATATCCAAACTGGAGAGGTATTTGGCATCACGAAGTTTATCCAGAGTTTTTAAAACCAACGGTGATTGATAGCTGTCTCGTTCTGTTACTGAGTTCAGTCTTCGATAATCGACACAAAATCTATATTTATCAGTGTTCTTCTTTCGCATCATCACTACTGGTGAGGCCCAAGGACTCGAACTCGGTTCAACAACTCCCATATTTATCATTTCTTCTATCTCTGTATCCATCTTCTGCTGTATAACTGGGGAAACTCTATATGGTCGTTGTCGAATAGGTGGAGAATTAGTCGTAATTTTATGTTCAGAGAGGTCAGTAAAGCTCAAATTAGTTCCAATTTTTTCCTTCCATGAATCCACTATTCCAAACAATCGTTCCTCTTCATAAGGTGTCAATATAGTCACTTGGTCAAAAATGCTGTCAATTTGTACGTGATTACTAGAAAAATGCTATTCGTTATGTCTCAAATCTGGTACAATTCCCATTCTCACCCAAAAATCATATCCCTTGTCCATTTGCGACAGTACACGTAGTAGCCTTTGATCTATCAATTCGGGGGCTCAAACTTTTCAACATTTCATATCCCTCACGTCCCAAGAATGTTCTGGAAGAGCCTGAGTCCAGTAAACCCAGAAGAGTATGGCCAAAAACATCAATTGTCAGATATGGTCGTTCGTCATTTTCGGCATGGTTCAAGATAAAATCCAATATTGGTGATACAGTTGGAGCAGGAAGCAGTCTCCTCTAAGAGAGACGTCGTCCGTTTCCCTGATTGCAGCTTGAGCAGTTCCGTTTCGTGACACTTTCCTTTCTACATCCATGACACACCAACTTCTTAGTCTTAGCACATCCAATCGCACGATGACCTGGCTTATTGCAATTGTAACATATGATCTCCTCTCTCTGGCTTGCGTCACCTCTTACATACTTTCTGATGCCAACTCTATGCTCATTCGACGTTTCGACTCTATCCAATGTCGCATGGCAAGGTGTTAAAAGATCCTCCGTGTCTTCGAGTCGAATGTTAGCCAAATCCGGTTCTAATGTTGGTCCTTTACGTGGGGGTGGAGCATACTCTACCTGCATTCTGGTTTCTATCCGTTTACAAAGTGCTTTCAGTTCTGCGATACTGTTGATTTCCATTGCTCCTATCTGGTTTTGGTGGACTGGTGAGATGTTACGAAGCAAAATGGTCAGACGAGCTTCTTCAGATATGGGGCATTCCAAACGTTGGAAGTATTTAGACATAACAGCCAAATATGTCCCGATAGTTTCATCCGGTCCTTGAGATCTTCTTTTTATTTCCTCTAACAATTTCTCGCTGTAGAAAGCTGGTTGATATTCCTCCCTGAATTTTTGAACGAGCTCATCCCAGGTACATACCTCCGATCTACAATCCAGATAAAATTCGTACGCTCTGCCTTCAAAAATATCGATCCCCGAATTGAGCAGGATCCGCTTGCTGTCATTTCTAGCTGTTCTGAGCTGGTCGATTCTTTCGAAAAAAGCTGTCACCGACATCCCTCTTCTATCACCTGAGAATTTGATGTTCCATTTATGGGGTAATATAGGTTTGATCCCTGAGTTTGAAAAATCTGGGTCATTTTGAGCTGGCATTGTGCTGACAGGGGTGGAACATGGTGCTGGATGAGTATTTTGTTGAAGTAGACTTCCTTCCAGGGCAAATTATCTGGAGGTGGACTGAGAGACGTGCTCACTTTCTTCTGCAGCTGATCCATAAGAGTCAACGCTTGGGCAATAAAATTCGATTTGCTCTAAACCTTATCGTCATCATCCCCATTCATATTTTCGATCCGTCCAATAAGGTGCTTTAGCTTTGTCTGTAGCTTAAGAAATGTACCAGTCTTGTGGGATTCACAAAAATCGTTAACAGAACAGAAGATTTGATTTCTCCAAGTTTAGTCGTCACTAGACAGGAGTCTTTGTCGAAAGAAAATGGAATGACTCCTGATTTTTCCATATTCCTAGCTATGAAAAGCCGAGCACGCATCTCCTCTACAGTTCCAACACCTATCCCTCTTCATTCGAGTTCGTAAGTCAGCTCATCCTTATTAAGGCGATTAATCTCAACCTTCCTGAACATATTCAACTATTTAAACCGATAACAATTAAAAAAAAAAACAGACACCGCACTGCACCGATATGAAAATGCACAACAAAAAAAAACAGAAGAGTCACTAATTATTTCTAAATGCTCAAACCAACATTGAAGACACCTCACTCATCAAAATTATTTTTTAAATCCGTTCAACATATTTTTTTTTTCTTTCCGATATTGGTGCAATCCATGGATGGCGAATGCGAATGATTATGATTTTCACCTGTTTCTGATTGCGCCGACATCTTTCGTTTTTAAGCTTAAATAGTACCTAAGTGGTGAGGTACGACTAGAATAAGAGCATCTTTTATTTTTCGGTGTATTATTGTCGGTAGATGACACTAGGCATTTCACTTTGTATAATTTATTGTTATAAAATACAAAATTGCATTCCTCTCGGACTCCATCAGTTACAGTCAAATAACTGAGGATGATGTTCCATCAAAAAAATGTTTGTCAATAGTCTAAGTTTTAGTATGTTATGTCATGCTACATCTATGTGTTACCCTGGGGTATGTCCTGTTCATTCATGTTCTGACAACTCTCGTTTATGTATAACAATGTAAGTACCTATTTTAATGATTTTGTATGTTTTCATGTATCGCCATTTTGTTTCTTTTGTCCACGCACTGTTTTCCTTTCATGTATTTTCTACACCTTTTCGGTTGTTTTGGCCTTTGAAGCCTGATGATGCAGTGTCATGCTGCGAAACCGGTAGCTCAATTTAATCAATAAAAAGAAGTTTTTTGGGAAAACCAAGACTTTCAAACCCCCTCCCCTTTTTACGACCGAATCCCAAAAATGGACAGAAAACTCCATGACTTTCTATCTTACTAAGATATATAGTATGCACTCGAATATCATCAGAATATATCTCTCGTCTACAACCCAAATATGCACAACGAAAGCGTACGCGAAGCAAAAATGAAAAAGTTTCAAATTAGGAAATCAATGAGCAATACCACCACTATATTTTAAGGGGTACATGAAAAAAAAATTATGCATCAAACCGACTTAGTTGCTCTTTCAACAGGAAAAGGGGGCCCCACGTTGAGCGCCAAATAAATGTGACGTTATTTCACCTACTACTCAAACTCAATGTTCTACGTTATGGTTTTAGAGGACGCCGGCCAGCCTTTACACAGTGGAGGTGGGCTGAGTGAGGAAGATCTTGAAATAATGGAAGGGGCACCACGTAGTTACTCCGCTAAAACCAACTTCTTCTACAATGTTCTTTGTCCTTTGAGCCCTGGTACCAACCATGAATCATCAGGATATATTCACCTGATGAGTTTAGCAACAGGTCAGGAAAGATGCATAGAAACAATGATTCTGACCAATATTTATATCAACAACCAAACCCGTTGAATGTCAATGGAACTGGACCGTTCACCCCACAACCGAACAAAAAATATAAAAAAAATGATTAAATTGTAACGCAATCCTTTAAGAACCTTGGTCACCAGGAAGAATGACAGTGACAAAAAAGTCATCAGTTCTATTAAAAAGTCGAAGGTTTCTCCATTTTTATATCATTATTCTTAAATTATTCATTCTAAAATATTTTGTGTTGTGTGTAGTTGAATATTGGTTTCCACCATTGTTCTGCTATACATTTGGCGCCCAACGAGAAAGCCTGGAATTTCGAGTGAAGTGAACCCCATAGACAGAATAACTGAAGACTTTTATAGTGTTATGTGAACTGTTTGGCTGCATTGTTACATGTAAGTGTTCATTCCAATCTATTGTTTCCACAATTTGCTGAATTTCTTGCAACACGACATATGTCAATGTGACATCAAAACCAAGCTTCAAGTTCACCACTGCAGAATTGTGTAGTCAACGTCAACAGTTTCCTGTACCGACATTACAGTCACCTGTGTGTCCAACGTTGACCAACAGATTTTTCTGTTGATGCCATATAATCTTCGATCTTCCCAAAGAAATCTAGATAAAATGGGTGACCCCGTTGTTTTGACGAATGAACAGTTACAAACGTTACTTTCTGGCATGGGGGATATGTTCCAGAATACACCTCAACCTAATTTGGCTCAAAGTACTGCTGCCAATTTTTCCAAATGCCGCTAGAGATTTTCTGGAAAGCCAGACGAAGATGCAGAAGCTTTCATAGATGCTATCACCATCTACAAAGACTGTTTGAACATCAGTGATGTGAATGCTGTTAAAGGTTTACCTATGCTATTGGATGGCCCAGCTGCAGTATGCTGGCAAGGTACCAAGACACAAAACATTTTATGGCCTAAAGTTTTGAATGCCCTTCGTCATGCTTTTGGTTTTAACAAACCAGCACATCAGATCTATAGACAATTGTTTTCTCGAGAACAAGGCCCTAACGAACCGACAGATCTTTTTGTAAATCAAGCCCGTGCATTGCTTTCAAAGTTATCTAAACTACGCCTTTGCCAGAGGAGCACAAGTTGGAAATGGTTTATGGACTGCTTCACCATGGAATCAGAGAAAAACTTCCTCGGCATAGTTTTGAAGACTTCACGGAAATGATCAATAAATGTAGAGCAATCGAAGCCAACCTTGCTGAATGCAACGTGAAGACGTCTTTCTCATCTGATGCTTAGAAACCCAAGGACCGATGCTCGTTTTGTAAAGCATATGGACATGTTCAAGCTGTTTGTGAAAAATTCAAAGCCAAGTCCGTTGAGAAAACCCCATCCGCTTCTTCTGCTCAAACAGGACGATCTACTAATCAGTCATCCACAGTTGTAACGTGTTTCGGTTGCGGTAATCCTGGATATATTCGTTCCAATTGTCCTTGATGTAAATATACACTCCCAACCACCGTTTCAAGTGTTGAAATGCTTACTGCTAATCCCAGTGATTTGTCCAGTTCACTGACTCTTTTAGACTGTCAATCTTCAAGACCAATGATACCCCTCACCATTGAAGATAAATCAGGATATGCTTTTGTGGATTCCGGAGCAAGATGCAGTATTGCAGGTTCCAAGTTGTTAAATTACTTAGATGCCATTCACCATCCATTCAGTACTACGTCAATTAAACTAGTATTTGCTGATGGTATACCCCGAGAAGTTGAAGCAAAGATATTTGAGTGTTCCATTGAGGTTATGAACAGACAAAGGAAGCTGAATATGATTGCTATTCCAGCCTACAAAGATAGCAAGACCCCCACTTGGTGTCGATTTTATATCACAATTTGACATTGTTCTGAATATACCCAAGAAGACATACTATTTCAATGACAACCCATCTGTTTTATTGCCACTCCAGGATGAAGTTATTGATTCCAATGCTGTTTTGTACATTACACCTGATGAAAGAGATCAATGTCGAACGATGCAAGATACATTGCTGCCGGCTTTGCCAAATGATCAAGAACGGACATTACAAATGATACTCGATGAAAACAATGATTTTTTCGAGAAAGATACAGAAGCTACTTCGTATGCGGAGCATACAATTACCCTTACTGATGACGTTTCCATTGCGATGCCTCCATATCGATTATCTCCTGCAAAGAAGGACATTTTGCGTCAAGAACTTGAAAAACTTCTTGCCACAGATATTATCGAAGAGTGTGAGTCGCCGTACGCATTTCCAGTCGTTCTCGTGCCAAAGAAAGATGGAACTTCACGTCTTTGTGTCGATTATCGTCGACTGAATGCTGTCACGAAGAATGTTCAATACCCGTTGCCTCGGATAGATGACCTTATTCATTCGACTGGAAAAGCAAATTACATAACCACCTTGGATCTGAAAAGTGGTTATCATCAAGTACCTGTTAGAGAAGAAGATCGTGATAAGACAGCCTTTATCACTCCATTTGGACTTTATCGATACAAGACGATGCCTTTTGGTCTTTCCACTGCCCCAGCAACGTTCCAATGGTTGATCAACCGTTTTGCTCACGTTTGCCCCACATCCAAATGTTAGGATATCTTGATGATCTGATCATTTTATCTACTACTTTTGAGCAACACATCAAAGACCTTACCGATGTTTTCAACCGTCTACGTTTATACAAGTTGAAGATAAACAAGAAGAAATGCACCTTCTGCAGTTCAGAAGTGAAATATCTTGGTCATATTATAGGACGAGATGGTATCAAAGCCGATCCCGACAAGGTTGCCGCTATTACCAATCTTGTTGAACCGAAGAATCCCAAACAAGTTGTCAGTTTTCTTCAAACATGTTCTTGGTTTCGCAGATTTATTCCAAATTTTGCCAACGTCTCCAGACCACTCAGCGATTTGACAAGGAAAAATGCTTCATGGTCGTCGGGTCCAACACATCAAAAGTCTTTCGAAAAAACTCAAACTTCTTTTGACAACGTCGCCGATTCTCAGACAAGCTGATCCTTCCTTGCCGTATACAATCAAGACTGATGCCAGTGCTTATGCTATAGGTGCATGTTTGCTGCAGGGGGCGGGAACAGATGAAAGACCAGTGTAGTATGCCAACCGTTTACTCACGTCTGCTGAGAAGAACTACAGTTGCACTGATCGAGAAGCCCTCGCACTTGTCTATGCAGTTAACAAGTTTCGTGGTTATATAGAAGGTTCGCCAGTTCACGTCAAAAGTGATCATCAACCACTTCGATGGCTTATGTCGTTAAGGTCACCGACTGGAAGATTGGCCCGGTGGGCACTTCAACTGCAAGCTTTTGATCTGAAAATCGACTACATTCCAGGGCGAACAAATATTGTCGCAGACACATTATCAAGACCACCCATTGACTCTGATGACAATGATCAATCCATAATAGCTGTAGATACAGTTACCATTTTGTTGCCTCACAAGTCAGTTGCAGAAACCAGAGCTCAGCAATTAGATGATCCATATATACGAAACATTATCGAATCTTTCGAAAATGCGGAATCTGATGTTGTAGACTTTGCTAGATGGACAGATCGAGGTTATGTTATGGTTGAAGGGGTTTTACATCGTTATGCTAGTGACTCCGATGCTGATAAAGCCCAATTAGTTGTTCCTCAAGACCGAGTAAGGGATATACTTTTGGAATTCTATGATTCTCCGTTGGCAGGACACTATGGTGTTGACAAAACTTTGAAGCGGATATCTCAGAGGTATAACTGGCCAACGATGAGAAAAGATATTACAGAGCATATCCGAAAATGTATTGAATGTCAGAGATACAAGCCAACAAACCTCAAGCCTGCAGGTTTGATTCAAACTCCTGTCCTCGCACAGTGGTTTGAAACTTTAGCCATGGATCTATTTGGACCACTTCCAGAAGCAGAAACCGGTGAGAAGTGGATTTTGGCTACTGAGGAAACTGCCACTCAATGGATTAAGTTATTTGCTTTGCGAAGTGTGACGGCTGAAGCGTGCGCGAAAGTCCTAATTGATGAGGTTATTCTCAGGTATGGAACCCCTAGAAAGGTAATCAGTGACAATGGTACTCAGTTTGTTTCTAAAGTCATGCAGCAAGTGGCTTATTGCTTAGGTTTTACTCAAAACCTAATACCATTGTATCATCCAGCATCCAACCCAGAAGAAAGAAGAAATAGAGATCTGAAAACCCAGTTGGCAATTTTTGTGGAAAAGGATCATACGCAATGGAAAGAAGCCTTGCCTTCTGTAAGGTTTGCAATGAACTCTGCAAACAACTTGTCTTCTGGTTACAGCCCTGCTTATTTATGTTTTGCTCGTGAGTTAAGAACCCCTCATGTTGTTGAACATGATCTTTGAGCTATCGTTGACAATGAGAACTTCATTCCCGAAATTACACCGAAATTGAAGATTGTTGCCAATATTTTTTCCGACGTTAGAGAGACGAATGAACGTAGGAAAGATGCATCGAAGGTACATGCCGACAAGCACCGACGCCCAGAAGAATTTAAAGTTGTAGAAAAGGTCTTGGTTAATTCACATGTGCTAAGTAAAGGATCACAGTTCTACACTTCTAAGTTCGCGCCTAGAAGAGATGGACCTTATATCATCTTGAAGGTAGTATCGCCAACCTCTTATCAGGTGGTCTACAAAGTCTCCTATAGTACCTGTCGGAACTTATCATTCATCAGCCCTTACGAAATACATAGGTGTTGAACACCCAGTTCCTGTAAGACCCATTCGCCATAGAGGTCGTCCACCTGGTAGAGGGGCTACAAGAGTTCGACGACCCAGAAGGTCTTCTGAGGAAGAGTGATTATGTTGAAACTTTGGCAGGACGCTGCAAGTTCCAAAGGGGGAGTATGTAACGCAATGCTTTTAGAACCTTGGTCACCAGAAAGAATGACAGTGACAAAAAAATCATCAATTCTATTAAAAAGTCGAAGGTTCCTCCATTTTTATATCATTATTCTCAAATTATTAAATTAATTCTAAAATATTTTGTGTTGTGTGTAGTTGAATATTGGTTTCCACCATTGTTCTGCTATATAAATCAAATTAATCGCAGAAATCACCAATCAGATTGTTATTAATCAATGAGTATACACTATAACCAGCTAAACAGTTGAGTATTGGACCGCATATGTCATGACGTCATAACAAGGGGCGCTCATAATATAATACACAAAATATACCCTTACAACAATTCTGAATATTAAATTTGAACAGATTTTGTAAAATCTATGGAAACCAATAATGTAAACTTTATTGAATGCTTTGTTTTATAGCTGAGACCACTGGATGGATGGTAGTAGTTGTCGAATTTCAGTCTCAGTTATCGAGTAAACAATAACAAAAATAAAGTATATACATATATATATGTATGATTTGATCTTAATTCAAAATCGTATTCGCAAAATGAACTGATAAAATAAGTTATCTGTGTATGACCATTCAGCCACTGCTGAACGTCGATAGAATTCGTACGGGGTGAAGTAAGTGCGCAGATGGTCTGAATTATTGTTACGTCGGTCAACACGTGCGGAAACAATCCAGAGTGTAGACTTCGAGATTCCAATTGGTCCAGTCCAAAAGGAATAAACCAATCGAGTCCACAAATAATGCCAAATGAAAATATTAAATAGGTATAAAAAAAACCCTAGAAAGAAACCACGTTGTAGAAACCCGTTTAAAACAAAAAAAAATGTTCATGATCACATGACCGAAAGATTACAAAAAAAAACACAAGATTATCTTACCTCACACTGAGAGTTTTGGTTGAAAAGTTTTCCAGGAATGTGGTAAGCCAACAATGTTCCAATCAACAGGGACGTCGATTCGCCTACAATTGCAACTTTTCCAATCCTCGTAGACCTCGATTGAGAACCAGCCAAACTCTGGTAATTGATTGGGGCTGCAGTTTCTCGTGATAGCTAAAATTGCTGCCAAAGCCCCGCTTCTAAACTTTTCTACGTTCTGATCGAAAATGGACGATTAAAGAAAATTGGAAGAGTGGAATCGACAAGGATTCACGTAGTGCAACAAGGAATTTCCTCTATCCTTTACCAACAGGTACACCTTCGATTCATAAAAAGTTATGAGTTTTCTAGTACTGCAGGAGGTTGCGCTCACAATACTGAAGCGTAATGCCTAAAAATGTAGTTCTGCTCCGAGCTACTCGGAACCGTGAGAATCGTCTTTTCGTTAGAACGGCTGAACGATTACTCTCAGAGTAAGAAAATCCGCATGAATCGAAGAAGTGAAATGAACTCTTATCCTCACGAATCCAACGGAGAATGAAATCAAACATTCTTCGCTAATAAGCCCCATTAAAACATCAGCCCGGTATGACGTAAGTCATTGAAAATGGTAGCGGCAACACTGTACTGCAAAATCGAGAGTCAGCTGGGTGACCTTAACCTCAATGTTTTGTTTACAAAATCGAACAGAAACCTCAAGTTTAGGGCTCCAGAGAACCCAACAGAAATCAACTATTGGTTTTCCAGGACAATGAAAATCCAAGGTAAGTGCTGCTGTATTAGTTTGGCCAAAACAAATGCCAAAGAAAAGTGTCAGGATTTATGATAATAACGATGGTATGATCATGATTATCACAATTTAATTATGCATTTTCAGGACCTCAAACGCCCCAAATGTTGAACAGGGTGCTGATATCACGACTAACAATTTCCGACTTTTATCGCGAGTGTATATTGAAGTGTTGTGCGAGTGATATGAGCAACAAGATTGTGAGTTTTGAGTGTATTGATAAAAATGTTCAAGTCCAGTAAAATATTTTTTCTTTTATTCCGCTCAAAAAGTAAACAATAAACCAAATCAAACAAAATTTTCATTGAATATCACAACATGAAGAATGTACCGTCACAATGTTACCTTGAGGGTTAGTCAACGGACAGCGCTTTGCATGGAGTTGTGAGAACAATTCAAAAATCTCTCGAGGACAAAGAATACACGTTGGGCGCGTTTCTAGACATAGATGGAGCATTCAATAATGTCACGACCGAGGCCATCGAAAAAGAAATGGAAAGGATGAAAATAGAACTAATCATCATCAACTCGACAATAAATATGCTGAAAAGCTGGATTATAAATTCAGAAAATGGAAAGATGACGTGTCAATCCTGGTAGTGGGCATAGGCTTGTCAATTATCAGTAAAATCATGCGATCTGCATCGGAGGAACGTTCCAAATGGGCAGC